>CM061536.1:74020797-74079169 GCA_030545055.2 Neoaliturus tenellus | reverse complement strand
GTCTTTAAGACGGGTCTCAAATTTGTATATAATTTATTATCTTTATAAATATCTTTTGAATGTTTAAGGAGGGTAACGTTTGTTACCCTTAAGTTTTTATTGTATAATAAGGTTACCTCCTTTAAAATTTTTTAAAATAAATATTATAATTTATGTGGGACCCATTTTGGGTCCTACCTAATTTTAATAAGTTTTGTACGTTTTTCATTATATGATAGGGGGGACAAATTGTCCCCTCTAAAAAATCTATGAATTTTAATTTATCACCATCTATATTTATCCTTATTGTTTATCTACCTTTTTTGATTTTAAAATTAATGAATATAAACCAGATTCATTAATAAATATTGTTTTATTATCTATTTTATTGACGCCCTGTTTTAGGGCATCTGAAAACATGTTTGTACATCAATTTCTAGGGTGTCTTAATTTGTGACACCTATAATTTTTATGTAAATTAATTTATCATCATTATGTAAGTGTAACTGTTGGTTACACTTGATATTTTTTAAGTTTTATATATTTTTCTTTTACATTATCAATTAAAACTTTTCTAGAATTTTTATATTTTAAAATATTACAAATATCTTTTACTTTAAACCAAGGATTATTTTGTTTACTAAATACAATTAATTTATTATTAAATATAAAATTATTGTAATTAAATCAATTGTTTTATTATTTATGTAGACAAATTTTATATTACAAATTTTGTTTTAATCTTAAATATACAATACTTTAATATTTTCATTATTTATTAGATTTCCATCACTATCTTGAATAGATATTACAATATTTTGAATTTTATTTATATTTTTTAAAGGAATATAATCAATTTCATTTGGTTTTTCACTAATTTTTGATCCATATTCAACATTTGGATAAAATGAATATATAATTTCTGATTCTTTATGTAAATGTGAATGATCTTTATGATTTTCAAAACTAGATCAACTAAATTACAATGTATTTCAATAACATCAAAAGGTCTAATTTTTTGTAGTTTTATTCCTTTTGTTAATACATTTGGTTCAATTATTTTATTATTTAACCCTAATAAATCAATTATAATTGTTGTAACTATAATTTTAACAGGAGATTTTATTATAATATATGGTCCATCATTTTTCAGTATAAAATCATTTTCATCAAATTTATTAATTTTCTTTTAAATTCTATTAAACTATTAATAAAAATATTTTTTATTTCTTCAATTGTATAATTTTTCTTTATTTATATCAAAATATTGATCTATAATTTTATCATCTTCATCTTTAATAGAATATCCATAACAGTTTTTATAATCATTTGGTATATTTGATATAAAATTATCTGAATAAAATCCACTTAAACCAATACTATATTTTCCATCTAAATGTATTGGATGTTCTAATCTTAATTCTAGTTTGGATGAATGACCAATTATTTTAAATAATTTCCATCTTATTTAAATGGAGAAATTTTTAGAAAAAAAAAGATAATATAAAATTAGAATCATATGATAAAAATAATAAAAATGATCAACCTATTAGATTATTAATTATAGGAACAAGTGGATCTGGTAAAACTACATTATTGTTAAATTTTATTTACAAAAGATTAATTCCATATTCAAATTATATATTTTTAGTAAATCATTAGAACAACCATCTTATAAATTATTACAAAAAAGATTTAAAAATATACAATCAAATATTAATAAACAAATTTCTCATTTTTCATGTGATGATGTGATTCCACTAAATGAATGTAAACCAAATTCATTAGTAGTTTTTGATGATTGTATTTTAGAAAAACAAGATAAAATTAAAGAATATTTTATAATGGGTAGACATAAAAATATATCATGTATTTATTTATCACAATGTTATTCAAAAGTTGATATGCAATTAATTAGAAATAATTTAAATATGTTATGCATTTTTAAACAAAATGAATATTATATGAAAAAAATATATAATAATTTTGTTGGATCAGATATGAAATTTGATAAATTTAAAACTATTTGTAATGATTGTTGGAAAGAAGACTATGGATTTTTAACTATTAATTTATTGAAAAATCAAATGATGGAAAATATATGAAAAATTTTTCTGATATTAAATAATGATAATGGCTTGTTGTATATTTGAGTCAATAATTGATAGAATATTTATTTTATTAGTATTATTTATTTCATTAGTATTTATATATTTAATGAAAATTACAGAAATAAAGTAAAATAAATTGTGTTTAACATGATTTGTATTTGTGTTAACATGATTTATGTTTATGTTAACATGATTTGTGTTTGTGTTAACATGATTTATGTTTTGTGTTAATATGATTTGTGTTTGTGTTAACATGATTTGTTTTTGTGTTAACATGATTTGTGTTTATGTTAACATGATTTGTGTTGAACCTAAATTTTTCTTTGTAATAAATGGATAAGATATCTGTTAATGAAGCTAAAAAATTAGATGATATTGAGAAAAAATTAATAAAAGAATTTAAAAATCAAATTAAAATTGAAGATAATTATGAAAAAATTAAACAAAAAGCATATGAACCTATAACATCAGCGATTGGTAAAGTTGAAAATAAAATTGGTGAAGTCTTAAATGAAAATAAAAACCTAATGGAATTGGTACCTGTTGTTAATAATTTTGCTAATATATCAATACCAGAAACTGAAGAATTAAATTTACCTTCAAGTACTCCATTTAGACCAATCAGACAGCCAATAATTCAAGAAGAATCGACATTTATTGACCCAAACTTAATTTCACCTCAAACATTAGATAAAATTATTGGTCCATTAGCACAAAAATATTTACCAAGAACAAAAGATGATAAATTTGTTTATATTGGAATAAACATAAAAAATCATTATGATTGGTGATAAAATAACTGTAATTGATAATGGATGATTTAATAATTGATGATAAAAAATATAATGGAACACATGGATTATGGAGATTGTTAACTTATGAAAAGAAACCAGATAATAATTTATATACACAAGATGATTTAAATAATTATTCAAAGATTTTATGGGAAACTAATTCAATTTATAAAAATAATGATCCAAATAGTAAAAAACCAAAATCTAGTAAAGGTGATAAATATATTAATTTAATTAAACATATTTGGGAATTAAAAGGGGAAATTGAAGGTTCAGGAATCAGACAATATACAGAAAATAAAATTGAATATAGATTTATAGATGATTTAAATAAATTAGATAATATTATTAATTATATATATGCACAAGAAAAAGCTGGTAATAATAATTTTTTAAATGAAAAGAAAGCAATTAAAGACTTTATATCAATAAATTAGATGAATTAATTGAAAAACCTGAAGGAATTAAGTATTTAAAAAGAATTTTGGCAATATTTCATCACCATTATTAAAAGATGGATCAGGTATTTTAAATGATGTTATAAATAATTTACCTTTTGAATTACATGTACATGGTTATCAATATCTAGGGCCTGAACTAAATTAAATAAAAGAGTAAAAAGAGGTGATCCTGGAATAAATGATTTAGATAAAGCTGCTAAAGAACATGATTTATTTTATAGAGATCATAAAGATACAAAATCTAGAAATGAAATAGCTGATAAAATTTTACAAGATAAAGCATGGGATATAGTAACATCAAATGATTATGGAATTGGTGAAAGATTAGTTGCATTACCAACATCAGGTGCTATGTGGATGAAAAGAAAATTTGGTATGGGTTTAGAAGTAGGATTAAAATTTTAATAAAATTTTTCATTAATTAAGTTAATCTATATTATAAAAAAACTATAAATTTTTTTCTTAATAAATGGAAAAAACAAATATAAACTTGACAGATAATCAAAAATCAAAAATAAAATTAGCATTTAAAAATAAAAGATCAGTTATAATTCAATTTAATATTGATCAATTTAATGAAAATGGAAAAGATATTATATTATTATCTAAAAGACAAATTAATAAACTAAATAAACATAAAAAATTAAATAAAGGATTAAGATTTGAATTTTCATATAATCAATTAAAAGAAATAAAAAATGGTGGATTACTAAAAGAAATTTTAGATTTTGCTGATAATATACCTATAGTTAAAAATTATACACCAAATGTTAGAAAGGGAGCAAAAGTAGTAAAAGAATCTATAATTCCTAAATTTAGAAATTTTGTTGATTGGTTAGATCATGAATTAAAAAATGTAGAAGGATCTGGTTTAGATAAAAAAACATTAAAATATATGAAACAAAATTATAAAAAAATTTTGAACCACTAACATTAGGTGAATTAGAAAAATTGTGTAAAAATATAAAATATTTTAGAGGTGTATTTATGAGAGATATATTACCTAATAAAGTTAATAAATTTGAATGTGGAATTATAAATTTAGATTCATTTGATGGAAATGGAACTCATTGGGTTTGTTATTATAAAAAAGATAAAATTAATATTATTTTGATTCATATGGAAATATAGTTAATAAACCACCAATAGAATAGTTAAATATTTAGGAAAAGATAATATATTTTATAATGATAATCAAATTCAAAATTATAATGATCCACCAATTTGTGGTCATTTATGTATTTTTATATTAAATGAATTAAATAAAAATAAAAAATTTGATAGCATAATAAATAAATTAATCCTTAATAAATATGGATTCACAAAATATATTTGATCTGTTTGGAAGACAGAAAAAACATCCAATTAATATTAAAGAAGATTATATAAATTCCAAATTAAATACATTTTTAATAATTTTAGTAAAAGTTTTAAAAGTCATGTAAAAAAGACTGAAAATTTAGTAAATGCTATTGGTTTATCAAAAAATTATATAAATATTAATGGTAAAAGAATTGTTAATGTAAAACCAAGTATAAATAAATATGATGTTATAGTTAAGTCAGAATTAGATGAAGTTTTAGATTCAATTATTGAAATTGGTAGTGATTATTCAGAAACTAAAAAAGATTTAAATAAAATTTTAGAATTTTTAATTAATATTGGAAAACATGTTGAAAATTTAGAAGAAAAATTAGAAAAAGAACTAAAATTTCTATTTGATGGAGTCAATAAATCAATAAAAGAATTAAATGCAGAAATAATACTAATTAAAGGAGATATAGATAAATTACAATAATTTATTTTATATAAATGGAGTTGATTATTGTCTTAAATGTAAACAAAAAACTAATTCTAAAGATATTCAGATAATAAAATTAAAAATATTAAATATAATTAAATCAAAATGTTGTATTTGTAATTCAAAGAAAAGTTGTTTTAACAAAATTTTCTCCCTAATAAATGGCTCTATACAGTTCATTTGATTTATTCATTATCAGAAACCAAAATCAATTAAACAAAGATGATTGGGATGATATTTCTGAAAAATATGAATTGAGTATTAATATGATGAGATTGTTTCAAAATAAATTAAATTGGCAAAAAAATTGCTCAACATCAAAATTTAACTATAGATTTTATTACTGAATTCATAAATTATCAACTAAAAGATTATATTGATTTGATTTGTAAATATCAAGATTTAACTGAATATTTCATTCATGATTATGCTTTTACATTAAATTGGGAATTAATTTAGAACATCAAAAAATATCAGCAAAATTTATACTTGATCATGCTACAGAAATTGAGTATTTTAAAAGTAAAATGAAATTGATACATAAATAAAATTTGACATTATAAAATCATAAAAATTAAATTATGAAAATTTTACTTGTTTTAAAAAAGCTTTTGATTTAAAAAATTATCCTTAATAAATGGCTGATTACAAAAAATATATAAATGATATTGAAAGAGCTGAATACAAAAATTTCTATCCATTATCTAAATTACATTTAAATGAACCTAATAAAAAAACTGAATTTAATATAGATTTTGGAGATGGATTTTGTACTTCTAAATTTCAATTTTATATATCTGGTAAATTGACTAAATCTGATGGAACTGCATATGATAATGGTGCTAATATAAAATTAATTGATAATTTTGTTCCATTTTTATTTTCAAAAATTGAAGTTAGAAAACATAATAAATTGATTGATGAAATTGAATATCCTGGTCTATTAAGTACAATTAAAGGTACTATAACTTATTCAAAATCAGAAATAAATCAAATTAATAATGGTTTTGAATCAAATTTTAGTAAAGCATTTGAAGCAATTGGTAATTTATCTCATTTTGGATTAGGATTTTTTGAAAATGTAAATATTCCAATATACAAAGGAGGTTTTAATATAACATTTATTAGATCACAAGATAATGATGCAATTTTTAGATGGAAAACTAAAAAGGCTGATGGAACTTATGATAATGCAACATTACCAGCTGAAGGTAAAATAACAGTTGATGAATTTTTTATTAGAGTTCCTATAATTGAATACAAAACAACAAGTAAAATTCAATTAATTAATGAACTAAGCAAATTTGAAAAAGTAAATTTTCATTTTAATCATTGGCAATGCATTGAACAAAAAAATATTACAGGAAAGAATTTAAGTTTGGATATAACAAATATCTATAGAAATATTTATAATCCAAAATTTATTATAATTGGATTTCAAAAATCAAGAACAAATGATCAGTTATATGATACTTCTAAATTTGATAGTATGTATATAAAAAATATAAGAGTAAAACTAAATGGTCATTATTACCCTGATGAATTGGAAAAACTTTGACATATTCAATGAAAAATTTAGAATTATGTATGAAATGTATCAAGATTATAAAAAAGTTTATTATAATAGTAGTAAAATGTATTATAATCCAACAGAATTTCTAGAAAATAGACCAATTTATGTAATTAGATACTACAAAAAATCCAACAAATATTTCAAGTTCAAAAAATGATATTATTATTAATGCAGATTTTGATTATGATATAGTAGCTACTAGTAAAACAAATTGTTATATTATTATTGTATCTGAAAAATTACTTGAATATAATATAATCAAAAATGATGTAATTGAAATAAATTAATCTATATTCTTAAAAATCAGATATTAAAATTTACTTGTTTTAAAAAAGCTTTAAATTTACAAAAATAAAACAAAATGAATGGATATGATGGTGTATTTTGTGTAGTGTTGTAAGTGTGCGTGTTTTCAGAATAGGCGCCTTAGTTACTCGTCACTACCACCTAGCTTTTATGATATTTTGTATTTTTGAATTTGAACCCATCACTGCCACATTCCAGGTTTTTATGTCCCCAGGGGCATCATTTCAGGTTCTATTGAATTATTTGATTTTTAGATTTTTTTGTGCTAGGTGGAGGAGAGTGTATTATTTGAATTTTTTAGTGTGCGGTGTTGTAAGTGTAATGTTGTATTAATGGGATGGACGATAGGCGATTGATTGAAATGATTAATGGAAATAGATTGGTGGTTAATGGAAATGGATTGGTGATTATGAAGGATGAAATGGATGAGGCAAAGGGTGCACCCACCATAGTATCTTGTCACACGGCTTGTTTCACAGTCATTATCCTATGGCCACTCGGATAAAGACCTTCCACCAACCACTGGACTTCAACTATGTCCTCAATAAATTATGCCCGAAGTTCGAGATTTGAACTCGGAACCTCAGGCATATGAGACTTGAACGTTAGCAATGAGCTAACCATGACTTCCGTTGAGTGATAAGACTGCATGGGTTTATCAGTTGAAGCGCTAGTAGTTCATGACTATTCCACTAGATAGTGCAACAATTGCCTATACTAAATAAATATCATTTTTATCCTATTAATACATTATAGCCCATCATAAATCAACCAATTAAACATTTGTTTCAAATACTTTTACAAATAAATCAATTAACATATTAATAAATTTAAGAAACAACAAAAAAACTTATATCTCATTTAAAACCTAAGCTGTGAGGTATTATATCAAAGAGAAAAAAATATTAAATTCAATACAATTTTCAGATTAAAGATAACTTAATTATTAATAAAGTTATAATAGTTTAAAGTATTGGAGTTTGTGACAGGAAGTATTATTTTAACGGTCAGATAAGAGAGATAAGAGTGATAAGAGAATGTTCTCAACCAATATATTCTACAAGACTCATTATCTAACAACTGAAATCGTAGTTTATGAACTAAATAGGTTTATTTTATTAAATTTGCACAATAATTAGTATATATTTTGACCTGGGACCATGATAATTTCAGATTTCAAAAAAAATATATAAAATTTGAATTTTTTTTTTTTAATAGAACTTAAAATATTCATTCATTAAAACAGTTAAAGAATAGAATAAGAAAGATTTACATTTAATTATTACAAACATTAAAACATTTGATAATAAAGAAACTATTCTAGTTTAATTTGAATAATTATTCAGTATTCGACAAAATTTTACTTGTTTTAGAAAAATTTTTATTCTGAAGACAATTTTATGTAAATTTAGGCATATTTGTAAAAAATTTCATGAAATTTGCATATTTTTCATAAAAATTAGAATAATGTTAGACTACAAATTGGCCAAAAAATGGCAAAAATATTGCATAATTGTATTAAAAAACTGTGAAATTTGTTTGATTTTTGATTGTCTCCAAAAGTGTCCTAGGAACCCCATAGTACTATCTACTTATATATATATATATATATATATATATCTGACTCATCACAAAATCTAAGGAACTATCCAAAGGATTTACTTGAAACTTTTGACACAGGTTCGTCTTGTGTCTTACGCAACTTTTCTATTCAGATTCGCAAAATTCCTTCAGAAAAATTCCTCACACAACTATATCTCACTAGGATTTACTCTATTGACTTTTAGCATAGATGTTCCTCTTTCTTATAAGTGCTTATTAAGAAAAGGCTTTTCATATAAAGTTTATGAATTTCTTTAGAGCTCTGCCCAACAGGACTTCAAAACTACACTAGGGCATACGAGGTTAAAAAGTTTTCATGAACGTTCCTCTTTGTTCATAGCTACTCACTAAGGAACGGTTCTGCAAATATACATATAGCCTATATATTTTTTTAGTTCTTTAGGGCTATGCCCTACAATACTTAAAATTTATTCTATGGCAAACATGGTTGAAATTTAACATTTTTTTAGTCCTTTAGGGCTCAGTCCCACTATACTTAAGATTTACTCTAGGGCGAACATGTTTGAAATATGACTAAGACGTTCCTACTTACTTAAAGAAACTCACTAAGAAACGGTTTTGACAGTTTTCTTTAGAGCTCCTTCTCAGAGAACCTAAAAAACACCCAAAACCCTACGGGATTTAAACGTAACGGGTACTTTTCACTTTAATTTACCTAATGAAAGAGTAATAAGGAAAGGTATGCTAATTTACCTTTTGACGTTTTCTAGACCTCTGCCCCAATATACTTCAATAGTACTCTAGGACCTACAGGATTGAAACTTCATAATTGCTCATATGTGCTCGCTAAGAATTGGTCTTAGAAATATAATTTTTTAAAGTCCTTTAAGGCATCGCCCCACAAGACATCATGATGAAAATAGGGACTATGGAAGGGGGGGGGTATGAAATTTGACATGGTCGTTGCTCATAAGAGCTCAGTAAGAAAGAATGTGTAACATTCCTTCAGGACTCTGCTCACACAACTTTTATTCTTATATATAATTCTTAAGGAAGAAATTTCGTTGCTATTTAAAGAAAACAAACTCAATCACGGGCGAAGCCTTGACGGGCAACAGTAAATTATAAGAACTAATTCAACATATAGGCCTATATTGGTCAAAAAGAGTTATTAAATTAATTACATCTCACTTCTCAACATTATACGTTCGCTTATGTAGTATTCGCCAAAAAGAACAACACAGTATACAGAGATTATGTGAAAATTAATCAATTGGTGAGATCTATACAAAAGAAGAGTTTTCGCCATTTTAAATAACTTGGAACACTATGTAAATCATTATATCAATATCAATTAATTATAGTTTGAAAGATATGACATCCTAAAAAAATACTATTCATCTTTAAACACCGTTCCCAAAGAATTAAAATATTGTAATATGAATGTTTATTTAGTTATGAAATGAATAGCATTACTGAAATTTGTCAAATATGTAATATCTCAACATTTGATAAATATTTACCCGCGTGTTTGTACACAAAAATTATTTAAATTGAGTTTATTAATATTGAATAGTATTTGATAAATCATTTTCAGTTCATGGAAACGAAGCTTAGAATGCAATTACTTTGGTGAGGAATTTTGAATGCTTCTTGCGTTGGAGTTCCGCCCTAAAAATATAGTCGTCTTTTTACTTCACTCAAATAATCGATGAGTTATTTAAATATTTAAATTATATTGCAGATTTTTGTTTTTATATAATTATATAAAAAAATCGACATACTTTTTTTAATTTCCGCTATCACAGTTAAAAGTTTTATCTGCAATTTTAATGAACTAATCTAAGTTTTATTTACATGCTTATGTTTGTTTGTTTTTTTATAAAATTTAAAAACATTATTCAAAATTTTTATTTATGTGCAGTCTTACTAAAAATAAAACTTTGAGCAATTGAAACGGGGTTTTCACTGTTAATTTAATTAGTTCATTTTTAAATGTAGTTTTCCGATTTAGATAGTTTACAAGACAAATTTTAAAGATGTATCCACTTTGAGTATCTATAATTTAATAGCTATTGTTAATAGCTTAAACTGAAGGAATGATTTGAAAAAAAACATTTTCAAAGTGAAACAAAACAAACAAAGCCCAACTGTTACTGGGATCGTACTTTAAATATTTAAACATTGAAACCCAAAAACTTGCACTTCAAAGATAAGCTAGATCAAAGCTTCAGGGTAGTGAACTTTGACCTAAAAGTTTTTGGGTGGCATTTCCCCTCACTAGTCTTCAACTAACGGGATTAAAACAAGTAGGTTATTTACGACAGTAGCCTAATTATCATATAAAAGGCAGGTCTTTAAAATGCATACTTTACTTGGGATCATATAAAAAATTTAAGACTCATCGTCATTTGTCAATAACCCAGTTTAATCTGTTAACGGTGTAATTTTGACTCATAGATAAGTCATGACAGATTAGTTTATGACAGGTCTACACATAGATACTGTTCATACAAAAAATATCTCATCGAAATTACCTTAAAAAATTAAAACATAATACTTGTACCACTTAATATGTCTACGTATGATTTAAATAACTACAAATGTAAATAACTATAATTCCGGATTCGAAATAAATAATCTCTGTAAAATATTGCTACTATTTGTGATATTGAAAAAGTTAATAAATTTTTAATTAAAAGATCTCAATATTACATATGGAGAATTCATTGAATGCAATGAATTAAACTTTCTAGTTGAAATTCATTGTAATGTAGGTGATTAGTTAACCCTTTGAAACCCAAATTATGATGCACCGAGAAAAAATTTTGTTCTCATTTTTCTTTTATTTAGGGTCTAAATAACACATAAACACTTTGTTTTAAAATTTTCCCTCACAGGTTAAGAAAATGTACTTGTGGTTACATTAAGAAAAAACCCCTTGTTGTTAAAAAGCAACAGTGGGTTTTTGTGGGTTTAATGTACATATTTAAATTTTTTGTAAAGTATAAAATGACTAGAAGTTTTTTTTTAAGACTGAAGTTGAAATAATGCACAAGTTTGCAAAAATCGTATAGAAATTTATTTATCACAATAGAAAAACCTCACAACTTGGTAAACATTGAATAAAAAAAGTACTTATCCCAATGTCTCTCACCGCCGGCACGTTGTCCAAATATTCTGGCTCCATTTTGAAGTTTGGATCATGATCTATACAAAATGGCCAAAAGACATATAATTAAAACAAAATATTTACAGGAAATAAATTTAGAATTAGTATGGGGTTATATGGGGTATCTGAATTTAACTAGTGAAATTTAATGTCACATCCGCCCATTGTAGGTTTTAAACGACACTGCAATTTCGTCAAATAATTATGGTAAATACTCACTTGAATGACTAAAACCTTTTATACACATAGACTAAAATAGCTGAGGATTAATGAGATATTTTTTCCCACAGTACAAACTAATTAATTAGAAACTTAATAAAAGATCACTTGAAAGTACGCAACTTACCTCTAACCCCCAAACTTTGAAGAGGCTCTGAATAAAATGTTCTGTTGTTTTGACAACTGGTCTAAACTCCTATCTAGTCTACACATGAAAATAAAAAAGCCATATAGAAACATATGTAATTAAAAAAAAAAATGTAATTTATAAAAACTCCTTTGTTTACCCGCAAGAGGCCATTTTGTTTTTTTACACGTAATAATTTTTATTTCCGTAACGAATTGATGGATTTACTTCATATTTTGCATGGACCTTTATTACAACAATGTCAATCTTAAGAAAAAAATATTATTTTCCGATTGTATTTTTAAAATGAAGGCCATTTTAAAATTGTTAACTAAAATTTCTCAAAAACGGCAAATTTCATCACAATTTAATAAGAGTCAAAAACGTTGATACATTAAATTATCTAATAATGATGTAATAATGTAGCAATGTTTTTTAATCTTTTGACAACAAATGACGGAGTTACTAAAAATTTTCTGCAAAAAAACATAGATTTTGCATTATAATTATAGCAAATTTAGTTTATTGTAATAGAAAAGTCTCAATAACTTCGTTATTTGATGTCAGATATTTACAAACCTGGTATCATTATTTAGATAATTTAATTTGTCAACTTTTTGCCTCAAATAAAGATTTTAGGAAATTTTTGAGAAGTTTTATTTGAAAGTTTTCTGAAAATTATTTTTATTGTGATAAAGGTCCGTGCAAAATATGAAGTAAATCCATTAGTTCGTTACGGAAATAAAAATTATTACGTTAAAAATCTAAATGGAGGCTAGAGGGTAAACGAAGGATTTTATTACATATGTTTATATGAACTTCTTTGTTTATTTTCTTTTGTTAAATCAGCTCCCGAAATTTCTACACTTCGTCGGGAATCACCCTGTGTATATAATAAAATATTCAGGGTTTCCCGGAACCCCCTGGAATTCTTTTGCGTATTTGTTGCTTGCATCAACACAAAATATTTACAATGTGACCATGGGTATCAGGTGCCTATTTTTCTGGCTGTACATCCATATGCAATTTTGGTTTAACTAATGAGATCTTTAAAACCACTAAAGTATTGAGTTGAAACTTGGCATGACTATTTCGTACTTCAAGGCTGTTTTGCAATTCTACCTTTCTTACTCACCGCATTCTACCTTAGTTATTTCAAATTGCCGGAAGTTTAGAATCTTCAGAGTTAAACATCTCAAAAATCTGAAAAATGATTAAAATAATATAATAACTTAAAATGTGTAAATATCAATAAATTATTTATTCAGAGATAGCAAGTTCTAACACATCCATTAATAAATAACGGAGAAATGAGACTTTTCAAACAAAAACATGCCTTTTAGTATTTTTTCCTACAAAAATCTTGTTTTTGTTCAGTAAAATCTCAATTTTTTCTGTTATTGTGGTAGAATCTTTTAAAACTTTGTATTTCTGAATCGACAATTATAAGTAAAAAATAAGTAATGACCATCATTTTTATAATTTTCTCACTTTTTGAGATATTTAACTTAGAAAATTTAAAATGGGCTCTATTTTCAATTAGAAAAAATATCAATGTCAAAATTCGGAATAGAAATGGTCTTGACGTACATCATAGTCATGCCAAGTGTAACCTCATTACCTCTTGGTTTAAAGGTCTCATGAGTAAAGCAAAAATTGCACATGGAAAGTAAACTACGCACTAGTTATTATGTAAATATATTTTTGTCGATGTAAGATACAAATATAAAAGCGGTTTCCAGAGAGCTACGGGGGGGGGGGGGGGGGCTACCTGTATAATAATAGGATAGAAAGATTGTTTTACTCCCTTTTACTCAGTTTGTAAAACGTAGGAGCTGGAGAAATCTGTGCTTACGCTTAGACAGGTCTTGAACGTTAGCAGAATCCTATTAGAATTCACATGGGACTCATGGGCTACGCCCTAATGGCTTTTAAAGTTCCAACATTAATCATAAGAAGATTGGTAATTGTTTAAATTAAGTTATAACATATATACTTGTTTTAATTGGTGACGGATAAATAAAACCGTTGTGTTTTGTTTAATCATAATATTTAAATCGGTGTTACCAAGCGTAATGTTTGTAAGAGGAAACATTTTTATGCATTTTTATGAATATTGTACGTCACGTAAAACGTCATAGTTTTAATAGAGTTTTCTGAAAAGTGGAAGGAAGTGTAGACAGGACAACAATAACAAACGACCCATATCATAGTGACATCAGGGTGACAGCCGCTTACTGGACCCATTGTAATAACATATTTCCTGTGTCAACTGAAATTACACAAAACATAAATTACTTGTAACAAAGATACAAGGTTCCAATTATAATATGTTCTGGCGTAATAACTTTAGTTGTGAACACTACAATGTTTTTTTTTTTTTTGACTTAGCTGGTACACATAACCCATTTCATCACTAAGTTGATTTAATCAACTCTCCATTGTTTTATTATAATGCTTTAAAAAAATTGTTTCTAACATGAATTTACTCAACTTTTCAGGGACAATGTTTGGAGATTAGATTGAGTGTTAACAAAATAAAATTTGCATAACGTTTTAATATAAAATTGGGATTGAAAAAAAAAATTGTAAATTTTTACCTACGTTTATACTGGGTGTCCCACGCCACCCGTACACTCCGTTTAAAATTTAAATTATTAATTTGTTCACAAATTTAAGTTGTTATGCCTTCGGTAAACGAATTGCGGTCTGTCGATTGGCACTAATTTCAATGTACAGGGTGTACCAGAAGTAACCTATCCAGACTGGAAGCTGGTAATTTTAAATACAAACCCGCACTATTTGTCACATATTTTTTAAATTTTTTGACAACTTTTCATTTTAATCTACTCCCCTAATCGTAATGCTTTATGAGATAATGGCGGAAAACATTAAGTTTATTTTCCATAAACATGGGAAACATATTTTTATACATATTTTTATACATTATTTTTGAAAATTTAAGTTAAACGGAAATGTCCAAGCAATAGAAAGGCTTAGAACCTCATTTTTAATAATATTCAATCAAAAAATATTAAAATTCAATATTTAAATTTCAATTATTACTTAATTAGTTTTACTTTTTTTATACACTTTCAAAAATATCCACCAATTTGTAAATTTTATGGAAATTATATGTTATAAATAAATTAATTTATAACAAAACTTATAATTTACGGTGGGAAAATATTCTCAAGGAGAGCCTAATAATTTTTCGTCCTGAGGCTTGTTTGTTTAACTGAAAATGTTGAGAGATAATGGAGTTGAAAATTGGTTCAATGTTATTCATACGGAGAAGATTTTAATTTTAATCACCATTTCCTAAACCGTTAGGATTATAGGTACATATTAAATAGTAAAAATTCCGTAAAATTATAGAATGCAAAATGTCATAAATGGTGTATTTAAAATTAGCGACTTGTTGTTTGAAATAGTACTTTTCATTAATAGGAGCAAAAGTGTTTCTTTTTGGTGCGCAATCGTGTTTTAAAAACGATTAAGCATTAAAAAGACACTTTTGTTCCGAGTGGTGAACAACGTGTTTTGAGCATAATGAGTAATTAGACTTTGGATCGATAGAAATATTAACAATAAAGTTGTATTTTCGAGACCATATTTACAATGTAAGTAATATGCAGTGTTTACCTTTCTGTTATTTACAAACAATGTTCTTTATAACGTTTTGATTTTAAAAATCTGTACCTCAAAAGTAATAAATGAATAATAATAATATACTTTGCTAACAGCTGAATTTTCAGTCCTACAGAGTAAAAAATATTCCAGCTGATTTTTCGGTCCCAGGACAAAAAAGAAACGGTTTTGGTACTACTGAGAAAACAACAAACAGTCTGATATCGTGCAGAGTGATAACAAGTGATTTCTGCTTCACTCTGTACGTCAGAATCACTATCATTCGGTAGAGCGTAACCGGTTTATTAATAATGACAAAATTAGTTTTGTTCAAAATTAATTCTATAAATTTTAAAGGTTGTATACGGGTGGTCTGAAACTTCCGTTGCAGATGAATTCATTATATAGCTACAACTAGGCAGTATGTTCGAAATTTAAAGAATGTATATGGTAAAATGAAGTTAATTTATTATAAAGAGATATTGGATGAAGTTAGCTAAGAATTGAATAACAAAGAAATAAATGGAACCCATAATTTTACTATCTGAAGTTAAAAAATCACGCGTTAAATCGCTGAATATAAAAGTAGTGTAACAACGGAAGAAGAGCTCTTTCAGAGCTCTCGTGGTTTTCCATTTATTCTTGTTACATTAAGTAATGTGAAAGAGTTTCAAGACGTTATATTGACTATATGGCTTGGTGAAAAGATATGACAAGCTTTTGTGTGGAGGCTTTTAACCCTTCCTGAAATTGAATTTTACTCTTACAAAATAAACGCAAAAGAAGACCTTTTGAATTCCGCTAGAAAGTATTCCTTGCCCATTGTAAACAAATCTTGAGTTTCGGTCTTATAGATCAGTTTTAAAGATTATTTTTGTTAAATTAAATAACTATTATAAGACCAATACGAAGCGTAAGTCTAATACTTTATTTTTAAATTTTATAGTATGTATCAACAATTTTATTTTATGTTATGGTGCTAATTAGGTTGATAATTTATCTCCATGAAACCTTAAGTAAATTAGTGCATGAGTAATAAAATGCTCTTTGTTTTATACTAATGTAATATTAAAGGTTAAGAAACCAATTTATTTAGACTGTTTAGTATATACTACACAGCAACCTAATAATATTTATAGCATATAATATTATCATACAACGTTCTGTTAAAACTATTCAGCCAACAACTATAAACAACAAAAGGGAATAAGAAAATAACCCTTGGATAAAAGAAGATCAACTGTTGTAAAGAAATGAGTAATAACTCCGTCCTTATCGCTAAATAATTAAACTAAAATACCTGATCGTAGAAGCTCTGTGGAGGCAGTGTGGTGGTATTAGAGAAAGTGAGGCTTAAGCCGGTACAATACGGAGTACATTTCTAAACGCTCCTGGAAACACAGAGAACTAGAGCTCATTCCATCATTGCTGAGCTTAAATTCCAATATTTTAGCTACTATGAAAAAGACTCAACTAGACTCATTCTCTAAAAATAAATATTTTGTTCCATTTTGACCGAAAATGGTAGTTTGTTATAGTAAGTAATGTATTATATTCCTTTGTTAATGAAAGCTAATTTAAGCTCAACCATTATGGTATATTCTAACATACATATGTCATAATTGTTTCAAAACATCAATAGACTCAAAACACACAACACTATACAGTGAAAAAATTATTATTTGAATAATTTAAGTAAAAAAACATTTGCTAAAGTGTGTTGGAAAGGTGTGGTCTCCAATGTTCATGATGTCATATCTCCAATATTTCATTGTGATAATAAACGAAAGCGTAGAAAAGTTTTCAAATCTTTACTGATGGAAATAAATTAACCTGCCACGTTTTGAAATTTTTAGATTGAGACTGGGGAAAATAGATATCTAATAAAATATTGTAATTTGATCCTATTTTGAATAAATAATCCACTAACGAAATCATCAATCTAAGTTTCATTGGATGAATTATTCATCCGTTCAAGTGTTGCTGGAGGCGCCACAGAATCACTTATCTTGTCTGATGTTCTTCTTCACATCTCTACAATTGTTTTCGTTTTTCAGTTCAAGTGTTCCTCTGAAAAGAAGATAATATTACTTTTCTAACTCCCATAGTGATGATTATATGTTTAATATTTTTCTCAATGTATATGTTACTTTAAAAAATCTTAATGTGAAATTACGAATTCTGAACATGCCGTTTATTGTACAGATAGAGAAATATTGTCTCTCAGGCTAAATTCCAATGGATGATAAAAGGGTAATATTAACAGAAAATCACTATATCCATATATCTACCCACTACATAAAACACTATCTAAAAGACAATTAATTTAAGTATTCCATTACGAATATATTTTTCATTATATAAAAGTTGAATATTGTTTCAATTTATTAATTAAATGAAAAACCTGTTGTACAATAGTAACTCTATTCTACATTTTATCGTCCTTAGGGGCAGGAAACTACGGCTGCAGAAGCCTTTTAAGTTTTAACCATATTTCCTGTATTATTGTAACCTATCAAAACTAAAAATTTATCTTAATACAATTCTAAGGTTTAATTTTGTATAAAAAATTACAATACTGTGACTAACTGTTCTTAAGCCTTTATTTTTAAATTTCACTGCATAAATATTCCCACCTTTAAAGGTTCCAGGTTTAAAGTCTCAATACTTCAAAGGTTTACCTTTGAAATATTTAGGCTAAATATTATTCCATGATGTCATATACTGTTCAACGTGTGTTCCAGTGAGTAAGCTCTTCAAGACAGGGGCGTCTGAATCGGAGGACTCACCATATTTTGAAAAATCGCTTTACACAGTCCAAGTAAAGGAGAATGAAGAGTTACACCAGCCCATCATCACTATCAAGGCAGAAAACCACGACGAAGGTATTTTACAACTTATAACTCTTAACAACATTAAAGTATTAAACACTTTTCTACATTTAACTTGTTTTTTATTGCCTAGTTTAAACGTTTATATTTTTAAAGATTAAATTAGAAAAGGAAATTTTAATTTTTTTAATAGTAGTAGCCTATATCCGAATCAATCTATATATTTTCATTGACAGGTATTCTGATATTGATAAGTAAAGTAGATTAGCAATTGAGAATGAATAAATATTTGTTTGGCTAAATTAAGCATTTAACTAAACACGTTAATTAATTAATTGTGAGTATTGATATAGATTGAGCACAGTTGTTTAATCAATGAATTCATATTATAATTACTATGTAATTAACCTTAAACATTATCGCCAATTTCCATCTAATTTATCATTATTAATCATGTGAATAAAATCTTTATTCAATATTCAACTTGCGCATACTTCTGAAACGATCAGGATATTAATTTAGGATCTGTCAGTTTTAAAACCAGCTCACAATACAATGCAAACCACATAACATTGATTGGAGTGTTGCACTTGACCTGTAATTCGCGATAAGATTCGCAGTTGAAGCCCAACCAGTTGATAATCAACTGATAACACGGGCCGTTATCATTGCTGATGCTATCACCTGCCTAATGGAGGTTGATTAACTCGCTTTGCCATCGTTAAAATTAGAATTGGATACATTCAAACAATCGTTAGAGATATTGTATGTTACTAATTTTTGTTACATAAAAAACGGTTACCCCTTTTCTAATTCGTTTCAAATAGATCAATACAAATTGCTTTTGCAAACAAATTCATGTTTTATATAAAGTAAAATATACTTACCATTACAACACAAATATTTTCCGTTTGCAATATCTTTAACTGTGCAAAACACTTCATGTCCTTTCGCTCCGCTGACATATATCCACAGTTATTGTAGAAAATTTAATTTTTTACGTCCACTCCTGAAAAACAAAAGATTTCAGTGTGAAATTAATTCTGCCTGAATCGGGATTGAATTGTAAATTTAAATTGCTTTCATGAAGAAACTTAGTGGCATAATAAATATTCGGTAGGCCTACCAAATATATAGAATCTGACATTGAGAGCTTTGATGCTCTAAGTGGATATAATTTGTTTGGCTGAACCTTTAAACATAAACAAAGCAGCATGTAAGGGGCTTATAATAAAACGATTACGGCATGGTAGTATTTGAATTCCCGCATACCAGGATCAGCTACCCCCTTCTAACCATTTCAGCTCCTGCGTCCTCAAATGAGGACGCACATTTCAACAATTATTTAAAGCTTTTTGTTTTTATTTCTCTACCAGTTCTTTTCATTTGTTGAAAGATGTTCAAGGTAAATTTAGTTTTAGAGTGGCAAGCTTGATATATTCAACTGTTAAGAAGACGAATATTTAACCACAACTACGCTAGCCGTGATAGGGACATTTTCAGTTATATATTTAAAACAGATTGCACTTTAATTTAGGGTTAACAGTTTCTATATTAAATATATACATCTCACAGTTTCTGAATTGTACAAATACCTTGTCTTATACACATTCCTATGTGTTGTAACATCTGGAAGAGAAAATACGTGTCCTCAAATGTGGACAGTTGCATCAAAGGAAAATGGCTGACATAACTTCAAAGCTATGTTCTCTACAATTAAGGACTAATCAATTGGATCGTCACATAAGACCTCAAACTTCTAAGTCTACAATTGAGACCAAACGAACTCAAGGGAGTAACAATAAATATTTAGTGTGCGTACAAAAGTACTGAAAAAGATTTGGACCTATTTATCTCATATGTGTAAATTTGTTTCCTGCTTTATACATAAGGATTTTAAAAAAATACCAAGCATATAGTACTTAATTAAGGTATAAGTATCTCATTTGGAAGGTGCTGAGTGTCAAAATGTACTGGTAAACCAAGAATACGATGTGGAAAATTTCACATATGGCTTTGTCTTGCAAAGGAACTTAACTTTTGCTGAACATACCATCTCCGTTAGGCAGTAGAGTAATTATTTTGTATTGTAACACACTGTTGCATTTTCAATTTTCTTTTACAAATTACAAAAAATAAACATTTGAATTATTTAGTCCTCAATTGTGACAGTTATTTTCTCTATTGGACGCCCAAAAAATACATACCAATCATATTCTACTTAAATTATGTATAAAATATGAAGATAACAAAAGCAATTTTTTCGCGTAACTCTATCTGTACCTTAGAATGAGAGGCCTAAGACACAAGGTCAAGTTTTACCTTTTGTTAGACTTTTGTTTTTTACCTTTTGTATATGTGGTACTGAATACAAAACTAACATATTTATTAAATAAATAAATCAACATATTTTAAACAAAATCACAACATTTTCTTCATCTTTATTACTTAAAAATTTTAATTGAGAGCTCCGTTCTTCATTATTATCACAAGGGATTTTCGTCTTATATACGAATAACCTGGATCTATTAAATCGATGTCTAAAATATAGTTATTAAAACTATCAGAATAGATGATCAGGCTTAAAAATAATTAGGATGGTTGGAAGTATGGAGATAAATATATGTATATTTTATTATAACGTATGAAATAAATAAATTTGACAATGAACATTATTTGATTCAGCTTCAGGCCCCTACCCTGCACAGGATGTAATATCCATCGTTCGCTGTTCATGGTAAATTTTTTTCCAAAGTTAATTTTCGATGAACCGCAACATAAGGACTGGAACTTATAGGGTGTTGACGGCTTGTACTGTTGGCATATATCACATAAAAATGCTTACACGCAGAGTTATTCTTTTAGGAAAAGTGTTGTACGCTACTTGGTTGTACTTGGTTTGAAATTCATTATTTGAATTGAAACATGTTAATAAAAAAATTATATTATAACCCATATAATGATATAAATAGAACATAATATGTTTATCTTGGTGTCTTGCAGCGTCGGTTGTTCGATACGAGATTGCGGGAGGGAA
The DNA here is from genome assembly GCA_030545055.2 of Neoaliturus tenellus. Classification (NCBI taxonomy): domain Eukaryota; kingdom Metazoa; phylum Arthropoda; class Insecta; order Hemiptera; family Cicadellidae; genus Neoaliturus; species Neoaliturus tenellus. The sequence continues at coordinate 74,057,565 of CM061536.1, read as the reverse complement.
CGTAGGGGGTGTGTTCGAGGTGGACGCCCAATCTGGATCCATCTCCTTGGCAGCTCATCTTGACTACGAGTCAAGGAGAAAGGTAAAACACATGATAACTTACTGAATAGCCACTAAAAGTGTTCGGGAAGCAATATTAATGTAATGAATAAGCTCTATGAATCCATCATTTAGTACTGACGACTTTCTTCATTCGCTTTTCAGACCAATTATCACACACTAAGAATCTATAACCGATTCAGTGTTTGAATGAATCTTGAATTCCGTCATTTTCATGGAATTTAACTTTGTTGTACATGCAATTAATTCTGCAGTTTTTGGCGGGTTTAAAGGTTTTGGTGACAATAAAAAGTGGTTTATTACATGGGCGCCGGTCACGTTCTCAATCTCGCTGCCAATATAGATTATAATAAAAAGTAATATTTGATCAAATATTATGATATGATGCGAATACTATGGTCACTTTTCTATTCGAAGGTGATTAGTCAGTAAAAATGAAATGAGCCCATTTAAATTTTAAAATTAAAATTAAAATGTACCATTTAACAACTCAATACGAAGCACATATATTCCAACTCTTAATAATTCTCAGTTATGGCGATTTTCTTAATGCTTGAATAGTTTCCATGACAGCTAGCTAGGGACTTGTGTTCCTCTCAGCCACTATAGGTTAAGCCTTTATAATAATAAAACCAAAGTGGCATTGATGTACATACATTGATGGCATACTGTACACGAAAAGGACATTTTCATAATATTTGTTATAGTCAACCACAATTTCTTTGTCGTAGTCAATAAAAATTTGTATTGGGATCAAAATTAAAGTGCCTACTTACGAGCAGCAGGTACACTTATTATTTTTATTATTTTTCACATAGATCCATGAAAAAAAAACTTAATTACCCTCCTAAATGTGAAAATGTGTTTGGATTGATTGAATTTTCTTTCTGCTATGACTTGTGAGATTCAATAAAGAAGAAATCTAGCGTGAAAGCAAAACAAAAGTGATTTCCTACCGGGGATGAAACTATCCTTGGAGCGAATTTCAAATATCAGCCTTTTTCTCTTTAAATCAGTAACCAACCTTAATAATTGATTTTAAGATGTTTTAATAAAACGCAATATATATATATATATATATATATATATATATATATATATATATTTATAAAACAATTGAAACAAATGCATTTTTGCGTTTTATAATTATTATCATATAAACATGAAGCAATGCAAAAATGATGTGCCGCTATTAAAAAAAGTTCTAATAGCGAAAATCTAATAAACAAAATTATTATATATTTTACAAGTCTTTTTTTATATATATCAACAATAATATGACTCTTAGAATTGGAATAACTGTGGCGTTAAGGCTCCGACCTACCTGGTCCTGAACGACGTTACCGAATGCCGCCTCGCGGCCGTAGCCTTAGGCAAGTTTGATGACTGCAGAGGTTTACGGGAATATATATATCTCTATATATAAATCTATAAGTAGATAGTACTATGGGGTTCCTAGGACACTTTTGGAGACAATCAAAAATCAAACAAATTTCACAGTTTTTTAATACAATTATGCAATATTTTTGCCATTTTTTGGCCAATTTTTAGCTTTTGTCAAATTGTTATAAAAAATATGCAAATTTAATGAAATTTTTAACAAATATGCATGAATTTATATGAAATTGTTTACAGAATAAAAAGTTTTTTAAAACCAGTAAAATTATAATTTTTTACAAGATGATTTAAAATTTATTATCAATACAATTATACTAAAATAATTATTCAAATTTAACTAAAGCAGTTTCTTTATCATCAAAAGTCTTAAAAGCAGTGACAATTAAATTTAAATCTTTTTTATTTAATTCTTTAACAGTTTTATCATCAATTATATTAGTAAATCTTTTTGGTAAATGTATTTTACATTTTTCTAATTCAACAATAATTGTATATCCATATTTTTATTTAATTCTTTCAAATTTTTCAATTTTATATTTTTCATTTAAATTTAAACTTTTTAATGGTTTATATTCTTTAAATCTTAATTCTCCAATATTATTAATTTCTTCTAACAGATCCATTTATATAGGGGAAAAATATTACAAACTCATTTGTGATAGATATGTTAAAAAGTTATTATCATAATTAGGTTTTATACAAAAATCCATATTTAAATATTTAAAAATCATTAGTAATAATTTTTTATATGATATATTACTTTTCTTAAAACATAAATATTTATTAAAAACTAGTGTAATTTTTTCTTTATCTTCATTATTCAATTCAAAATCAATATTGTATATTTTGTTTAAAAATTGATAGTAAAATATCCAATTTGTATAATTTCTTTGTTTTAAAAATAATTTTATATTCTTAGGTGTTATTTCAAAATGATTGGAAATACATAAAATATATAATTCATTAATTAATTGGTGTGTTTTATATGGTTGAAAATGGTTAAATTCTTTTAAAATATGTTTAAGATGTTTATTCTTATTACTTTTTCTCTTAATCTTTTTTTCATAAATAATTCTTTTACATATATTACATCCTACACAATTTCCAATAATAGTAAAATTAGTTTGATTATGACATCTATAACACATATCCATTTATTAAAAAATATTTTATACATAAATGAATTGATTCAATTCATTTATGTATAAAATATTTTTTATATATAAATGAATGAACCAATTCATTGTCACAAGTGTAAGAAAAAAACTAAAAATATTAATCCACAAATTGTTGAAATGAAAAATGGATTATATAGAATTGCTACTAAATGTTTAATTTGTAAAACAAGTAAAAGTAAAATTTTAAAAAAAGAAGTTAAACCTATAATTAAAAAAGAATTAACTAAAAATGAACAAATAATTGAAGCAAATGAAATTCATGCTCCAATCAGAAAGAAATTTCTAAAAAGAAAAATAATTACATTAGGTATTGATGATTTATGGGCAGCAGATTTGATTATAATGAAAAATTATGAAAAAGAAAATGATGGTTATAAATATATGTTAAATGTGATAGATACTTTCTCAAAATATGTTTGGTCAAAACCATTAAAGAAAAAAGATGGAAAAACAGTTTCTAAAGCATTTGAAGAAATAATTAAGGATGCAATTAAAATTAATCATAAATCACCCAATCTTTTACATACAGATAAAGGATTAGAATTTATCAATAAAGAATTCAAAGAAATATTAAATAAATATGATATTAAATTGTATCATACAGAAAATGAAGAAAAATCAAGTATAATAGAAAGGTATAATAGAACACAAAATGAAAAAATGAAAATACAATTTGAAATTAATTAAAATTATAGATGGATAAATATTTTACCAAAAATTGTTAAAGAATATAATAATTCATATCATTCAACAATTAAAATGAAACCAATTGAAGTAAATAAAAATAATGAAAAGGATTTATTAGATACTGTTTTTAAATATAAACCACCAAAAATAATAACCAAATCAAAATTTAAAATAAATGATAGAATTAGAATTGGAAATAAAAAATCAACATTTTCTAATAAATATAAAAATAATTGGTCTAGAGAAATATTTATAATTTCTAAAATTAATAATACAAATCCAGTTACGTATAGTATAAAAGATCAAAATAATGAAGATATTATTGGAAATTTTTATGAATATGAATTGAAAAAAACCAATTTGTAAATTTTATTTTATATAAATGGAAAAGAAATGTTTAAGGTGTAAATTATATAAAGATATATCTAAATTTTATAAAGATAAAAATACTAAAGATGGGTTATATTATTATTGTAAAGAATGTAAGGATTTGTATTATAAAAAATTATATGATAATATTAAAGTTATTGAATTAAATGAAAAACAATGTCATAAATGTAAAGAAATTAAAGATATTTCAAATTTTAATAATTATCATTATAGTAAAGATAGAAAAAATGCAATTTGTATACAATGTATTAGAGAAATGTTTTTAAAACCACAATTTTGTGAATGTGGAAGAAATAATAAATGGATTAATAATTATTTAAGACATTTAGAAACTAAGATTCATGACAAAAATATAACAAAACTAGAAAATTTAAAAATATGATAAAAATAATAATTTTACTTGTTTTAAAAAAGTTTAAATTTTATTGAAAAAATACTATAGAAAACTTAAATTAACTTGTAAAAAGTTGACTATTGATTTTATTGAAAAAATACTCTAGAAAATTTAAATTAACTTGTGAAAAGTTGACTATTGATTGAAAAAATACAATTTAAACTATAAATTACCTAGAAAAAAGTGGAAAAACTTCTCATATTTTTAAGAGTTTTATTTCTAAGTAAAAATTATTTCTAATAAATGGAACGAACAAATAAAAATATTAATTGTCCTTACTGTAATAAAAATATATTATATAAAAATTATGATAGACATTATAACTCAACTAAACATTTATTAAATAAACAGAAATATGATAGTAAAATATTTGAATTAAAACATTGGTGTAAAAATAATAATATATATAATTATAAAAATAAAACTTTAGATGAATTAACAAATATTAAAGAAACATTTGATCTTACAAATTATTCATTATTTAATATAGAAAAATTAAATGAAATTGCAAAAAAAATTATCTGTCAGAAATTATGAAAATTTATCTAGAGATTAACTAATTAAAAGATTAAACAAAATTAAAGAAAATCCAAATAATTTAGAATATAGATCATTAAAATATATCCAAAATTTAGCAATTAAAAATAGTATTAAAATTGTTAATAAAACTAGAAGAGAATTAATTGGATTATTAAATGATTATTTTAAAAATAGACCAATTCCAAAAGAAAATATAATAAATATTCAAGAAGCTTCGTCATTAAAAGGATATTTTCAAGATTATATTTTAACAAATTCAAATGATGATTTAGATATTAATGATTATTTAGAAACTCAAAGAAATGAAATAAAAAAATTGATAGAAAAACAAAAATTTAAAAATATTAAAGGACAGATGGCTTTAGAATGTGAATATGAAAGAAAATTAATAAATGGTGAAATTCAAAATAGTAATATGTATTTTTGCATAAAAAGTTCAGATATTTTAAATATAGATGATTTTATTGATGATCAATTTAAGAAATTAATAGTTAGAGAACAACTAAATCAACCATCAAAAGGCTCTGGTTGGTCATTAAAAAGATGTGTTGAATTAAATCTAAAATTATCTAAAAATAATTCATTAAATGCTGGATCATATATAGAATTACCAAATGAAATTAAGAATAAAAAATGTTGTGTAAATTTTAAAAATAAAGATGAATATTGTTTTATTTATGCAATTAGATGTGCTATTGATAAACCAAACGAACATGCTGAAAGAGTTAAACAATATCAAAAATATATAAATGATGATATTTTTAAAGGTTTTGATTATCCAATAACATTAAAAGATATTTAATTATTTGAAAAAAGATCGTTTGACTCTAAATATAACTATCCATCAATGTCAATAAATATTTATAGAATTGATGAAGATGAAAAAATAGTGCCATTACAAATATCTGAACATTATAATGTAAAATTAGAAATTGATTTATTATATTATAAAATTGGTAATAATTGTCATTATATATTAATAACAGATTTAAATAAATTGGTATATTCTCAATTATCAAAACATAAAACAAAAAAATATATTTGTAGAAGATGTTTGACTCATTTCTACAAAAATAAAGACTTGAATAATCATTTAGAAATATGTAAATCATTAGAACCTTGTAGACCTATAATGCCATTTCCTGGTCAAAAAGTAAGTTTTAAAAACTATTACAAAAAGTTTGAACATCCATATGTAATTTATATGGATTTTGAAAGTATATTAGAAAAGATTGATAATTGTAAAAATAATCCAAATTGCTCATATACAAATAAAATTCAAAAACATATACCATATGGATTTACAATCTATTTAGTATCTAGAGTAACTAATAAAATGTATAAACCTATTTGTTATAGAGCAAAAAATGAAGAAGAATTAATAAATGTACCAAATAAATTATTTGAATATTTAGATGAAATTTCAAAATATATAGCTAAAAAATATAATTCAAAAAATAAAAAGCCTATGAATTTAACTAATGAAGAAGAAATTAACTATAAAAAAACTAATATTTGTCATATTTGTGAAAATAGTGGTTTTGATGATGATGAAAGAAAAAAGGTAAGAGATCATTGCCATTTAACAGGAAAATTTAGGGGTGCTGCACATTTAAATTGTAATTTAAATCTAAAATTCCCAAAAAATATTCCTATATTCTGTCATAATAGTTCAAATTATGATACACATTTGTTTATAAAAGAATTAGCTAAAAAATATGGTAAAATTGATTTGTTAGCTAATACAGATGAAAAATATATAAACTATTCAGTAAATTCTGGTTATGGTTATGAATTTGAAGGAAATAAACCTAGAAAATTTATAAAATTCTCATTTGTAGATACATTTAGATTTATGGCTACATCAATTGAAAAATTAGCTAAAAATCTTAAAGAATTTAAGCAAATAAATAAATTTATAAAAGAAAATGATATAATTGAATATGATAATGAAACTTTAAAAATATTAACTTCTAAAGGTATATTTCCATATGAATTTATTGATAATGTTGAAAAATTAAACTATGATAAAATATTAGAAAAAGATCAATTTTATAGTTGTTTAACTAATGAAAATATAAGTGATGATGATTATAAACATTATATAAAAGTTTGGAATAAACTAAAAGTAAAAACATTAGGTAATTATTCAGATTTATATAATATTCAAGATGTTCTTTTATTAGCTGATATATTTGAAAATTTTAGATCTGTTTGTTTGAAAAATTATCAATTAGATCCAGCACATTATCTAACATCACCATCATTAGCTTGGGATTCTATGTTAAAATTAACAAAAATTAAACTAGAATTAATAAGTGATTATAATATGTATTTAATGATTGAAAAGGGTATTAGAGGTGGAATTTCACAATGTATAACTAGATATTGTAAAGCAAACAATAAATATACAAAAAATTATGATAAAACAAAACCTGAAAATTATATGTTATATATAGATGCAAATAATCTATATGGATGGGCTTTAAGTCAAAAATTACCTTATAAAGATATAACATGGATGAATACTAATACATATACATTAAATGAATGGGGAGAAACAATATTAGAATTAGATGAAAATGCTGAATATGGATACATATTAGATGTTGATTTAGAATATCCTATTGAATTACATGATGATCATAAAGATTTACCATTAGCACCTGAACATTATAATAATAAGCTTTGCACAACATTATTTGATAAAAAAGATTGTGTTATTCATTCAAGAAACTTAAAATATTATCTAAAAAAAGGATTAAAATTAAAGAAAGTTAATAGAGTTATAGTATTTGATCAAGATGATTATATGAAAAAATATATTGAATTAAATACCAAATTAAGATCCAAATCAACATCAGATTTTGAAAAAGACTTTTTTAAATTGATGAATAATAGTGTTTTTGGAAAAACTATGGAAAATGTTAGAAATAGATGTGATATTAAATTAGGAGACGAAAAGTTTTCATTAAAACAAGCAAAAAAACCTAATTTTAAAACATTTAGTATATTTGATAAAGACTGTATTGCTTCACATATGATAAAAGAAAAGGTTAAGTTTGATAAACCAATCTATATAGGATTTTCAGTACTTGATTTATCAAAATTACATATGTATCAATTTTATTATGAAAAATTGAAGAAGTTTGATCCAAATATAAGGTTATTATATATGGACACAGACAGTTATTTTATAGAATTTAAAAATGATCCATATAAAATTATTAAAGAAAATATTAATGAATTTGATACAAGTGATTATAAGAAAGAACATGAATGCTATAGTGAAAAGAATAAAAAAATAATTGGTAAATTTAAAGATGAGTTAAATGGTGAAATATTAGAAGAATATTGTGGTTTAAGATCAAAATTATATAGTTATGAATTTAATAATAAAAATCCTGTAAAATGTAAAGGAATTAAGAAAAGTGTTGTTGATATAACATTACATATGGATGATTTAAAAAAATGTTTATTTGATGATCAAGAACAATATAGGGAAATGACTTGTATTAGAAGTTTTAAACATGAACTATATACAATTACAATAAATAAATTAGCTTTAAGTAATAGAGATGATAAAAGATTTATTTGTGAAAATAAAATTGATACATTACCTTGGGGGTATAAAAATAATTATAAATAAATGGAAATTTTAATTGTTCCAAAAGAATTAATAAATAATGATTTTGATATAAAATTATATTTATTTAAAACTAAAGTATCAAATAAATTTTTAATATATATTTTTAAATATAGAAATTATTTTGTATATCATTATAAGTTTAATTTTATAATAGAACCATTTATAAATATAATAAAAAATTATGTTAAAGAAAGTTTTAAAGAAAATGATCAAAATTATATTAATAATTTATAACCATATAATATTGAATTTATACTATAATTTTATGTATATTTTTAAATATTTTCTTTAGTAAATTTAAATATATTCAATAATTTATTGAATATCTAACCTAAAAATATCTATAAATTTTACTTTATTATCATTATAAATAAGACCCGTCTTTAAGACGGGTCTCAAATTTGTATATAATTAATTATCTTTATGAATATTTTTTGAATGTTTAAAGGGTAATGTTTTGTTACCCTTAAGTTTTTATTGTATAAGGTTACCTTATTTAAAAATTTTTAAAATAAATATTATAATTTATATGGGACCCATTTTGGGTCCTACCTAATTTTAATAAGTTTTGTATGTTTTTTATTATATGATAGGGGGGACAAATTGTCCCCTCTAAAAATATCTATAAATTTTAATTTATAATCATCTATCCTTATTGTTTATCTACCTTTTTTGATTTTAAAATTAATAAATATAAACCAGATTCATTAATAAATATTTTTTTATTATCTATTTTATTGACGCCCTGTTTTAGGGCGTCTGAAAACATGTTTGTATATCAATTTTTAGGGTGTCATAATTTGTGACATCTATAATTTTTATGTAAATTAATTTATCATCATTATGTAAGTGTAACTGTTGGTTACACTTGATATTTTTAAAGTTTTATATATTTTTCTTTTACATTATCAAATAAAACTTTTCTAGAATTTTTATATTTTAAAATATTACAAATATCTTTTCCTTTAAACCAAGGATTATTTTGTTTATTAAATACAATTAATTTATTATTAAATATAAAATTATTGTTAATTAAATCAATTGTTGTTTTTATTATTTATGTAGACAAATTTTATATTACAAATTTTGTTTTAATCTTAAATATACAATACTTTTAATATTTTCATTATTTATTAGATTTCCATCACTATCTTGAATAGATATTATAATATTTTGAATTTTATTTATATTTTTTAAAGGAATATAATCAATTTCATTTGGTTTTTAACTAATTTTTGATCCATATTCAACATTTGGATAAAATGAATATAGAATTTCTGATTCTTTATGTAAATGTGAAAGATCTTTATGATTTTCAAAACTAGGATCAACTAAATTACAATGAATTTCAATAACATCAAAAGGTCTAATTTTTGGTAGTTTTATTCCTTTTGTTAATACATTTGGTTCAATTATTTTATTATTTAACCCTAATAAATCAATTATAACTGTTGTTACTATAATTTTAACAGGAGATTTTATTATAATATATGGTCCATCATTTTTCAATATAAAATCATTTTCATCAAATTTATTAATTTTCTTTTTAAATTCTTTTAAACTATTAATAAAAATATTTTTTATTTCTTCAATTGTATAATTTCCTTTATTTATATCAAAATATTGATCTATAATTTTATCTTCTTCATCTTTAATAGAATATCCATAACAGTTTTTATAATCATTTGGTATATTTGATATAAAATTATCTGAATAAAATCCACTTAAACCAATACTATATTTTCCATCCAAATCTATTGGATGTTCTAATCTTAATTCTAGTTTGGATGAATGACCAATTATTTTAAATAATTTCATCTTATTTAAATGGAGAAATTTTTAGAAAAAAAAGATAATATAAAATTAGAATCATATGATAAAAATAATAAAAATGATCAACCTATTAGATTATTAATTATAGGAACAAGTGGATCTGGTAAAACAACATTATTATTAAATTTTATTTATAAAAGATTAATTCCATATTCAAATTTATATATTTTTAGTAAATCATTAGAACAACCATCTTATAAATTATTACAAAAAAGATTTAAAAATATAGAATCAAATATTAATAAACAAATTTCTCATTTTTCATGTGATGATATGATTCCACTAAATAAATGTAAACCAAATTCATTAGTAGTTTTTGATGATTGTATTTTAGAAAAACAAGATAAAATTAAAGAATATTTTATAATGGGTAGACATAAAAATATATCATGTATTTATTTATCACAATGTTATTCAAAAGTTGATATGCAATTAATTAGAAATAATTTAAATATGTTATGCATTTTTAAACAAAATGAACATTATATGAAAAAAATATATAATAATTTTGTTGAATCAGATATGAAATTTGATAAATTTAAAACTATTTGTAATGATTGTTGGAAAGAAGACTATGGATTTTTAACTATTAATTTATTAAAAAAATCAAATGATGGAAAATATATGAAAAATTTTTCTGATATTAAATAATGATAATGGCTTGTTGTATGTTTGATTCAATAATTGATAGAATATTTATTTTATTAGTATTATTTATTTCATTAGTATTTATATATTTAATGAAAATTACAGAAATAAAGTAAAATGAATTGTGTTTAACATAATTAGTGTTTATGTTAACATGATTTGTGTTTGTGTTAACATGATTTGTGTTTTGTGTTAACATGATTTGTTTTTATGTTAAAATAATTTGTGTTTGTGTTAACATGATTTGTGTTTTGTGTTAATATGATTTGTGTTTATGTTAACATGATTTGTGTTTATGTTAACATGATTTGTTTTGAACCTAAATTTTTCTTTGTAATAAATGGATAAAATATCTGTTAATGAAGCTAAAAAACTAGATGATATTGAGAAAAAATTAATAAAAGAATTTAAAAATCAAATTAAAATTGAAGATAATTATGAAAAAATTAAACAAAAAGCATATGAACCTATAACATCAGCAATTGGTAAAGTTGAAAATAAAATTGGTGAAGTCTTAAATGAAAATAAAAACCTTATGGAATTGGTACCTATTGTTAATAATTTACCAATATATCAATACCAGAAACTGAAGAATTAAATTTACCTTCAAGTACTTCATTTAGACCAATCAGACAACCAATAATTCAAGAAGAATCGACATTTATTGACCCAAATTTAATTTCACCTCAAACATTAGATAAAATTATTGGTCCATTAGCACAAAAATATTTACCAAGAACAAAAGATGATAAATTTGGTTTATATTGGAATAAACATAAAAAATCATTTATGATTGGTGATAAAATAACTGTAATTGATAATGATGATTTAATAATTGATGATAAAAAATATAATGGAACACATGGATTATGGAGATTGTTAACTTATGAAAAGAAACCAGATAATAATTTATATACACAAGATGATTTAAATAATTATTCAAAGATTTTATGGGAAACTAATTCAATTTATAAAAATAATGATCCAAATAGTAAAAAACCAAAATCTAGTAAAGGTGATAAATATATTAATTTAATTAAACATATTTGGGAATGAAAAGGGGAAATTGAAGGTTCAGGAATCAGACAATATACAGAAAATAAAATTGAATATAGATTTATAGATGATTTAAATAAATTAGATAATATTATTAATTATATATATGCACAAGAAAAAGCTGGTAATAATAATTTTTTAAATGAAAAGAAAGCAATTAAAGACTTTATATCAAATAAATTAGATGAATTAATTAAAAAACCTGAAGGAATTAAGTATTTAAAAAGTATTTTGGCAAATATTTCATCACCATTATTAAAAGATGGATCAGGTATTTTAAATGATGTTATAAATAATTTACCTTTTGAATTACATGTACCTGGTTATCAATATCTAGGGCCTGGAACTAAATTAAATAAAAGAGTAAAAAGAGGTGATCCTGGAATAAATGATTTAGATAAAGCTGCTAAAGAACATGATTTATTTTATAGAGATCATAAAGATACAAAATCTAGAAATGAAATAGCTGATAAAATTTTACAAGATAAAGCATGGGATATAGTAACATCAAATGATTATGGAATTGGTGAAAGATTAGTTGCATTACCAACATCAGGTGCTATGTGGATGAAAAGAAAATTTGGTATGGGTTTAGAAGTAGGACTAAAATTTTAATAAAATTTTTCATTAATTAAGTTAATCTATATTATTAAAAAACTATAATTTTTTTCCTTAATAAATGGAAAAAACAAATATAAACTTGACAGATAATCAAAAATCAAAAATAAAATTAGCATTTAAAAATAAAAGATCAGTTATAATTCAATTTAATATTGATCAATTTAATGAAAATGGAAAAGATATTATATTATTATCTAAAAGACAAATTAATAAACTAAATAAACATAAAAAATTAAATAAAGGATTAAGATTTGAATTTTCATATAATCAATTAAAAGAAATAAAAAATGGTGGATTACTAAAAGAAATTTTAGATTTTGCTGATAATATACCTATAGTTAAAAATTATACACCAAATGTTAGAAAGGGAGCAAAAGTAGTAAAAGAATCTATAATTCCTAAATTTAGAAATTTTGTTGATTGGTTAGATCATGAATTAAAAAATGTAGAAGGATCTGGTTTAGATAAAAAAACATTAAAATATATGAAACAAAATTATAAAAAAATTTTGAACCACTAACATTAGGTGAATTAGAAAAATTGTGTAAAAATATAAAATATTTTAGATGTGTATTTATGAGAGATATATTACCTAATAAAGTTAATAAATTTGAATGTGGAATTATAAATTTAGATTCATTTGATGGAAATGGAACTCATTGGGTTTGTTATTATAAAAAAGATAAAATTAAATATTATTTTGATTCATATGGAAATATAGTTAATAAACCGCCAATAGAATTAGTTAAATATTTAGGAAAAGATAATATATTTTATAATGATAATCAAATTCAAAATTATAATGATCCACCAATTTGTGGTCATTTATGTATTTTTATATTAAATGAATTAAATAAAAATAAAAAATTGATAACATAATAAATAAATTAATCCTTAATAAATATGGATTCACAAAATATATTTGATCTGTTTGGAAGACAGAAAAAACATCCAATTAATATTAAAGAAGATTATATAAATTCCAAATTAAATACATTTTTTAATAATTTTAGTAAAAGTTTTAAAAGTCATGTAAAAAAGACTGAAAATTTAGTAAATGCTATTGGTTTATCAAAAAATTATATAAATATTAATGGTAAAAGAATTGTTAATGTAAAACCAAGTATTAATAAATATGATGTTATAGTTAAGTCAGAATTGGATGAAGTTTTAGATTCAATTATTGAAATTGGTAGTGATTATTCAGAAACTAAAAAAATTTAAATAAAATTTTAGAATTTTTAATTAATATTGGAAAACATGTTGAAAATTTAGAAGAAAAATTAGAAAAAGAACTAAAATTTCTATTTGATGGAGTCAATAAATCAATAAAAGAATTAAACGCAGAAATAATACTAATTAAAGGAGATATAGATAAATTACAATAATTTATTTTATATAAATGGAGTTGATTTATTGTCTTAAATGTAAACAAAAAACTAATTCTAAAGATATTCAGATAATAAAATTAAAAAATATAAATATAATTAAATCAAAATGTTGTATTTGTAATTCAAAGAAAAGTTGTTTTACAAAATTTTCTCCCTAATAAATGGCTCTATACAGTTCATTTGATTTATTCATTATCAGAAACCAAAATCAATTAAACAAAGATGATTGGGATGATATTTCTGAAAAATATGAATTGAGTATTAATATGATGAGATTGTTTCAAAATAAATTAAATTGGCAAAAAATTGCTCAACATCAAAATTTAACTATAGATTTTATTACTGAATTCATAAATTATCAACTAAAAGATTATATTGATTTGATTTGTAAATATCAAGATTTAACTGAATATTTCATTCATGATTATGCTTTTACATTAAATTGGGAATTAATTTTAGAACATCAAAAAATATCAGCAAAATTTATAATTGATCATGCTACAGAAATTGAGTATTTTAAAAGTAAAAATGAAATTGATACATAAATAAAATTTGACATTATAAAATCATAAAAATTAAATTATAAAAATTTTACTTGTTTTAAAAAAGCTTTTGATTTAAAAAATTATCCTTAATAAATGGCTGATTACAAAAAATATATAAATGATATTGAAAGAGCTGAATACAAAAATTTCTATCCATTATCTAAATTACATTTAAATGAACCTAATAAAAAAACTGAATTTAATATAGATTTTGGAGATGGATTTTGTACTTCTAAATTTCAATTTTATATATCTGGTAAATTGACTAAATCTGATGGAAATGCATATGATAATGGTGCTAATATAAAATTAATTGATAATTTTGTTCCATTTTTATTTTCAAAAATTGAAGTTAGAAAACATAATAAATTGATTGATGAAATTGAATATCCTGGTCTATTAAGTACAATTAAAGGTACTATAACTTATTCAAAATCAGAAATAAATCAAATAAATAATGGTTTTGAATCAAATTTTAAAAATAAATTTGAAGCAATTGGTAATTTATTTCATTTTGGATTAGGATTTTTTGAAAATGTAAATATTCCAATATACAAAGGAGGTTTTAATATAACATTTATTAGATCAGAAGATAATGATGCAATTTTTAGATGGAAAACTAAAAAGGCTGATGGAACTTATGATAATGCAACATTACCAGCTGAAGGTAAAATAACAGTTGATGAATTTTTTATTAGAGTTCCTATAATTGAATACAAAACAACAAGTAAAATTCAATTAATTAATGAACTAAGCAAATTTGAAAAAGTAAATTTTCATTTTAATCATTGGCAATGCATTGAACAAAAAAATATTACAGGACAGAATTTAAGTTTGGATATAACAAATATCTATAGAAATATTTATAATCCAAAATTTATTATAATTGGATTTCAAAAATCAAGAACAAATGATCAGTTATATGATACTTCTAAATTTGATAGTATGTATATAAAAAATATAAGAGTAAAACTAAATGGTCATTATTACCCTGATGAATTGGAAAACTTTGATATATTCAATGAAAAATTTAGAATTATGTATGAAATCTATCAAGATTATAAAAAAGTTTATTATAATAGTAGTAAAATGTATTATAATCCAACAGAATTTCTAGAAAATAGACCAATTTATGTAATTGATACTACAAAAAATCCAACAAATATTTCAAGTTCAAAAAATGATATTATTATTAATGCAGATTTTGATTATGATATAGTAGCTACTAGTAAAACAAATTGTTATATTATTATTGTATCTGAAAAATTACTTGAATATAATATAATCAAAAATGATATAATTGAAATAAATTAATCTATATTCTTAAAAATCAGATATTAAAATTTACTTGTTTTAAAAAAGCTTTAAATTTACAAAAATAAAACAAAATGAATGAATATGATGGTGTATTTTGTGTAGTGTTGTAAGTGTGCGTGTTTTCAGAATAGGCGCCTTAGTTACTCGTCACTACCACCTAGCTTTTATGATATTTTGTATTTTTGAATTTGAACCCATCACTGCCACATTCCAGGTTTTTATGTCCCCAGGGGCATCATTCAGGTTCTATTGAATTATTTGAGTTTTAGATTTTTTTGTGCTAGGTGGAGGAGAGTGTATTATTTGAATTTTTAGTGTGCGGTGTTGTAAGTGTAATGTTGTATTAATGGGATGGACGATAGGCAATTGATTGAAATGATTAATGGAAATAGATTGGTGGTTAATGGAAATGGATTGGTGATTATGAAGGATGAAATGGATGAGGCAAAGGGTGCACCCACCATAGTATCTTGTCACTCGGCTTGTTTCACAGTCATTATCCTATGGCCACTCGGATAAAGACCTTCCACCAACCACTGGACTTCAACTATGTCCTCAATAAATTATGCCCGAAGTTTCGAGATTTGAACTCGGAACCTCAGGCATATGAGACTTGAACGTTAGCAATGAGCTAACCAGACTTCCGTTGAGTGATAAGACTGCATGGGTTTATCAGTTGAAGCGCTAGTAGTTCATGACTATTCCACTAGATAGTGCAGCAATTGCCTATACTAAATAAATATCATTTTTAATCCTATTAATACATTATAGCCCATCATAAATCAACCAATTAAACATTTGTTTCAAATACTTTTACAAATAAATCAATTAACATATTAATGAATTTAAGAAATAACAAAAAAACTTATATCTCATTTAAAACCTAAGTTGTGAGGTATTATATCAAAGAGAAAAAAATATTAAATTCAATACAATTTTCAGATTAAAGATAACTTAATTATTAATAAAGTTATAATAGTTTAAAGTATTGGAGTTTGTGACAGGAAGTATTATTTTAACGGTCAGATAAGAGAGATAAGAGTGATAAGAGAATGCTCTCAACCAATATATTCTACAAGACTCATTATTTAACAACTGAAATCGTAGTTTATGAACTAAATAGGTTTATTTTATTAAATTTGCACAATAATTACTATAATTAGTATATATTTTGACCTGGGACCATGATAATTTCAGATTTCAAAAAAAATATATAAAATTTGAAATTTTTTTTAATAGAACTTAAAATATTCATTCATTAAAACAGTTAAAGAATAGAATAAGAAAGATTTACATTTAATTATTACAAACATTAAAACATTTGATGAAAAAGAAACTATTCTAGTTTAATTTGAATAATTATTCAGTATTCGACAAAATTTTACTTGTTTTAGAAACATTTTTATTCTGTAAACAATTTCATATAAATTTATGCATATTTATTTAAAATTTCATTAAATTTGCATATTTTTTATGACAATTTGACAAAAGCTGAAAATTGGCCAAAAAATGGCAAAAATATTGCATAATTGTATTAAAAAACTGTGAAATTTGTTTGATTTTTGATTGTCTCCAAAAGTGTCCTAGGAACCCCATAGTACTATCTACTTCTATATATAAATGCGAAATTCCGATCAACGCACAGGCCAAACCATAGCACCTAGAAACATGAGATTTTGCATAAATGTTCCTCTTATAGCGTAGGCAGACAATAAGGAGCGATTTTATAAAATTCCCAATGGGCCCTGCCCCACAGAAGGTCAAAGTTAGCATGGAGTTCGTATAGGAAGAATAATTTGTTTTGGGTTTTTGTTTACATTATCACAGATGAGAACTATTCGAAATGGCAGTAGTTGTCTGCAGTTTATTTTATCATCAGCTGTTACAATAAAAATTAAGTTTTCGGACCGTATAAACATCATAGTTTTGTGTCAGTGAAATTAACCTAATTTATTGTGGCATTTAAGTTTTATCAACTTCTAATGTGTGACTAGCGGAATACCCGTGCTTCGCTACGGAAACTTTCAAATTGGTTGAAATGGTCACTTATTGGTGGTTGCCAATGACCATAGACTACATAATGATTCAGGTAGGTGCTGCAAAGGTAGTAGCTGAACTTTACCACCTTTATTTGGAGCACATGCCCCGTTATTCTTTTTTCCATTTTATGGCCTCACAGTACTTACATTTTAACGTAATGGCAGCCCTACCTATCACCTCAGAGCTATCTCCTTCATAGTATATTTTCGGATTATATGTCATTGCTGATAAAATTTTCCCCATCCATTGATTCTTTTGCCAACGTCTTTCATGATAACTTTGTTCATACTCTTTGCTTGCGTTCTTCACCTGCTTCTTCCTGTGTTTGTCTGTTACCTGCTCCGCCGTTTACGCCTTGACGTATTTTGTTGAGATTCCGGAATCGGCTGACAGTTGGGAGAAGCGGGCTCTTTTTGTGGCTCTAAATGTCGAAGTGTCCGCTAGACGGGGATTGTGAAGATCTGAATCTTTTCACGGGATTTCGTTCATCACCTAACCTATTCACCATTCCAATGAACCTCGAAAACAAATGGGAATAGTTGTGAAGCCGCAACTACCTCACACAACCCACCAAAGGTAAACGGCTTCGACATTTCATAGAAGTATTCCCTGAAATTAAGTTAATTATTCCCGTCACTGTTGAGAGATCAGATTTAGTAGTAGTCCCAGTTCCTCACAACATCTTCAACAATTGCTTCGCACACAGTTAGTGTGTGTATGTGTGTATAAGGTGAATTACGATTGAGAATGAAGTAAATAAACACGCACCATCTCCTCTGATGTAAATTATTGTGTGGAACGAACTCCGCCCTTTAACATTTAAAACTTCAGAATCCCTACTATGAAACGGTTTTAAACAACTACCAAAATATTAATAGTTCTTAAAAATTAAAATGCAATAAAAACCTAACTATAATTCACTAATCTCTATATATAAATGCGAAATTCCGATCAACGCACAGGCCAATCCATAGCACCTAGAAACATGAGATTTTACATAAATATTCCTCTTATAGCGTAGGCAGACAATGGTAAATGGTGAATGGCGAATAAGTTAGGTGATGAACGAAATCCCGTGAAAAGATTAAGATCTTCACAATCCCCGTCTAGCGGACACTTCGACATTTAGAGCCATAAAAAGAGCCCGCTTCTCCCAACTATCAGCCGATTCCGGAATCTCAACAAAATACGTCAAGGCGTAAACAGCGGAGCAGGTAACAGACAAACAAAGGGAGAAGCAGGTGAAGAACGCAAGCAAAGAGTATGAACAAAGTCATCATGAAAGACGTTGGCAAAAGATTCAATGGATGGTGAAAATTTTATCAGCAATGACATATAATCCGAAAATATAGCCTACTATGAAGGAGATAGCTCGGTGGTTATAGGTAGGCTACCATGACTTTCAAATGTAAGTACTGTGAGGCCTTAAAATGGAAAAAAGAATAACGGGGCATGTGCTCCAAATAAAGGTGGTAAATTCAGCTACTACCTTTGCAGACTGAACCTTTATGCAGTCTATGGTCATGGGCAACCACCAATAAGTGATCATTTCAACCAATTTGAAAGTTTCCGTAGCGAAGCACGGGTATTCCGCTAGTATATATTTAAAACACAAAGGTAAAAAACCTTTGGACAGTTCGTCTGTGACTTCTACTGGACTGATTTACATGTGGGTTGTACCAAAATAAACGTATTTGGTTCTATATTAGCAGGTTTTATTCGTATTTCAAAAATATTTACGTTAAATCGGTCAAAAATGAAAAATAAACTTTTCTTATGAAGATTTAACATGGAGAAAAAAGCCAACATTTCCAATACTTTGGACAGTTCGCCTGAGACTTCCACTGGACCAATTTACATGCGGGTTGTACCAAAATAAACGTTTTTGGTTCTATAATAGCAGGTTTTATTCGTATTTCAAAAATATTTGCGTTAAATTGGTCAAAAATGAATAATAAACTTTTCTTATGGAAATATAACATGGGGAAAAAGCCAACATTTTCAATCCTTTGGTCAGTTCGTCTAAAACTTCCACTGGACCAATTTACACGCAGTTTGTACCAAATAAAACGTAAACCTTTGTATATTAGCAGACTTTATTTACTTTAACATTATCTTACTTCCTTAAATTAAAATATCGATATTTTCAAATCTTATAAACGATATCAAATAGCTGATTATAAACACACGAAGTATTTTGTCTAAATACAGAGTGGATGAACAAAAGCTCATGAAGGATTTGGTTTATTATGGTCAGTAAATAAAAACGTTTAGAATTATTACGATGTATTATACTTTAAATGGAAAGAAAGTTGCTTCAATTATGTAAAATAGCTGATTAACATTAAAATATTTATAGGCCTTTTCAAATTCTCAAAAAACTTATTTATTAAATTAAAAATTAATAAATACAACTTGATAGTTTTAGGCTTGCTTATTTCTTATGTTTTGATTAGGCTACTAAGATTTAGGCCTAAGTAAACAATGGATTTGTTATGTTAATAAAATACTAGAGTGTCTGTGTTACATAGTAAGGGTGCAGCATTATTGTTTTAAAAGAATAAGCCTATAGGCCTACTTTGACAGACATTTTAACTAAAATTATGTAGGCCTAATTTTCTGTGAAATAAATTTGTATTCTTTCAATTTTGATAGTTATTGAAACTTGTCATGTTTTAAAATTAAAGAATTATGATAGAGATTGACTGTTAACTTTTCTAAAAGTATAATGACGCATCTCGTCTGCTTTGGTATAAAAATTTTCCAATGAAATTTCTAATTTCAGTAATAACTCTAATAGCTAATGTTTTGTCTCTAGGGGCAAGTTTTATAGATGTAGAGGTTTACGGGGATCGTGTTTTAAAACTAACCAATTAAGATAAAGATTGGCACTAAACCTTTTCTAAAAGTAAAAAGACGGATCTCGTCAGCTCTGGTTTTAGAATTTTTAAATAGAATTTTTATTTCAGCTAACACCGTCTAAAACCATCTGTTTTTCTCTATTTTTAACTGAAGTTTTCCATTAGTTTCGATGAAACTACCAAAGTGACATTACCAAAGTGTAACAAAGGAAATTTAGCACCGTTATTCTTAATTTATATGACACCGTAGTTATAGCTCTAGGCTGCGTTTAGCAGAAGATAACCGGATTCTAAAAAAATCCTAAATTATATTTAAGTTATTTGACTTACTTAAGTAAATACTTACTTAAGTAAATACTAACTTACTTAAATAAGTTAACTTACTTAACTTATTTAAGTTATTTAACTTACCATTCGCATCGAGAAAAGCAGATGATTTTGACAGTTATAGCTGAGATTTGAAATTTCATTTTAAAATTCTAAAAATAGAGCTGACGAGATCCGTCTTTTTACTTTTATAAAGAATTAAGAGTTAATCTTTATCTTATTTGGTAAGTTATAAAAAACGATCCCCGTAAACCTGTGCATCTATAAAACTTGCCACTAGAGAAAAGCAGATGTTTTTAGACAGTTATAACTGAAATTAGAAATTGTACTTCAAAATTCTAAAACCAGAGAAAACGAGATCCTTTATACTTTAGAATAAGTTAAGAGTCAATATCTTTCTTGATGAGTTAACTTCTGCATTAATAAAACTCGGCCGCGAGGCGTCATTCGGGTTCAGTTAGACAGGAGCTAGCTGTTAAGAGTCATCTTCACCTTTGTGCCAGTAGCCCATTGTTGCGCAGTCGGCAATGTTAACCAAACGGCTTTTGATGCAAAACATGGTATTTTATTCCCATATGGTATTTTATAATATTGGGGTATACAAACTTCGTTAATATATTTTGCAATTTCTCTGTTCATAAATGAAAATATAGTCACCCAAAAATCATGCATCCTTTTTTTTATTATTTTGATTAGTTGACGGTTTAGTATATATTTGGTGCATTCCAGTAAATTAATAAAATTTAATATTTGATTTTGCTATTAATTCTAGTTACAAATCAATATTTTATTGGAAATCAACTTTATCGAAAGGCAATTAGATCAAAATTAATTGGAAATTTAATATTGGTAGCACAACTTTACACAAAGCATGCATGACAATATTTCATTGTCAATGTATTGCATTAAATTATATTTGTGCTATATTAAAAACTAACCCTGTACTAGTTCATATAACCCAATGAACACATTTGAAAAGAAACCTTTTATATGAAATAGATTGAAATTTAAATGATTTAAATATATCGACATTTTCCTCCCATTGAAAAAATGTAAAATGCATTGAAAAGAGGAAACTATTTTTAAATGAAATCTATTGTACGCGGAACTGATCCTGACATTTTCGTTGATGATATATCTTTGAAATGCAATCCAAGTTAATTAGGATTCATTATCTGGGTCCAGGTTAATGTTCAATGCCTAAAAGCCAAATCCAGTGGGAGTTTCATTTAACATCAATAATGAGTGACTAGTTATTAGTTACTTTGCCCCTTGTGGACACTGAAATCGCAGTAGTCCATTATTTAGTCCCGCCTGTGGCGGTGTATTATTATACCTAAAAGTTTCATCGTTGAACCATCTCCGGTTTCAGTAAACAAAATGTTTATCTGCGCTTTGCTGTGTAAAATTTATTATAACAACAGTGTTTGGCAAGCTAGATGGAAAGTAATAATAATACAATGGGGTTTATAAGAAAACTTGTGGGTGGTGAAATTAATAGAAACCAATAATTCAAGTTTATATTTAAAGAGGAAATCACTCATTGATTTACTCTAATATTTGTATTTAAAGTTGATAAAAATTTAAAATTGTTTAAATAAATTTGGTGAAGTTGTTTTTGTATAATAAACTTTGAATGATAGTATTATCGATGAAAAAAGATTATATAATTAGATTCAAAATTGAATCATTAATATTATATGTTTTGTAAATATATTAAATAACAAAAAAAAAATGATAAAAAATTATGAGATAACATTTACTCAACACTGTTATTGGGGAATAATAATTGAAAATTTAATGTAGATTTTCATTATAATAAAATTCAAATTATTATTATTTGTGTTTAGGAAAATGGAAAAATAATAATTAATATTATTAATCACGTAACACCGTTATTGAAAAACATAATTGAACAAATATTTGGGTTCATTTAGAAATATGAATTTGGAAAAGTCCATGCAGAAAATGTATACACATTTTCCAATTTAAATATTTTTTACTGATTTTTGTGATATTAAATTAGACTATTAATAATACCATAATTCAGTTACCACAGTGAATTAGACATGAAATTCAATTTCAACTTTAATTTCTCCAACGATTCCAACGAGTCCCAACCATGTTTGTGATGGCAGTACGACCTTCGGCTGTCGGTCACTGACGGGGAGGCCACCAGCTACACCACCCTCCAGGTCACCGTAGTGGATGTCAACGACCACCCCCCGGTGTTCCAGCACCCCTCCTACCGCACCACCATACTGGAGGAGGAGACAACTGGCCTACCCAGGAGAATACTACAGGTGAGTCGACTCGATGGTGTGAAATAAAGTTGGCTGCCAAGGTCACCACAGTGGATCAACTGTCTCTCTACTGTAACTCTCCATTATTGGAACTGGTACATTACTTTACTTTATCAATTCATTCATGATTATTTTAGACTAGCGATCACAACGATACATTAAGACCATTGTAGGTATTGGATTAAAACGGTAATTTTATTTCAAACCCACTTAGTTTCTTAAGCAGTCCACTTCTGGTGCTTTTACTTCAATTATTTCACAAAATTCATGATGTGATTTCATGATTACGAGCAATGTTTGCTTGTTTGCTTGCTTGCACAATTATCTCAAAAACGGCTCCGACGATTTCCTTCAAATTTTGGAATATGGGGGTTTTGGCCACCAGAAATCGATTGGAGCTGGTCCCATAGCTGGGAAAAATCCGGTTTTCGTGCTAGAGCCCTTCAAAGATCCCATGTTATCCTTATGGAAATTTTTTAACTGAACAAAAATCAGCTGATAACTGTAGATAAAATAAACCAATGTGTTACATCTTTAACCTGTGGTTTTAGGAAAATCATACCAATGTGCAGCAAACCTTCCGCCTGGCGAGTGAGCGGAGCGAACGAGCTTTGTGTGAGAAACGAAAGTAATAATTTTACCGAGCTTAAGCTCGGTCCCCCTGGTACTAACAAATTAATTTAGCATTTTTTCTTAACTAATGTTTTATTTAATTGTCGGAGTCAACCAAAGTTTACCCTTAACTTTTCTGTATTATTATATCAATAAAAAATCAATAATTAATTCAAGAAGAATGAAAATTTTTATTACAGCCTTTCTATTCCCAGTATTCTATTACATACTCACATCTCATGAAGGTAACAAAACTACTAATCTCTTGAATTTCAAACATGAATTGTTTATAAATTCTTTTTAATTTACTTGAATGTATATTTAAGGATAAGGTACAAAACTTTATGGAATAAATAAATCTTGATACGGGTAAGGAGGTAGGAAGCTTGAAAGGAAAGATTTTCTTTATGTACCGGACTTAAGGTGCTTAATGAAACTAGAACTAAGCACCAACCTAGAAAGTTATTTAGACGAGCTTGATATTTTCATCAGTGTATTATACTTGTATCCTTTCAGAGCATTATTTTCTTGGAAACTATGCACAGCATTATACATCATTAAAGATTTTCATAAATCACAAATTAAAAAATGTTATTGAATAACAAAGACTTCAAAGAAAACATAGTCAACAGTTTAGCATCAAACCGGAAAATTGTTGCATGGATTTTTATATTATGTTACAAAAATTAAAAATAACCACACATGTTATTTTTCACAATAATATAGCGCATGGCTTTTAGTGGAGGGATATCAGCGATTAGATGACAATTATTCTCCTTGCCTTTAAGGCTTGCACTTTATTATTTTGTATGCAGGTGGACCAACTGCTTGTAAAAACTTCCGAACCATAGGTTTGTTTGCCCGCTGCCGACCGATCCTTTTGTTCACGAACTGGTATTTGAATCCGGGTCCGCTGGGTGATAACTCTTTACCACTGAGCTTCGGCCGCTGCCTTTTTCCCCCTACATACGAATACAGTTAATATTGGTTTCCTGATAAATAATTTTTAACACAACGATGTATATTATATTATTTTTTATATCTTACTATTGAGTGGGATAATAAACGGATGGGACATATTTTCCACAATTTTTCGTTATCTAATGAACAATGCCAAAATCTAATGCTATTTTAATGACCACACAAACTTATCCTATTACACATTGTGTAATTGTTTTAAAATCAGTTTATCCGCATTACACGCTGCATTGCCTTACCATGAATCAGTTTTATGGCCTCTGAAATGTTGGTTAAGTGTTCTGATTCGTTATATCATTTTTATAGTGTAGTAAACAGTTCATATTTCTATACATTAAAAGTAAAATATATACAAAACGTAAAATGTATGTAAAACTTTTGAGGTACATTTTTTTACGATTTGAAATAGTCCACTGAAAATTCAAACAATAAGACTGGCTGTTTAGTACATATGTCATTAAACACATTTAGTAGCTTTTTAAAAACATTATATTTTTTTCATTCACCAGTAACGTATAAATTTTAATAGTAAAATACTTTTAGTTTCCTAGGGCGCGTAAAACCACTTATGTCTTTAAGAAATTATAATTATAGCATTAATTATATTACGCTTTTTAAATTAGAATAAAAATTTGAATAAAATTTACCAAATTAAACCAAATTTATTGAAAAAGTAAGAATTGTTACAATAAAAAAAAACTTTTGTTCAGATAAATGGGACAGTTATAACAGACTGATTATTTTTGACATTGCCGGAGATTATTTTTCAAGCTGCAAGTCTAGATTTCTTAAGTAAACTAAACAACAGCAACAAAAACTTATTTAAGTGTTTCGTCTCAAGAATTTTAGATGTTTAATATTAGTTTGTGAATCCTCCAGTTTGAGTTAAAATCAATAATTGCCAGGGGTGGATAAAAATTAAAATAAATAGTCTATTATTTTTAAAAATATTTTAATTTAAATATTGCTAATACTTTATTTAGGCTATCATTAGAATCTTTCAATTGAGGTATATCGCATTGCTCGTTTCGAACAATTTACCACCCAACCAGACGTTTTTAGAGTATACTAACAAAAGTAGTGGAATTGAAGTTTGTTGGCGTTTGATTAAATTGCCCTACAATTATAAATATTATTTGGGATTAAGAAAAAATATATAATTCCTCGCTCGTTATAGATGTCTTGTTAATAAGTTGACCAAGTTTTTTTTTGCGTTTTCCTCATCATATTTTTTCTAACATTTACAACTAAAATAGTTTACAAACTTGAATTATCAGTCAAATCAACAATCTCTTTGAATTTAACAACGATTTGTTATTTGATCAGTTTGAATCCAACATAAATCAAACTACTAGGCCGTAGAATAAACAACTATTTTCTAGTTGAATTGGCACTATTGGAAAATACACTTCTCTTATAAATCGAATAAATTATTACCGGTTTGGAAACCAATACAATTAACAGCATTCATCGTTTTTGTAAAGCGTAACTTAACTTTTAACCTTAGGACTATCCTTAAAAGAATATACAACTTAGTATGTAGAGCATTTTATATAAAATTCGTATCATAGAAAATATTAGTACATTGTTTGCACTCTTTACACAACTGTAGACAGTATGCAGTGTTCGTGAGGTTCCGGGTCGGGTTCAACTGCTTCTCTTATAGACCTTCACCCCCTTCTCTCACCTCCAGGTGAACGTCACCGACGCGGACGTGGACCGACCCGTGGACGTGGTCTTCTTTCTGACGGGACCCGGGGTGGACGCCGACGAGCCCTCCAGCGGGAAGTTCTCGATCAACAAGACCTCCGGGGAAGTTTATGTTCTCAAGGTAGGTAGCGATGATACTTGCAAATGTGTACTTTTCCTCCTACACATTTGAGTTTCTTTTAAGAATTTAGTGAAGTAAGGCAGGAATGTTATTTTAACATCGTATTTAGGATTCTAGGGAATGCAATCAAATATATAATATCAGCTCATCGAATATGAGTTTACTTAAATGTAAGGGTTTGAAATAACAATTCTTTGAATAGATTAAATCATAAATTGGTTTCAGCTTTAATGAATGAAGTAGTTCAATTCGGAATTTATTAATTAGTGCTATATACAACAAGTATGCGTAACGAATAATGTTTTCACATTTACAGTAAACTCATAGGGAAAACTAAACTAAAGTAAATACGATTAAAACCACAATGAACTCCATACTAATTTGGAATATAATTGAATATTTGGAATTGAAACGGGCTAAATCCGTTTCAGTAATAAAATGCTGGTTCTTCCGTTTCAATAATTGAATGCTACTAATTGTAGAACATGAAAAGAGATTATTTGAAAGTTGATTCTGACAGTTATATGTTTCATTTAGTCTTAAAAAAGAACAGTTTGTCAAGATGCGTAAAGAATGAAAAGTTAAATAGGTTTACAACATTAATAGAATTGATCATTCTCAACCTCATAGAATATATCCAAATGACGATGGTGCATCTTTAAATTTAACATTCGTAATTTTTGTAATGCAACAAATCCTAGCTTCCAAGATTGGTTTAACTATGCACGAGTTTTTTTTCTGTTTATGACACATCAAAGTCAACTTTTAATGGATGGAGAGACATATATTTACCAAGAAAAGACCTTCAAGACTACAGAGTATAAAAGAACCAGTATAATTTCTCTATACCCAACAATGTTAGAGGGTGTAAAAGGGGCGATGATAGTCTATTTGTAGAGTACATGCTCTTGCATTCTCAATCCTATAAACACTATCAATCACATGTCTATATTTAATACCTCTCCAATACCAATACAAATAAAACTTAAACACAGCAAGTTGTCTTATGAAGTTTTGTTACTTAATGACTTCTTGTCTACAATTCAATAGAAACAGTGACTTTCTCATTCTTGTTGTTACATTTTTTTCTTGTGTCTACGCGAGAGGCATTTTGTTGAATGGATTGTAAAATGTACATTAAACGCTTTTAAAGGAAAGCTGTCCAAACTCATCAAAGTCAGTGGACACTCCGAGAATCGAACCAGTGACGTCTTGAACCGAAGTCCAAGATACTAACCGCTAGGCTAGCGAGATGCCTAAGCATAGCTCATTAAACATAGTGGTGACGTACGACTTTGGCCTAAGATTTTTTTTATTTTGATAATGGAAAATGTAACATAATTATATGTACTCAATGTAAAGTAAAAAAAATATATATATTCTACATAATTTAATCAATATTTTATTCTGTTAAACAACCTTGAGTACTTGATAAACATCACTATTTGTTATTCCGTTACTAACTAGCACACAAAAAATTGAAGAATGTTTCAAGTAACTCTCATCAATGACCATCCTCCGGTTGTTCCCCAGCCCCTGGACCGAGACCTGCCCCATGGTCGGCCCCAGTGGAGGTTCACGGTGTTCGCCCAGGACGAGGGAGGTGACGGTCTAGTGGGATATGCGGACATCACGGTCAATCTGGAGGATGTTAACGACAACGCTCCAGTCTTCCCCCAGCCACTGGTCTTCGCCAACGTCACGGAAAATGGCACAGCTGGTAAGGAAATCATATTTGGTGAACCATGTGTTCAAAAATAAATTAATATCAACCTCGATCACCCAAATTGAGCCGGGCGCTTTGAAAGTGCGATCAAACCCCAGGTAGACGATAAATCATTACGATTGCCCTTAGAGCGACCCCAGACTGATGCAGATATTGCGATCCTCGTCCGGAGGCTACTCCCTTGATGAGATTCAGTGAACCATGAACATGTTCTAGAACTCACATGGATGGATAAACAAAACGCAAATTATGACTACAACGGATTTTGGCAGGTATTTAGTGAAAGTCGGTATATCGACTTGCTTCAAACTCAACGGATTAAATTTATTATATAGATAAGTGTGAGCTACTCGGCTCACGAGAACATGTTTTTCGACTCTTTGGCTCTCATTTGAATTGAGTCGTCAATAACAATGAGTCTTGTCTATCTGGATAGATTATAACATTTTAAGATACGGGATTGAGGGTTCGTCGATATACGTTTCCGCCAAACAGTCGGCGAAAAGCAACTAGATCGAAGAACACATCCTCAACGTCCAAATGGAATATTGGTCTCGACGTCTCGTTCTACAAAAGAAAAGTGATACCCATGAATAGGAAGAAATATAAAAATAGTATTTGTCTCATCTACTAGAATATAAATGTCATTCTAAACTAAAAATACAATTTGGAAAGCCCAGTTGATTAACTTCAAAAGTCATATGGGCGACTTGACGGTGAAAAATTCAAAAAACCCACTCTGGTATCCTGGGCCCCTCCTCTACCTGCTAGGCAAGGACAAAAAAGGACAAAGGTTGTGGGATTAGTTAACCCTTTTGAGGATTAAAATTTTGATCACAGTTATGGTGCTCCGATAGAGATTGTATCATGGTAGGTTAAGTATAAATTAAATCTACAAAAATATATTAAAACTATTATTTAAAAATTAAATAAATCTTTAGCTCTAGTCCACCTGAAATTATTATGTTTAATACGGGGAAACATACCTTTTATAAATAGTGGAATCAAAGTTTTAATTAAATTCATTTTTTAACTTATACAGATATTTTCAACAATAATTTATTCATCTAACTGAAAAAATGTGAAAAAACAGGTGGGTTTTATTGACCATTTCATAAGTATGGAGAGTGTTGGACAATACAATTTATGTAGCCGCTACAGCGGTTAAATTGTAGTATAAAAAAACGTTCGAACTCATCACATTGCTGCATCCGAACGAAACAACAACTTCGCCAGCCATTGAATATAATCACGTATAAATAAAAACGTTAATTATAATTCCATTTCATGGGATGGTCCCTTAGTTTCTTGCTATTAAATATGAATGAATGATTTAGTTGTATATTATAATAAGGAATAATATTAATAAAAGAGTATTTTAATGATCCATCTCTTTTTATAATGTTTCAAAATTAGCTACATTTTATGATTACAAAATTCTGAGGCAATATTATAAATGCACTAAAACAATTGAATGTATTTATTTGAATATACGTTTTAGTAATTTTATTTTCAGTAAGTGTGTATTAAGTATTATTTTCCAATAACGAAAAAAGTTTGTAATAGATAAACAACTAGAGTTAATCTAAAAGTTGCCTGTACGTCAATATTTTCTAGGAGTGGTCGTCTTAACCATGGTCGCTGTCGACTACGACGATCCCCTGGAGGACGGAAATGCCCAGATCGTATACAATATTGAGAAGAACGTGTTGGACGAACAGACTGGGACGCCGATATTCAGGATACAACCAGAGTCTGGGCTGATAACAACCAACATCTGCTGCCTGGATAGAGAGAAGACTCCTGACTACTCTTTACAGGTGGTAGCCATGGACGGCGGGGGCCTCAAAGGTACGTTGAAATTCAGGAATTAGTGTTTAATTTTAGTTTTTTTAGTAAATGAAAATTTTGAGTTCCCTCTAAAAAATCAATTGGAAACATAGTAAAACGCATAATTATTGAACATTCGAGTCTTTGAGTTGAAACATTACTACATAAAATAATTTTTATAAAGCATTAAATTGTCTACATGTTCTATAAATTTTTCATTTAGTAATTGTATAAATTAACTTGTTAACTTTTTTGATTTTTTTAATAATCTAAAAATTTTTTAAATACCGAAAAAAACATACATATTTTTATAACAGGTTTTAACTGAGCTTATGGCTTAAATTCAAGATAAAGTTGAAGAAGCGTGCTTTCAATCAAGAAGGATTAAATACTTAAACATTTCTTGCAATCCCTCTTTCACAGTCTTGGAACACTTCGGAAAAACTTATCTATTAAAAATGTAACTCAATAAAATGTCCAATGTTGACATAGTGATGGAGTTCAAACATCGTATTAAAATTTTGTCATTTAACTTTTTTAAACTCCGTTCTCTTCAAGAATATTGGCGTACGGGACGAATTTAAATTTAAAAAAAATAATAAAAAAAACTTAAGCTTTTTTTTTTTTTGTAATCAGGTATCATTACATAATGTTTTTAATACATTTTAATTTATTTTAGTAATTAGTAGTCAGCTGTGATATATTTATGCCGAACCTATGTCTTGTTAACTGTAACAGTTTAACTGAACTCATTGAAAATCAACGGTGAACCATATTACGAAACTGATGTACAAAATGGTGTAATGTTACATTACAAGCTTTTATGCCACAGTGAATTAAATCTAAATAACAAACTAAACCAACAAATATAAAATTTTTTAGCCAAAAAATATTATTAAAGGTACACAAACGCCTTGCACCACTATTTCTGTCCCCTTTTGTAAAGGATCAAGTTGAATATGGGCTATATCCACATTGTTTCCCTACATAATATGAATGTAAAAAGAATGGGATCAAAACCTAAACATTTTGTCCATAGTGAGCTTTAAATATTTTGAGTGGCTTATAAGAGTTTAATCTTTAAGCTACTTACCAAGCATTTTTCTGTGAGCATGATGACACAGCAATAAAGCCTGCCAGGTGCCAGGCCAGTTATATTTTTATCTTCTTTTACAATATGTATAAATTTTATAATATGTTAATATGAAATTTTGCCTTCAACTCCCGTACACCGTTCCAGGCACCGGCACCGTGTCTATACTGGTGACCGACATCAATGACATGCCGCCCTCCTTCACCAAGGCCGAGTGGACCACGGAGGTGCTGGAGTCCCGACACGGAGAAGTCCCGGACTACAGCGTGCTTACCGTCAACGTGGTCGACCAGGACGAGGACAACGACTTCTACTACCAGGTGAAGCTTGAGCAAAGCGAAGCGATCAATAAAACTGCAAACTATAAACAAAATATAGTTACATCCGTATAACATATTAATTACTTCGCTGAAATCAGGAATTAATTGTAGTACAAACATAAATTTGGTCAACTAGGAAGCTGCGTTATCAATAAAAAACTACAACATTGAATCTAGATCTTGGTCCGACTATTTTAATAAAGATCTCTAAATTATTTTTAGCGGACACACAACATTGTTAAGGTTTTAGTGTATAACCTTTGCTACCAGTTGTTTTGTTTGTGTGGCCATAAAAATATTCTACGTTCATTTTGTTAAATTGAAGAAAACTTTGGTCGGGAGGAAAACACTTGATTCGCTGTTTAAATTTGAACCCGGTATTTGTTGATGGGCTCTAGATTATCACCCAGCGGGCCCGGATTCAAATCCCGGCTCGAGGACAATATGATCGTTCGGCCGCACCCGTGGTTCGGAAGTCATGTTAAGCCGTTGGTCAACCTGCATGGAACACAAAAAAGTTCAGGCATTTCATGCGAGGAGAACTATCAGTTGATTGCTGATCTCCCTCCACTAAAAATCATACGATTATTATTATTTAGTTTTGGATTGCTCTAGACGGCAAGCTAAAGAATGGTAGCTAAACTCTAAGAGAAATTATGGGCGATTTTTTGTTAATTGCACCTAGACAAAACAATATTAATAATTTTTCTATGGTATATTAATAAAAACATTCTGATTTATTATAATTGTTTTTAATTAAAGTAATTTTTATTAAAATATTTTGTTAAATGTTCTTTTGTCTAATCATAACGTTTAGGAAATTTCACCATAATATACCAGAATTAGTGTTAAATTAGTTGTAAAAATAATTATATATTAGCCGTATATGTCGACCTTACACCCCTTAGCCAAATATTATATCTTACCTCCTCCTATTTAATTATTTTTTTAATCCAAATCAATTGTGTCCTCAGGTACCAACTATCTCAATTGAAAATTTTCAAAGTCCTGGACTTAGTATGTTTTTCAAGGTCTTTACAAAACAAAATAAAAACCAAGAAGAGTCATTGATTCTTGTCATTTTAAAATCTCATGCGTGAATTTGAAATCGAAATTTATTACTTTTTAGTATTGATTATTCAATGATACTAGCTATTCGATTTCCAATTCCTTATCCTCGTGGTGTGGCAGGTGGTGGAGGGCAGCGGCCCCGGTACAGACATGTTCTCCATGGTCCGCAACCCGGACGGTACCGGCTCCCTCAGGCTGACCAAGCCCCTCGACTACGAGGACCCGCTCCAGTCCCAGGGCTTCCGGTTCAAAATACAGGTGAATGACCAGGTGAATTGCCAAATTGATTAACTTCGTGTTCGCTGTATTTTTTTATATCATTAACAGTTACAAAACTGCACCATAACATTTATGGAAATTCTTTTATTTACACTTAGTGATTAGTGCTCTAAACTGTACTTTTTTATGATTTACTTATTTAGTTTACGAATGGTTAAAGCGTATTATACTTTTAATATCAACAATGTAGTTAATAACAGTTTTAAGTATTAAATTGATATTGTACAAAATGAAAGATTATGTACGTAATTGTATAGACAAGTACGTACATAATCTCATTAACTATAGAGTCTATGAGTTCAATGTTGTTTCAATAACATTACATGAAATGGTCTATCACATACACGATATTAATTGGGAAATTTGCTTTGTGATTCACAACGACGACGTAATCAAACATACATCGAGTATTCAATATGTAATACAAATTTGCAATCAATACATTAGATCAAATCTATTTGATAATTAACGGATGAAACATATTTAAAAAATCATGATAATTTTACAGTGTGACAAATTTATTATGTAACATATTAAAAACTTTCTAATTGGAAAAACTGGTTTTCGCCGTTTGTTGTAGTTTTTTCCTTTAATTTTATAATTATAGTACAGATATAAATAAAAATTTTTTTGTAATATTTCTCTAATAAGTATAGTGCATGTAAAATGTTCTGTATGAAATTCCTATACGTAGCCTATACAGGGTAGTTGACATCTGAACGGAGAGTAACTCCTTAAATGGCTATTATTGTGTTTTAGATACATGTTTTAATAGATTTATCCAATAATATATTATTATTTATGTAATTTTATAATAATATAATATAGTAAATGCATATTTAAAAATCAACAAGCTGTATAATTTTTGTAAACATTGGTCCTAGTAATTTATTGGTATGTATTAATTTTAGTTCGATTTTTTGGTTAAAATAATAACTTTGCGGAACTGGTGACGCATGTAATTTATATTAATCACTCTTAGTTTCACTATAGCACCCCAGAGTGTCCGTTCTTTTTGTTACGTAAGACAACATAAAGTAAATGAAAGGCGGACCGAGCTATTTCTGATTAGGTATTTCTAGGAACTCCCATCCCTTCGGAACGAGGCAAGTTTGATATGTTCCTTGAAATGTTAGCTGTGTCGACACATTGTTTGTCTGTGGCTGTTACTATGATGACGTCTTTTGATTGCTTGTGTTAAATTGATCGGAGATAATATATTAACTGAAATAAGTTGATTAAGTTAAGTTGAGTTGTTCATAATAAAAACGTATATTAAAACAATGATATTAACTATGAAAATATTAAAACAATATTAAAACTATGAAAATGATGCCTAAATCAATATTGTTCTTTGCAATAACTTGAGTTTTTCATAGATTGAAACCAAATAAGTTTTTTTACTTTTCACAAACCGCTATATTTCCATAGACAATACTGAATGTTAATTTTTTCATCCGCTTACTCAATTTACTAAACAATAAACCCTTGAGAAACTGAGGTAAAATGAAGATGAAATATATTATTGCAGTAGGTTAAACAAAAAAGTCCGATGAGAGTTTGATGCACTTTTGTCAAATCCATTCAGAAATGTCCTGTGTACTGTCTTAAACATGGTAAAATAAATTATGAAATTGCAGTGTGAGAGGGGGTGAGGTAACCTTCCGTTACATTTTCCAATGAACTGTTTTCATGCAATTTACTTTACCGTCTTTGAGGACTACAAATGTTATCCACTTTACACTACGTCACATCAGATGTTTTAGTCATTGCCGATTCCAGGGGCCCAACAGGACCGCCAGCTCGCACACCGCGTACTCCTGGGTGGTCGTGAGGCTGATAGACATCAACGACAACTCCCCTCGGTTCGACAAGGCCAGCTCGGAAGTGTCGCTCCAGGAGGATGTCGCCCTTGGCACGCTGGTGGACACGTTCCCCGCGAAGGACCCCGACCAGAGGGGCGAAGCCCGGGTGGTGTACTCGATAGACCGAAGGAGCGACCGGGGAAGACACTTCCACATCGGTCAGGATGGGAGGGTCACCGTGCAGAGGCCACTGGATAGGGAGACAACTCCGATACACAAGGTGAGTCACATATGTTAAGCACTCAGCAGTACTTTTAACACTTTCCTGTTAAGAGGGGGCTAAAGGGTTAGTCCTGTTAGACGTTGCTGGAACTTCCTGAATACGTTTCGGATTGTTTACAACCATACTGAGGGCGAGAAACAATTTCCACTATTCTGTGTAAAACAAAGTGGATAATGAGACGCTGCTGCACTTCAGAATGTGTGTGACCTAAGTCTCAGTTGGATGACAGAGAGTAAGGAGATTAGGCTGCGGAAAGTAGGCTTTTAAAAAATACATGTCATTCATTAAATACTTTCATAGTCTGCAGCCCAGCAGTTTCAGCGGCTACCGACAGATTCTGTAAGTATCGGGGTTGTAGTTGGAAAAAAAATTCATCTTGTTTCACCTGCTCCAGTTTTTGAGCTTTATTTAAGGTCCGATAAAAGTGGGAGTAATTTTACATTAAAGATAAAAACTTAGGCTATTTGACCACATTTTTCATATTTTTAATGCGTATCAAGCTATAATAATTCAAAGTTCATCCAACTTTGATAAATTTTGATACATTATAGCTTGATATTGATTAAAAATATGAAAAATCAAAAAGAAGATCAAATAACCCAATTCTATATGTTTCATTAAAACCGCTTCCCACTTTTATTGGATTTAAAATAAAATCGGAAAATTGGAGCAGGTGAAGCACTGCATGACGTTTTGAGATCGGCCCTTTAGCCCTCTCTTTACAGGATAAAACTATGTTAAGGCAAGTTTCGTATATAGCTGATTTTTCGTATATAAACGATTAAAGTTAACGTTACTTTTAAGAAGGCCTATGTTCACAATAATGAAATACTCACCGGAACTTTCGTGTGCCATTAATGCACACAGCAGTTATTATCACTGGACATGATGTTTATCAAATTGACAACCATGTTAGATATCGTTGGACAACCTCTGGACTTTGACTTTACTCTGCTGTCGGTAATATTGTCATATTTAATAAATAGTAGATACTGTGTGGTGTTGATAAACACTCATAGGTAAATGGAACTTGCCCAAAATAAAGACAATAGAAGATCGAAAACTTTCCTAAAATCAATATTACAGGATAGTTATGTTAGGTTAGAGACTGCACTTTGTATGTCATTTTGGTTTTGTTTAAAGACTATTTTACATATGAATTGCTAAAAAACATGACATATCTAATATAACCCTTACAAAGAGATGTGCTTTTTATGAGGGTCCATGTCAGAAGAAAAATCAAATTACTATGATTAAAATAGTAAACAATTTTGTATTAGAATGAAAAAATCATAACTTTTTTAGGAAACTATTACTGGATTGTTTTCCTTAAAAGCCCAAATTATTTATTCGAATATAATCTAGTATTCTTACATGGCAAAATGTTTTTTTTTTATTTAATGATTATCAGTATAATAATACTGTCCTATTAAGAAGAAAATCTTATTTATAATCCTTTTAAGATGAATGTGTCCCTGATAAAAATTAAACTGTATCTAAGCTTTTAAAAGATACGAGAGACTCATTTGCAATTTTTCATTTCAATTCCCTGTTCCACGTCTGTCCATTATATAAATTGAAACAAATATAAGAGAAATTGTGGTTTAGATGGCCTTTTTTTTAAATAAACCTCTCTATAGGTGGCAACAAATATTTGTGACAGTTATTTTAAAAGCCTTCCTCGTTTATTAATACCCCTTCC
>CM061536.1:73749959-74020697 GCA_030545055.2 Neoaliturus tenellus | reverse complement strand
CGACTTATAGAACCTTACGTCTACACCAAATACGTTCACTTACAGGCTACCTCTGATAGACAAAGATGATGTAAGCAAAATACCAATGATTCAAGTGAAATTTCTGGAAGATGGAATTCTTGTTAATTTAAGAGAAGTATATCATAATGACTATTCGAAAAGAATAGCTTTCAACTTTCTTAAGGAAAATATAGGACGTGAAATATACCAGTATCCAGAACCATTTTACAGATACCTTTTTGAAAATGGAGCAAGTGTAACGGTGGAAATAAGTATTAAATTAATGTAATTCTCCCCACCACTAGCCTAAAGTTAGAGGGGGAAGTGCATAAATGTGTTGGTTTTCTGCGTAGAAGCTTATTCTTCGAGATATCGTTGACCAAAATGTTTCGTCATATTCCTTGTGATCCAACTTCTTCGTTCAGGGAGAATCAAAGATTGAAAAGACTAGAAAAGGAAAAACAAGACCGACAAGATATGAACATGGAGTTCAATCGACTACAATTTCAAATACCTGGAATTGCAATGGGAGCACCAAAATTGAAAACCCTACACTGGGCTGGAAGTTACATCAAGTATTTAAAACTACAAATTGAAGCAAGAGATTTAAATTGAAGAAAGTGGGAAATGGAAAATCGAGAAATGAAGAAACTAATATCACACATGTCTGGTAATACTACAGTTCAAAAAGGTGAAGAAGAAGGAAAAGAAATATTAGGAATCTAAATTATCAACAATCTTCTTAGAGAATGGGGAATAGATCACTTTGTGGTAATAGAATAACATGCCACTTAGTGATCTATTCCCAGTTCTCGCTTGATATCCAATGACCTTGACCTATATAAAAGTGGTGGGGGGAAAATCATATGAGAAAAAGGTTTTAGATGTAACTATCAGTATAAGTCTAACACGATGGATAGGTTGTTGGTTCTGTGTTTACAAGAAATTTCAATAATGGGTTTCTTTACCATTACATTATGAGATCAAATGAGTGTCAAATACCTAAAGCAATTCGTGAAATGCTCATTGAATTTAAGAAAGACAATTATGGATTTGCTATCTATCTTGCTTATACTTTTAAAGATGGTACAAAAATGTGTCATGATTGTGGAAAAGCGTCTGTTTTAGATTTTGAACAATTCCAAGATGATGGAGGTAGGTTAGTTCATCTTGTAAAAGGTCAAATAATGAAATTCGAAACGTGTAATAACACTTGCGACATTTGTGCACAGTGTTTGTTTGAATTTATTAAGTATCGTGCATTCAAACCATAATACCCCTTCCACATATAAAGGAGAGGGGGAAAAGAGTGGGGGTTATAACTAGGTGGGGGAACGTGTATAAATGCAGGTTGTTTGAAGAGAGGTTTATTATTGTTGCGGCATTATAAGAAACATCATGGAATTCGAAGTGCGCCATTTTAAGATTAAATATGAAGAGTGGACCTCTGTTGCAAATTTCATATCATCGAAAGAGGAAGAAAACAAGTTGATGCAAGTGTATTGTTACATAGAAAATGAAGAAAGCCATCACAAGGTGATGAGGCTATCTAAACAGACCGAATGTATCGTCGAGAAGTCCTGAATTTGTCAAATACTTAAAAGATGAAGATGCGGATGTCATATTGGAAGTATGGTATAAAATTTGAAATGTGAAAAAACAAGTATAAATAATTATGGTGGGGGGAAGAATATATAAGTCGGTGGTGGGGGAAATGTGATAAAAGAAGTAAAACTTTAGAAAAGAGTTCACTCTGTACGACAACAGTGAAAGATGACTGATCCTTCTGCAACACCAGTATTTTCAACTACAGATTGCCACCAAAACTTAGAACCAAAGATGTATTGCAATACTCCAACAACAATTATTATCAAGCTCAACGGTCGCAAGTATCTCATTGTACTTCAACATCAGTGTTGAAAATGTCAAAGCCATATCCAGATTGTATGTACGAACCATTAACACCATCTTCGGTAAGACTAAGGAAAAACCTAAAAATGAGAGAAAGATGCAAGAAAGAAAAGATAGAATTTGCGAAATTGCAACTAATAGTGCCTTCCATTCAAGTTGGATGTAGCAGACTGAAAACTTTAGAAAAAACTAACGCATATTTGTTACAATTGTTGGAAACTGTTGAAGATTTGAAGAAGAAAAATGGACATTCTACCAAGTAATATTTAAACACTCATTCCCCCCAGAAAAAACCAAAAAAAAAAGATAAAAATAACAAAAACCCCAAAAAATT
The DNA here is from genome assembly GCA_030545055.2 of Neoaliturus tenellus. NCBI lineage: Eukaryota > Metazoa > Arthropoda > Insecta > Hemiptera > Cicadellidae > Neoaliturus > Neoaliturus tenellus. Next base: position 74,018,452 of record CM061536.1, on the reverse strand, counting down.
AGATGTAGAATAGAGAGCGAGGAATAGATCACTTTGTGGTAATGGACTAACATGCCACTTAGTGCTCTATTCCTCGTTCTCGCGTTAATACCGGATGACCTTGACTATATTAGTAGGGTGGGGGAAATTGAAAGTGGTGGGGGAAAGTGTATAAAAGACGAGTGTACTATAGTCGAATTATTCTGAAAGCGAACTTGTCACGAGTAAGGACTTGAAGGAAAGTGTTATGGACTTGACTACAAATAAAGATAATAAAAAACTAAAGTTACGGGAAATGGCTAAAGCAAGAGAGTCAAGAATAAAGTTGAAGTTTTACAGACTACAGAGATTGATTCCCGGGGTTAGGTTAGGTGAAATACGAACAAGAACAGTGGACATGGCAGCTGATTACATTAATCAGTTACTTACGGAATTAATGATAAAAGAAGCTAAAATAGAAGCGTTGGAACAAACGATAAAACAGCACTTTGAAAATTCGAATTGTCAACCTATAAACTACGTATTAAAAGAAGAAGTAAAAGATTGAAATTGAACAAAAATGAACTTGAACTTTGGTTATTGATTGGACACTTCTTAGAGAATGGGGAATAGATCACTTTGTAGTAATGAATTAACATGCTGCTTAGTGATCTATTCCCAGTTCTCGCTTAATCTAAAATGACCTTGACATACTTATCAAAATATCATATAAGCCAAATCGCAAAGAGTTATTCCTCATTTACTTGAAATGGCTCCTGTGGACAACACCGATTATCCAAGGAAACCTCTTATTGAAATATTGTATAAAATTCAACTAGACGATTTTAATATGGAAGAAGATGATAATAACAGTGAAACATCAGAAGTAGAAAGTGTAAATGATATGGATGTAGATCTAACAACATCAGAAGTAGGAAGTGTAAATGATGTGGAGAATGAAAATTTGGATATGGATGTAGTAATATCAGAATCTTCATCATCGTTTGAATATGAAGAAGTACATACTGAAACTCCAACTGGAATAGAGAACACAAATGAACAATCAGTTAGTAGAAGATTAATGTTTCGTCCAAGACGTTTGTTTTCCTCGGATAGTGAAGAAGAAGAAGAGGATGATGATGAAATAGTGGTGGGGGAACCGTTATAAAAGCGGGACTGTCAGAGCCCATTTCATTTCTCGGCGAAATTTCGAAGAGTAAACATCGTCAACATGTATCATTGCGACAAATGTTCGGAATCGTTTCACGATGAAATTCTACTAGATATACATAAAGAACAAATTCACAACAACACAGAAGAAGATCAAGAAGAACAAGAAGAACAAGAAGAACAAGAAGAACAAGAAGAACAAGAAGAAATAACAGCAACATCTTCAACTACTTTACCGAATCTAAAAGTATTTGCTTTACCCGGTAAGGTAGTAATGCATCATAAGATTCAAAATGAAAACTTGAACTTAGAAGAATTTATTAGAGAAGCAAAACCAATCGTAAGTAAAACTTTAAAAGAAGAATTGAAAAGATAAAACTTTCTTAAATTTGGTTTACTACTAGAAGCTATGTTTATAAATGCGCAAGAAGAATTATCACCAAGAGGATTCATAACAAAAAACCGAACCATCATGGAAAGTTCAAACATTGATTCAATAGTAGAGAATTGTATAGAAGAAATATTAACCAAACTTCAGGAACACGAAGGAAGAGGATCCGGATGGAGTCTTACAAGTATTGAAGTATTAGATATAAGAGTTCACAAACATGGATATGGACTAATGGGATCTAGTTACATTCCTTTGCCAAAAATAATTGAAAATACAAAATCTTGTATTAATGTTCAAAATGAAGATAATGAATGTTTTCGCTATGCTATGACGACAAAGTTTGTATTACGAACTCCACATAGACCCAACCAAGAATATGAAGACGCAAGACACAGGTACAATTTTCAAGGAATGACATATCCCGTTTCTACGAAAGATATATCGAAATTTGAAAAGAAAAATCCCGGCACGTCTATTAATGTTTTTGCTTTAGATAGTTCAAACAAAGTGTATCCTTTACGAATTGCAAAAGAAGAGCTACCAGATCATACGGATTTACTACTACTAACGCGAGGAGATGTGTCTCACTATGTGTACATAAAGCAATTCGATCGTCTTGTTAACAAGCAACTTTCTAAAGCTCGACACAGAAAGATAATTTACAAGAGATGTTTTAATTTTCAACGAGAAGGAAGACAAGGAAGAGAATGGTTACAAGAGCACAAAAGATTATGTAACAATAATTATGAAGCAAAGATTAATTTACCTTCGGAAAACAGAGCATTCGTTACATTTGAAAAGGTTCATCATCAATACCGTATCCCTTTAGTTGTGTATGCGGATTTTGAATCAACACTTGTTCCAGTTGAAGATGAAAATTGTGAAGCAAGAAAAAGTGTAAAGTATCAAATGCACAAACCAAACAGTTTTTGTTTAATGGTCAAATCAACATTATCAGAAGAACATTTAAACAGATATGGATTAACTTCAGAACCTGTAGTATATCGTGGTGAAAATGCGGAAAAAATATTTCTTGATCACCTATATTCAATAGCTGGAAATACACAAAGATTATATACAAATATTGTACCAATGAAACCGATGGACGAAGAAGAAGAAATTCAACATGAAAATGCGACTCATTGTTTCTTGTGCAAAAATGATTTTACTATTGAGAATTATAAAGTTAAAGATCACGACCACCTCACAGGTTATTACAGGGGTGCTGCTTGTAATAAATGCAACTTGAGCTATCGTTTACCACTATTTATCCCTGTGGTTCTGCATAATCTCAGTGGGTACGACGCTCATTTTATAATACCTGAATTAGGAAGAGACGACGGTAAAATCGATGTGTTAGCTGAAACTTCAGAGAAGTTTATAAGTTTTTCCAAAGAAGTTGGAAACGTCAAACTAAGATTCTTGGACTCCTACCGATTTTTGCCGTCGAGTTTGTCCAAACTTTCTGAAAATCTAAGGAAACAAGATTTAATCGAAACGAAGAAGATTGTAAATAGCGACAAACTGGATCTGGTACTTCGAAAAGGTGTTTTCCCATATGATTACATAGACAGTTTAGAAAGATTTAATGAAACATCACTACCTCCAAAAGAAGAATTTAAAAGTAAACTGTACGACATGGATATATCTCAAGATGATTATGATCATGCATGCAAAGTATGGAACGAATTAGGATTTAGAACATTGGGGGAATATTCAGATTTCTATGTTAAATTAGATGTGACTTTATTATGTGATGTGATGGAAGAATTTAGAAATACGTGTTTTGCGTCATATGGATTAGACCCTCTTCATTCGTACACTTCGCCTGGACTAGCGTGGCAAGCCATGTTAAAAGAAACAAATTGTAAAATACAACTTCTTACAGATATAGATATGGTGTTGATGTTAGAATCAGGAGTTCGAGGAGGATTGACGCAAAGTGTAACACGTCATGTCAAGGCGAACAATATGTATTTGCCCGATTATGATGCATCAAAACCAACAACATTCCTGGATTATTTTGATGCAAATAACTTATACGGATGGGCAATGTCGAATCCCCTTCCATATGATAATTTCAAATGGATAGACCCAGAATCAATTGGAAACATAATGGATATACCGAAATATGGAGAAACTGGTTACATATTTGACGTCGATTTTGAATATCCCGAACATCTTCACGACGAACATTATGATTTACCACTTCTTCCGAAGACTGAAATTTCTCCAACTGGAAGATGGCCGAAATTATTGATGACTTTAACCAACAAGTCTCGGTATGTTGGACACTACTGGATGATACAACAGGCCTTAGACTTGGGATTGAAAATTACAAAAATTAATCGAGTACTACAATTCTCTCAATCTTGTTGGTTAAAACCGTACATTGACAACAACACAAGAAGAAGAGCCGCCGATACATCAAGTTTTCAAAAAGATTTCTTCAAACTAATGAACAACGCAATATTTGGCAAGACTTTGGAAAACAAAAGGAAACATAAGGATATCAAATTGGTAACTGATCCAGTAAAACTACAGAAATTAGTGCAACAACCAAACTTTGGTTCATCTGTAATTATTAATGAAAATCTAGTTGTTATTTCCATGAACAAGAAGTCAGTTCTAATGGATCGTCCTTTGTATCTAGGAATGTCAATCTTGGATATTTCCAAAACACACATGTACGAGTTTCATTATAAGAAGATGGTTAACTATTATGGAAGAGAGAACATTGGTATTGCATATATGGATACGGATGCACTAATTTACTGGATTAAAACAAATGACATGTACGAAGATCTACGCACTTTTATGTATAAAGATGATTTCGACTTTTCCGATTATCCCAAGGACCATCCAAATTACGACTACGACAGAAACAAGAAAGTATTGGGAAAATTTAAAGATGAAACAAATGGTGTGCCGATGATGGAAATTGTAGCATTAATGTCCAAACTATATTCATTTCAACTGTACATAAGCGAAAGGAACGAACATCAAGTCACGAAGAAAGCCAAAGGAATAAAAACCTCTTTCCTGAAGAAGAACGTACAGTTTGAACATTATAAAAGATGTTTGTTTGAAAATGTTGAAACAACTGCAACATTTAACACCATAAGAAGCTTCAACCATCGTCTTTTCAGTGTGAAGCAAACCAAATCGGCATTGAGCTATAAGGATGACAAGAGATACATCCTTGAAGACAACATAAGAACTCTGCCATTTGGACATTACTCTCTAAACCCTATCGACCAGTAAACCTATTCTTCGTCCTCTACCTTCTTCCTTTTTTCCTTTCCGTAAAGAAGAGGGGACATGGCAAGCCTAATGCCATGTTCCCTCTTTTTTACACTAATATGAAATGGCCTTGACCTATATTCAAACTATATAAAAGGGAATGAACTGTTGTACGGATCAGTATTTTTACAAGCGATGTGCAAGCAACACCTGAAGATGGAAAGTGTGAAGGACAAGATTGTAAATGAACTACATAAACCAGCAAGAAGAAGATTTCCAAGAAGAAGTACAATTATTAAGGGAATGAATGATCTGTATCAAGCTGATCTCATTGAAATGATACCGCACAGTAAATTAAACAAAGGTTTCAAATATATTTTAACAATTATAGACTGTTTTACTAAAATAGCTGACGCTTTACCATTGAAGGATAAGACTGGTAAAAGTGTTACAAAAGCTATGGAAACAACGATACAAAGAAATAAATTCAAAATCAAACATCTACAGACCGATGATGGAAAATAATATTTTAATAAAGACTTTGGAGCTTTAATGAAGAAATATCAAATAAATCATTATTCTACAAATTCTGAAGTTAAAGCTTCAATAATTGAAAGATTCAATAGAACATTAAAAGGAGCGATGTACAAACAATTTTCAAAACGAGGATCATACGTGTGGTATGACATATTACCACAACTTATAAAAGAGTATAACAACAAATATCATCGTACCATCGGAATGAAACCTATCCAGGTAAACAGCGCTAATGCTAAGGTTGTATTACAACGCATCAGAAATAATACAACACCTAAATTGGAAAAGTTACAACCAAAAAAGTTTAAAGTCAACGATAAAGTTCGTATAAGCAAATACAAAGGTGTATTTAGTAAAAGATATCTACCAAATTGGACTAATGAAGTATTTACAGTTTATAAAGTGCAACCAACTATACCTGAAACCTACTTATTAAAGGATAACAAGGGTGAATTACTTCAAGGTGGATTCTACGGACATGAATTGTTGAAATCAACAGTCGGTGATGTATATCTTGTTGAGAAGGTTTTACAAAGGAAAAAGGATATGGTTAAAGTCCGGTGGTTAGGATTCGATAAAAGTGAAGACTCTTGGATTCCTTCAAAAGACTTGGTATAGTAATTTAATAGCTCATTGTGTGTTTAACCTTGACATAAGATGGAGATTGTACAACAAAAAGATCGATTTAATATCAATAATATTGATGAATTGACGGTTGACAATGATAAGTTAAATCATGGTAAACATGGTGAACTACTACCAAATACGATAAGATGTTTAATAACTGGTCCTTCAAATTGTGGAAAAACAAATGTTGTTTTTAACCTTATAACTAATCCTAAAGGATTGCGCTTTAACAATATATACATTTTTTCAAAATCATTGCAACAACCAAAATATCAATTATTGGATAAAGTACTTGCAAGTGTACCTGAAGTGAATTTCTACAAGTTTAATGCCAGTGAAACAATTATGCAACCAAATGAAGCAAAACCATTTTCTATTTTTATTTTTGACGATGTGTCTTGTGAAAATCACGACACTATAAGGAATTACTTCGCTATGGGAAGACATCATAATATCGATAGCATTTATATTGGCCAAACATACAGTAAGATTCCAAAACAACTCATAAGAGACAATGCAAATATGTTGATCATCTTCAAGCAAGATGAAACAAATTTAAAACATATATATAATGATCATGTAAATGCGGATATGGCATTTGAGAAATTTAAAGAGATGTGTGGCAAAGCATGGAATGAGAAATATGGCTTTCTCGTTATTATGAAGGAAGAAGATATTAAAAATGGTAGATATCGTATAGGGTTGGATAAATTTGTATTTATGCGTTGAACTACCGATGTTACATCTAGTTACACGTTGAACTTCACAGTGTAAACATGGTGAATCAAGAAAAACTATTGAAAGAAATAAAATCACTCAGTGATTCTATTAGGATGAAGAATCGTGCATTGAGGATGGGTTTAAGTGAAAGAGAAGAATTTCTAGAGACTACATTTAAACCTATTACGGAACCTTTAAAACAGATATCAGAAACTATTGGTAAACCTCGTTATGAAGGAGATGTTTTACTACCAGTTTCTAAACAAGAAGTACAAGCATTAAAAAAAGAAGAAGATGATGATTCATATACAAGTGCTAGTGAGCAAGAAGAAACAAAAGAAGAAGAACCAATTGTTGAAAAGGAAGAAGAACAGCCAATACCTGAAGCTGAACAATCTATTCCAAATTTAACTCAATTGAGTAGCGATATATTACAACATGGACCTCTTGGAAGAAAATATATAATGAAAATGCTATATGACATGAAATCAAACCCGAATTTGAGTAGATCACACGTATACGGAGCAAGAATTGATGGGAATGAATTAAAGATCGGCGATTCAAAGCTTGAAATAACACAAGACGATTACATCATTATTGGTGATCATAAATATAAAGGAACAAAAGGACTCTATGAATTAATTTTTAAAAACATACCACTAAGATATTCATCCAAAGATTTAAGTGTTTTTAAGGAGATTCTCCAAAATACTAACGCTCATAAAAGAAACTACTTAAAGGATGCAATGATTAATCGTTCACGTGCAACAAAATATAACATCATTATAAAAAAGTTGTTTTCCTCCACGAAAATTGCCAACATTACGTACTGCACCAGCGGTGAGACAACCACTGAAAAGAAAATCTTTATCACTTATGGATTTATCACTTCTTGAACAACATGGTAAAAAGAGTAAAGGAGATACTTCAACATCTGGCAAAGGATTGATGAAAAATCTATACAATACGAATGTGATTTACTACAACGACATCAATAAATTGGTTGATAGAATGAGACTATTGCATGAAGCCATGGAAGCCGGTCATACAGGTTTAAATAATGAATGGGTAGCTCTGATTGACGAACTCAGGAATCGTATAATTGTCCGCGGATATATAAGAGTTGCAGGCGTATAATGTGTCAGTTCTAACATGAGCGTCGACAAGTTCGGACGATACTCCGCGTTAGGAGTGCAAGTTGGAGAAAACAGAAAAAGAAGTGGATTACCGCAAACACCCGAAGGTGACTATAACATAAATAATAAACGTTTAAAGTTTGTTAAGGATCCAGAAGAAGATGGAGATGCAACAAATTTAAAAACAGTAAAGGAGGAAACATCTACAAGTTTAAAACTCGACAACAACCAACTGTATGATGCAAAATCTCACAGGGTTATTAATGTTGCAAAACCAGTCAACAATGGAGATGTTGTTAATAAAGGCTATTTTCTATCTGCGATGGAATACGCTTTACTGTTGGAAAAGACTAAAAGTGGAAAAAAGTACAATGCTTTAAATTATAAAACAACTAATGTAGCAGATCCAACCGAGGATACAGATACAATCAATAAGCGTTATTTGCATTCTGTAATACCAGAAAAGAAAAAAGATGGATTTTCCTTCTATAAATATACTATAAACGATATTGGATATCCTAAAGAAGAAAGTGATGGTGTTAATATTAAATACATTAAAGATAATTGTATTTTATATAATGGTGCTGTTATTGATTGTCATGGAAAAGTGTTGTCCAATCTGAAAGATGGTTCAACTCCATCGGATGCTGCTACTGTGAGACAAATGAATGAAAGCTTGAAGAAAGGAACATCCGCTTTTGTTAAACAAAATCAGGTGGTATCAAAGAAAGGTGATGAGTTTGTGCAAGGAAGTGAAAAGTTTACCTTACTACAACTACAAAATAACAAGTGGGATGGAAAAAATAAAAGATTGTCAAATATAAGTTTAGGCACGGAAGAACATGATGCTGTTATTTTAACACAAGTGCCACAACTATCAGCTACTGGTGTTAACTTTATATGTGGAGGTAGACGATTAACCCATGTAAAATCTGGTAAAGATGATAATGATTGTGTTGTTGTGAAACAAACTATAGTTTTAGATAAAATAAATAACTTATATGATGGAAAAAATAGAAGAATATCTAACATATCAGCAGGAATAGCTCCGAATGATGTTGCTACTATTAATCAAGTTATAGCAACCTCTAATAACGATCCATCTGTGTATACATGTAATGGTAAACGTATCACAAATCTTGATAATCCAACAGATTACAAAGATGCTACTAATGTAGAGTATGTAATGAATCTTGTAGGTAATGCAGTTGTTGATATGCATAATCATATAATTGGTAAATCAAATCACGATAAAATCGAAGGTGCTAAGAGAGAAAAATGGATTAAAGATACAATCATCGATATATACGGGTAAAGCTTGTGAATATTTAAGTATGGAATACACAAAAAAAGGATTCATTATCATAAAGTATTTCATAGAGTGAAGACGTTGGTTACATAAAACAGCATAATGAAGACCGTATCGCTCAGTCGTCGTCAAGACAGCGGCAAGAGAGGACGTGGTTTAACATCAGCTGCATTATCCCTGCTCAGACGGATTCCAATTGGTGCTGTTGTGAATCGAGCGATAGACGCTTTACCATACGAATTACATCTGCCCGGAGGTTATCAATATTGTGGACCTGGAACTAAGTTGTCAAAACGTTTAGCAAGAGGAGATCCTGGAATTAATAAATTAGATCAAGCTTGCAAAGAACACGATATAGCATATTCAAAGTATAAAGATTCAACAAATAGATCAATAGCGGATAAAATTCTAGCGGAAAGAGCTTAGCAAAGAGTAAAATCAAGTGACGCAAGTATTGCAAAAAAAGCAGCGGCTTGGGCAGTAACTACAGCCATGAAGACGAAAGCTAAATTTGGTGCTGGAAGACGACGTCGCAGAGGAAGACCTGCAAAGAGAAGAGCTCCCAAAAGAGGTGGAAACATTAAGAAGAGACGTCGTAGAACTCGTAAAGCAACAGTAAAGAAAGCTTCTATTTGGTCAATGGTAAAAAACGGAGCAGGTTTATACCTAAGACCGTACCGTGTGTACTAAATAAGAAGAATCAATTGATAATTCCAAATAAAGCCTTAACAAATCATCAGTTAAATGATTATGTAAAATGTTTGAAAATACCATTTTTTCGAGGAGTTTTTATGAAAGATGCATTACCAACTAAAATATGGGAAAATGAAACTGGAATAGTAAATTTGGATTCCACCTATGGTCCAGGCACTCATTGGGTATGCTATAAAAAGCTCGGACAAACCGTTTACTACTTTGACAGTTTTGGCAATCTACCACCGCCGAAAGAACTGCAACATTATTTTCGAAACTCCAAAAACATTTTTTACAATTACAAAAGAGAACAACCTAACAATACTGAAATATGTGGGCATTTATGTTTGGAGTTTCTAGCGAAGAGTGTCAGTCAGCTTTAAGATGTCATCGTATACAGTGTCACTGAGTGGAAATTCATCCACATTGAAAAGTACGCTGTTCCCAGCATTGCGTCTATCCAAGGAAAGATTATGGGAAGCGGCATTACTTGATTTAACTACCTACAACTCAATTCCCAATGTTACGGAAGGAAAAAACAATTTACTACATTATTATGAAACTAAGGATGATTCAGGAAAATACTCAGAATTGAAAATAATTACATTTCCTACTGGAGCTTATGAAATCGATGATATAAACCAATTACTACAAAAACAACTCGGAGAAGAAAATATCACCGTTAAAGGAAACAATAATACTTTAAAAGCAGAAATAACTTCAAAATATTATATCGATGTCAGTTTCAAAAACTCCATTGGCAGTTTACTTGGATTTACAGATACAAAAAAGAATATATTAACTCCTGGAACTACTCATTCAGGTGATACAACTGTTACAATATTGAAAGTCAATAGTATCGATGTAACGTGTAATATTATACACGGATCGTATAGAGAAGGAGTGACCGTATCAGAACAACGAATCACAAAGAACACGAATCACGAATCACGAAGAACAACGAATCAGCATATTTTACATACATTTTATCCAACAGTGGCTCCTGGTTTTAAAATTGTTGAGAAGCCACAAAACTTGATATACCTACCGTTAAACACCAGTTTCATTTCAGACATCGTACTGAACATATTGGATCAAGACGGTGTTAGTGTTGACTTTAGAGGAGAAACGATAACTATACGGATACACATCAGAGCGGCAACATAAAGGTCAACATGGGATTATCATTTAAACCGCAACGGAAGAGTCGGGAGCTCAGTAGCTCCCCGACATTGGAAACTTAACAACGATGGATATCCTGGATATATCTCAAGGACCGACATTCGACGAAACACTATGGGAGAAGGAATATCACACGCACAACCCTTACACTTCATCAAAATTAAACAATAACGATGAAATAAGGATTCCCATTCAACAACAAGATATTTACACATTACCGTGTGAAAGTTATTTGTACATTGAAGGACGGGTATTAAAATTGGATGGAAAAACTGCTTCAACAGTTCCTTTTATAAATAACCCGATGGCATATCTTTTTGATGAAATAAGATATGAGATATCAGGGGTGACAGTTGATTCGACAAAAAAGGTTGGTATAACAACGACATTGAAAGGATTAACATCATTAACACCGCATGAGAAGAATTCAATAGTCACCACCGGATGGGTTGCCCCTGATAAAGACACTATAACACCGGATTCCAACGGTCACTTTGATTTTCATGTACCCTTACGATTGCTTTTGGGATTCGCTGAAGATTACAAACGAATAATAATAAATGTCAAACAAGAATTGGTATTACTCAGATCTTCAACTAACAAGGACTTGATACTTGCAGACCCTGCAACTACGGAAGATAAACTGGAATGGCAACTACAATTGGATAAAGTTGTTTGGAGAGTACCTCATGTAAGATTGGCCGATGAACATAGAATCGTATTATTGAGAAAGTTAAAGTCTGACCGTGATATTGTGATGCCATCCCGAAGTTGGGAATTCCATGAATATCCTACACTACCTCAGACAGAACGACAAACATGGACCGTCAAGACATCAACTTATTTGGAACGGGCAAGGTACATAATACTCGGTTTTCAAACTAAGCGAAAAGATGTTATCACTGCAAATGCCGGTCAATTTGATCACTGTAAAATAAAGAATTGTAAAGTTTTCTTAAACTCTCAATTCTTTCCGTATGACAATTTGAATGTCATGTTCAGCAAAAAACGTTTTTCCATTTTATACGATATGTATGCAAGATTTCAATCGTCATATTATGGAAAGACTAATACACCACTATTATCGCCTGACCAGTATTATTCCAAGGCTCCGATAATTGTAATCGATTGTTCAAAACAAAATGAATCGGTAAAATCATCAAGTGTTGATATAAAAATTGAAATGGAATTTGAAGAATCAGTAGCGGATGGAACTTCGGCATACTGTCTAATTCTACATGATAAAATAGTTACTTACACACCGCTGACCGGAATTGTGAAGAATGTACTTTAAAAAGAATTAGTACAACGACTGCAGATTTTTGAGGTTAGAATTATCTGCTTCACTTTTTGAGGTTAGAATTTCGTTTGTGAAAAACAAGTTGAAAACAAACATTTATGTGATTGTATAAATTTCAAGGATTTCACGAAAAACATAAAAGCGAGAAAATCATGAAGGGAAAGTTCATTTTATATTCGACCGTCGTATGGGAAACATCGTTCGCAAGATGAGTTCTACTAACGGAGAAGAAAATACACCTCTAATGGATGAGAATAGTTCAGATATAGAAAAACAAGTTGAACGAGAAATGGACGAGTTCCTCAAGTTTAACAAACATAAGAAGAGAGAAGAAGAAAAAGAAGAAGGAGAAGCTGAAAAAGAAGTAAAAAGAAAAAAGGTTGAAGTTAACATTACAACTAATATTTTAACAGAAGTATTTCTTCGGATTTTCTACCCCATTTCTTCATGCATGACGAAAAGTATTTCAGTTGGAATTTTAAAATCATTGGATTATTCACCGATTGTTATTTTAAATCATGGAAAAAAAATGGTTACATTCGCTGAAACTTCTTGGGAATCATTTATGAAACATTTACATCTTTTGGAATGTTATTTGAGTAACAACACATTTGGAAGAAGAACAAGATTAAGTTTATTGGAATCAAATATTGAAGTTGATATAGTGAAACATCGTGGGGGACAAATGGTTCGCTTCAGAGATTTAACTAGACATGATGTAAAATTACATTTGACTAAAGAAGAATTTTACACTTTAAGTTGTACTACCGGTCCCGTCACCAGATATTTGAAACAACTAATATTTTCAAGTGCAATAATCAAAGACTATCTAATCGATACATTGGACAGACAACCTTTCGTTCCAATTTTATACGGTCCCGTGGATACTTCAATTTTTAATCGAATACCTCAAGAAGTGGATATGTGGAGACAATTGAACAACTATCACACCAACTTTAATATCGACGAAGAAGCGCAAGAAGTTAAAGAAGAACAATCGTGTTTGTAATACAAGTCAGTTGCTGACGAGACTTCATCATGAACAAACGGGTTTCGTTTTCTAATGCGCCACATATAATGGAAGTTAAAAAAGGTATAATTGAATTTCAAGCTTTTCGAGGAAATAATGGAAATTTTATTATAAAAGAATTAGTAATTTTGGATATGAACACATCTGTAGTCTATCATTACTTATTCAAACCTCCATTACCATTCAATAGACTAACAACTAAAGCGAAAGTTACAAACAAATGGTTGTACAAACATTTTCACAACTTAAGATGGGATGAAGGTTTTATTAATTATAACATGATGCCGCACATTATGAATCATTACTGCAAAGAGTTCAAAACTATCTACACAAGAGGATTGGAAAAAGCTAATTGGATACAATCATTTACAAGCAACGAAGTGATAAATGCAATAATAGATAGAGATTTCCAATGCTATTTCAATGAACTTTGTATTTCATCAAAGAGTTTTAAACATCGAAGGTCACAGTGCGCTTTGAAGAATGCCTACTGCTTGAATAATTTCCTTCAACAGAATGGTGGGGGTAATGTCGGTAATAAAAGTGAGAGCGCTACCATGACGCAGCATGAGTATTACTCGAACCTTCGAAGAGACAACATCTCCGACGGACATTATTATTAACAAGAAGATTAACAAGAAGATTAACAATAACATCAAGATGGCATCGCAGAACTTTCTTCAAAATTTGGTTGATCAATTCAACGCTCATTCAAAATCAACAATCTTACCGACGAAGAGATGTTCTGAACTAAAAGAAGAAAAACATTACATCATACATACAATCAAGAAGATGGACACTTCAGTTGGTGATGCTATTAATTGCACATTGAGCGAGGCGCCGTATACAGTTGGTGACGAACCGAAGTTTCAGATATTCCTACCGAAACGATTTGTACAACTTCTACAGAATGAAGATCTTCGTGTTATTCAACCCGGCGCACTATATTTGGTTTCACACGGACCGAGTGGAAACAACTCAACTGAACTAACTATTCATGTAACACCTTCTACTAACTAGTTTGTACATAGCATTGTAAATATATGTGTTTGTAATGGTTTCTCAATAAAGATGATATAAAACAAAAAAAAAATAAAAGAAGCAACATATTGTTATGTCTTTGTACATAGCAATATGTTGCTTTTTTTAAAAATTCCACGGGATGACCTTGACCCAATTTTGTGTGATAATAAAAGTGAAAATCAACTTGTGAAATTCATCAGTCTACGACTACCTTTCGTACCGTACACATCTCGCTCTCTATAACTAAATACAAAACTTCAACATGTCCCTAAAGGTCAAGTGTGCATCTTACGATACCAACACCATTACGAGTTTTGAACAACTTGAAGATTTAACCAACGAAATGCGAGTTTTACTTACCGGTGGTTATCACTTAACTGTTGATGTTAGTGCTACTAATGTAAGGATGTTTACTAAAACAAAATACTGTGATGATGAAGTATTTCTTTCAACACAACCTACAACATCTTCATCACCGACTGGTCAACATAACATCAAGTTCCACAAGTATTACCAATGTTAAATAACTTTTAACAAATAAAACTAAGGAATCACGTGATCAATGTCAAGTTGATAAAAAGGGAATGATACTTGTATAACTAATCATTCGCTTCCCGACTCTCGCTGCGTCAACACCTAATTTTAAAGATGTTATACAGAATGATGATCGAACTTGATGGAAAAATCTATGGAAAAGATTACAACACCGTTGAACAAATGACTGAAGATTTAAATATATTAACTAAAGAAGGATATCAAGCTAAATTAATTTTAAAATTTCCTGAAGTACATCCACTATCGACTGAAGAACTTATCGCTATGGCTAAAGCGGAGAGAGAGAAAAAGGCTGAAGAAAACAAACAGAAACAGACAAAGTCTGAAGAAGATAAACAGAAATAAACTTCTTAAGTATAAACATTCCTTACATTAGTAAGGTATAATTTTTTAAAACTTCGTTTGGATGACCTTGAAATTACCCCCACCACTTTTTGTAGTACATAAAACTGACTATTCAACACTATACACTCTTATTCTTTCACTGGACTCAGCAGCGTCAACATGGAAGAACAAAAGTACAAGTACGAACCTCGTTACTGTTGTGAACAACAGTGTACAGATTTAGGACCAATGATGGTGGACGGGTTAGCTTGCACTAAATGTGAATTTTTTGGATCTTGTTACTGCAAGTGCAAAACAAAACAACTACCGCCACCGGAATTGCGAACTTTCAAATTTTACAAATCAAGATATTTTCATACATGCTGTCCTCAAAGATGTTTCAAATTTCATCCTCTCGATCTAGCTCATTGTCAACGCACCAAGTCTCATCAAGATGATTTTTGTACACATATGATAAAAAGATGTAAATACAGATCAGATTGGTATTCCGATCCTGTAGAACCATCGAATGTGTAATTTCAGTTTTACACTCTTTTTTAAAACTTCAATTGGATGACCTTGAGATTTCCCCCACCATTGGTTTTTAGACTTCCCCCCACCATTAGTTTAAGTTTTGTATCTTATTGAATCCGCCTTTGAATTATTTCACTTCCAACACTCTAACTAACAACATGGGATCGCCTTTCGTCAAGTTTCAACATATAATAACTGACAGAGAAGAATTGGAGGAAATATTTCAAAATTTGCTTTCTGTCATGGATAGATATCCTATGAGATGGATCAGACTTGATGTTCACTATTTACGTCCTCGTGATTCTTCATCATCGAGTGAAGACGAAACAACGACTACTTCAGCTAGGATATTTCAATTTTCTTCATCATCGAGTGAAGACGAAACAACGCCTACTACTTCAGCTAAGATATTTGAATTGAAAGACGAAGAAGAGGAACTTAGCTATTTACTTGGTCACAAGCTCATGCTCACCGACAAATAAGCGTCCTTCCTAAGCGCCGATCTTCATTCAATCACCGACTCTCGCACGATGAACAACTCTCCGTTGGCACGAATGAATTCTAGTTTCGAAGTAAATTCTAAAGAAGATTTGCAAGAAATATTTAATACTTTACACGAAATTGTTAGTAAATTCAACACTGTTAAAATGAATCTGGAAATAACTTACGCCTGTCCTATTTGTGATAAGGTTGAAAGTTCTGATGAAGATAGTTTGCTGAATCTTACTCCACTTACACCTCTACAATCAGACACGACAACAACAAGTACGGAAGCAAATGGTGAGCAACCTCCTTCCCCCACCACTTCTTTGTGATTCAACTTCCCCCACCACTTCCTTGTAATTCAACTTCCCCCCACCACTTCTTCGTTTAACTAACGTTCCTCGCTTTCACTTCTCATTCCGTATCCAACATTTGAACTATCAACATCACTTGTTTCAAAATTTCAAACACCAAAAAACAACACTAATGATGGATATGATGGATGAAGTTTCCTTCGTCACAAGGATGGAAGAGGAAAAGATGAAAGAAGAAAAATTGAAATTGGAAATTAAACGTTTGCAATTGGAACGGGAAAACCAACTCGAGATATTACGTTTCTTCAAACTTGTCAAATACGTCATCTGGGGACTCTGCCTTTACCTTATCCTCGTCGTCGGCGTTTGCTTTTACAACTCCGTATTTCATCACAAAAATTCAACTTGTATTGCACATTGATTGTATTTGTTTTTGCACATTGATTGTATTTGTTTTTACGAATAAAGTTCAAAACTTAAATCTACCTATCCCGCTATCACCGGGTAGTTCAACTCTCAGAACTATTTCCTGTGCTAGCGGGATAGGCTTTTTTAAAACTTACTCGGGATGACCTTGACATACTTTCCGTAACCCAATTATCAAGTTGAATTTCAGTTTTGAACTAACTTTTAATTTATGCATACCTCCCCCTCATTTAATATACGACCGGAAGCTATGTGCCCCGGCACGTGGCTTCCGGGGCAGCTGACCTGTCCCAGAAGTGACCAAATCTAACTACTGTAGCGGCATACCCCACGCGACCAAATTTGATACACTTTGAACAATAGTTTGCATATTTTTCGTCCGTGTTAGTTAGGTTCTACGACAAACATGAGTGAAGGAGCTACTGTTCAGTTGCGAATGGGGTTGGAGGAAACCAATAGTGACGATGAAAGTGTGTTGGGAGTTGAAGATCTGGAAGAAGTAGAAGAGGATCATCTAGAAATAAAAATTGCTAGGGTTGACGTATTATTAAATATTATATTATATATGTACATATATATTTATAACGGCTCAAAGAAGCCTTAAAAAAAACTAATATATTATATATATATATATATATATATATATATATATATATATATATATATATACATATATGCGTGTATATATATATATATATATATATATATATATATGTATTTATATATATATTGATATATTATTAAAAAATACATGTGTATGTGATTAATTATACTTATTCTCTAAAATTAAAATTATTTGTATGCATTTCCGCGTTTTTTTTTATCACAACCCTACTCACATGTTAATAACAATTTTTCTCCACAACTAGACCCAAACTGTGTTTTTAGCAAGCAGAAATATTAAAATATGTATTAAATAACATATAACAACATAAATTAAAGAAAAAGTATCGTAAGATTATTTTTAAAAGAAAAAACACACGTGGGGTACGACACTACCCCACGCGACCATTGGTGTCACAGTAAGAGGCGCGACCAACGGAGTGTTTAAATATTGGCTAACGAAAAAGAAAATTGTATTTTTATTTTTAAAACGACCATTGCTGTAATTTGCTAATATTATTTCCCTCCACACAACATTATTAGAATTTAGTTATGAATAATGTTCTGCTATAAAAAATATAAAATAAAATTTGTTATTCCAACAACGTTAATAACTGCATTGGCAGAGTTCTTACGTTGTTGCGCTATAACATCGTTATTTTATCAGAATCAGAATCTTTATTGCCATTGATCAATCATTATATTGAAATAGGCATAGTCATATTAGGACATGTATAAGAGATAACAGAGTACAAGTGTCAGTAATAATAGCTAAATGAGCTCAATCGATTATCTGGGTTAAAACAGTCGTATCCAAGAATTCATTAACAGAGTAAAATGGATTTTGTAACAGCCATGAGTAAACTTTTGACTTAAAACTAGGAATGGTGGCTTCAAGGAGAGGTTCAGGCAGCTTATTATACAACTTAATACAGTTAATTTTAAAAAGAATTACCTGTAAGCGCAAGGCGATTTTGGGGAATGTCCAGTGCTCCTTTGTCTCTAGTATTGTATGAGTGTATGTCCTGTCGAGTGTAAAATTCATGTAAACTAGATTTTGTGTATGTCAAAACATTTTAAATGTTTTATTGGTATTTTATTGGTAGTGCCTGACGATTGAAGAGCTAAGATCGAAGAGGAAACTAATATGGAAAACTAAAATCTGGTAGGGTCAGCCCCTAGTCAAGCGCGAACTTAATAATAAATTTATAAAAATATATTTATCTTAGTTATTAATAGGTTGGCATACTAATATAATGCCATGCCCTGCCGACAAAGACTAAGGATCTGTGTGTAAAACACAGTGGGAAAACTGAACACCAGAATGACCAAAATCTGAGTTACTGACACCACTGCCTTAGTTATGAGATTTGTTGTAGAACTATCACCTCAAACACTTACTAAAAAAAAGCTTTATCAATGTCATACAAAATTAACACGGGAACTGCACAAGAGGACTCATAACCTTTGACCTTTAGACTTTATACTTTCGTGGGGAACCCCCTGTTCGCCCTATTCGACAATTTATTCCAACTTCAAAAAACTGAGTTCACGGTAAATTCGTAATCATGACATTCTTTACTTGTAATGCTAATAACGCATCATTACCAGCATTGGTTTGGGTTTGAATCTATCAACTTCTATATTTCTTATATTTTTTTCATCATTTAAACGAACAACAGAGTAAAACTTGATAACACCGATTCCAGTTACCTTGATTGGATAAAAGGTTTGTTGTTGTCAATTTTTTGCGATATTGAACCTCATGCAGAATTACACTTCGTGTTTTGAATTTATTTCGTTCACCTGTATTACAAAGCATCATTAAATGAAACACTGTATGCAATTGGAAACATATTAGTGATATAATAGTAATTGTACATAATACTGTACCTACCATTAGAAAACTTCCTTTGACGATAAGGATGTGATATAACACTGTCATGTATGTTCTATTATTTAACTATTTTCTATTATGTTAGAAGTAATGTAATCATAATTATGTTACTTGAATGGAGCAAGACTTTATGATCAGCGTAAGCCAACGGTTATTGGTATAGTACCCTTGCTGAGGAAAATGAGGGGATAACCTTAAGCACATCGTTCATATTCTTTGTTGTTATGTTCTTTCGTAAGAAAAAATAATAGTAATATTTATTAAATAATTAAATTTAAATTAAACGAAGTACATACAAATAAACCGTGTAGTATATTTTCCAGCATCAGCTCATTTAATCAATATAATTATAAACTAAAATATAAACGTTTACTGGTGTATTTTCCAAACGTTTACAATGGACGTATTAGTTTTTCTTACTGTATAGCAGACTTTGCTATATAGACAAAAGGCATAACTACTTAAACACATAGATTGAATTTGATATGAATATTTTATATTTTACTAGTATCTCGTTCATTTTATGTATTTAACTAGGCCCACAACATAATTTATCAAATAAAGTAAATTTTCCCTTGAAATTTTATTATTATCCACAATAACTTACAACATAAACGGTAGTATTCTATGATGCAAGGAAAAATAAATAAATATAAATATTATTTTATTTGCGTATTATGATTTTATTATTGTGTTTGAATTATTTATATCTGTATCCTTTTCAAGCCTCAGTGATGAAAATCTTGACAAACTCACCTTGAAGTTATACGTAATCTGCTTAGCGTTTTGCTTGTTAGCTCAACAGACAAATTGTCTGATCATATGTCACCTATTTCTGGTCACGTTGTTAGATATTCCTAGAGTAGTTTAGACTTCGTTTCATCTTAGAAGTTACAAATACTTAAAATCTAAATTGAATCTGCAGACAGTAATATTTAGTAAATGTAATTACTAAATAAGGTTGTTGATGGTAAATAACGTTGACTGTGACGGTCGCGACGCGACGTCCTGTGATCTAGCTACTTGGAGGTCACGAATTGTGGATAGTTATAAGCGATGGCTTGTGGATGCGATATTACCTGGTGGGGATTAACGTATGCACTAGTGAATATTAGTTTATCCATAAAAAAGACCACCCACAAAACTAGACCAATTCGTATATATGAGGTCAAAATTGTGGTTCAGATCCCACGTTAAACTGTAGGTCCCTAGATAGCATTGGCTCTTGGGTTATACCTACCTGCCTAAGGAGAATGTCGGCCTTAGTCAGTAACAAGACTACAAGATCGCCCAACAATCATCCTACACTAATCTCTAATGTATATCATCCTACACTAACTACCTATTGAGTTAGGTCACCATTTCAGTAAAATGTGTTAAATAATCAGATTTAAAATAAAAAATAACATTTACGATTTATGTTTTCAATGCTTCTTCTATTTATGTGAAATAAAATTTTTGATCACATATTTATTTTGTTTTATTTTTTTCTTTAATACAAGTTTAACACAAATCCTACAAAAATTTTAGCCATTTCAATCCTAAAAAGCTAGCTTTCTTTGACAGTAAAACAATAATTTGTGTTTTTCGGGTTACATTATCCTTGTAATAGAGTAATAAACAAAGTTTTCAGATGGAGGGAAATGAATGTTTTGCAAAGTGATGTATATCTGCTTTGGACTTTGGGTTTCAAAGAGGCCTCCCTATGTGTGAAAATGAACTAAAAATATACATGGGTGCTCAAAAATCTCGAAATGACTTGACATTTTGATTAATAACTTAGCTAGAGTTTAAAAGCCTGATAATTCAATTGACTATATTGTAACTTTATAAATGAATGCCCAAGTTTGATGGAAGTCGGCCAGGAAGGAGTAAGTAAAACTCGTAAGCTTAAGTGCAGAGGTTGATACGTAACACAAATTAAAGTGTTATTATCACACAAATGATGTCTCACTTAGTGGAGTACAATGCCGTAAACCTGGTCTATAATGAATCACCTGAAAATTAAATAGCGGGAAAAACGAATATTCCATTGAAATTCTATTACTGAAACTCAAAAATTCAATAACGTGGGACATGATTGTTTAACCTCTTAGGGCAGATTTGTTATATATTATGTAGGAAAAAAAGAACTTTAATATAATGTCGTTCATTTTAAAACTGGACAATATAATTTGTTTTAAGACTCCCTTAAGAGGACGTCCCTCAAGGAAGTCTTGAAAAAAATCTTCGAAAACAATTCAAATTTGTATATTATTTTACATTTCTTTATTTTCTCAACAATATACCACAAACCCAACCTCAAAAGTTCAAGCATGTCTAAAGTTATTGAACTTCTTATTTTCATCAATATTATCGTAACAAGTTCGATTATCTGCCATTCAAGGCACGGTCATCGATTTGAGATCACATATGCGGCATGTTTTAATTTCAGGACAGTTTTAATTTCATGTTAGTATCAACCAATTCATCGTATATTTAGGAGTTTTTATTCACTCCTCATTGGCGGACCCCATCAGAATTACACACTCAGTTATAATGTTAAAAATAAAGTTTAAGCATTTTATTGAATTCTCTAAGTCTATAATTTCTAGCTAAATTATGAATGGAAATATCAATCCATTTCCATTTTTTCAGCTCCCAAGTATATCTTTACCCACTAAGATCCTTGATAAAATAAAATAAACTTTTTAACACATATTTTTTAATAGCAACGTAAAATAAACAATTAGAAATAACTTTTGTTTTGTAAAGTGTTGTAAAGTGTGTTGTTGTTTTATAAAAATATTTACCGTTTAAAAGTATTTAACTCTCCTTTATTCAAGGTTTCTCCATGCCAAATTAATTAACAGAGACGCAATCTTATTGTGTAGGATTCATAATATTTCCTTGAAGCAATAATTAAAACACGTTGAGTGCGGGCTACGTTAATTAACGTAGTGCCACAGTGGCGCGGGCGGCGGCCTACGTTAATTTACGTAGCGCTCCTACCCGAAACATATTGGTTCACTGTGGGCTTAGCCATTGCTGGAAGAGGCTGATTCGCTCACCGCCTGTTGTGCCAGTCCCTGTGCTCACAACGGCGTAGTTCGTTTTCCGGTCCGCCATTTTGGGGGGGGGGGAGGTGGGGAGAGCAGTGGCACTTGCAGCGGCCTGCGTAATATTACGTAGCACTCTCGAATCGTGTAACATTGGTTCATTTGTTTAGTTTGGGCTTTAGACACTGCCGGGAGAGGTTATATGTGCTCGCCGTTTATTGGTGCAGTCCATTTTCACGGTTCGCAGACGATCGTTTGCCGGTTCCCCCAGGGCGCGTCGTGAACGAAGTGATTGGGCTTCACAGTGTTTTCTATTGTTACTTTTTGTGTTATTTGCGCAGTTGAGCAGGTAATTAAGACTAATCGGTGGAGAACGTGTATTCTGATGATAAAAATTGCTTCGATGAGAGTTTTAAGTGACGATCCCCGGCACCACTGGACTACGTTAATTTACATACCGGAAATGACGTCATGATATTTTACAGGAAATAGATGAATAGACAATTTCTGACGACTTTTTAGCAACATACAAGCAATTACCTAGTGATTAAACAAAAAAAAATTCGCATTTTTGATGACCCCATATACGGATTTTCCTCACTCAACGTGTTAATTAATCAAGACATTCCAATTTTAACTCATTGCTTTGGTGTCTTAAAAAATTCACGTCTCCTTGTTGTTATTGTCATTCCATTATTGAAAAATATAGGAATTTGCTACATACCTAAATCTCGTTTGTTTCTATTAGTACATTGTTTGAAATTTTAGACTTTTTGTTACCAAATTTCTTTTCATTAAAGTAATATAGGAAGATTTAATCTTCCTATATTACTTTATCGAAGCCTTTTTCCCCGTGATCATTATTATGGAACTGGGTTGTTTCCTGAATCCTGGTTGGGAATGCCACATAGTGCTATGTTCATTGAATTGAACATTAAAAAATGACATAAAAATTGGGAGTTACTATTTACAAAATGTCTACCTATCCCCAAATCCTAAAATTTTGAGGAAGGGATTAAACAATTTTCAGATTAAAAGTCCTCTTTTGGTCACCAAGACTTCTCCAGAACATAATCCAGCAATTGAGGATAATCGTGACTGAACATAATGTCCCTTTTTCGATGATCCATAACATCGTTCCGTAATTGTTATCCTCAGCTGTTAAATAAAATCGTGATTTCCCCCTGCATTTTATGGATTGGGGGGGGGGGGGGGAAGGGACACCCTATATTTGCCTTTAGAAAAAAGATGGCCGGATATGAGTAGTTATATTGTATCATTAGTAATGGATTATTTAAAATAATTTAAATTTAGTTTGGACTTATGTCTTTATGATAACTATTATTTTCCAATTAAAATTGTTTTCGGAGATTGTTACATTTAACAGTTTTGTATAAAATATAATTTAAAATTACGCAGCTTACCTCACTGAAACTAAATGCTGAACTGCTTTAAATGTTTCATACTTGTTTTATTTTTCATAACCGGAATGATGTAAATATATATATATATATATATATATATATATATATATATATATATATTAATTGAAGAGTGTTAAGCTACATGAAAACTCATTAGCCTACTTGGTATAATAAATACTCCCGGTCTTAAGGGATGACAAAAAGGTCATACCTTATCTAAAAACATAAAACATGTGCAATACATTCTGCTATATTAATTTTTATTTGGATAATTTTTTTATAATTTAATGAAGTGTAATATCTTATTTCCTTTGTTCTAATATTTTATTAATTATTTTTCGTTGCACTGAGTGTTTTTTTTTTTTTTTTTTTTTTTTTTTTTTTTTTTTTTTTTTTTTTTTTTTTTTTTTTTTTTTATTAACTGTGGTTAAAAACCGCTCCAAAATTAAGACAATATTTATTTAATTTAACCAATCAGACCGGCTGTGGGGAGTCAGCTCTGGCCAGCTTTCAGTTAAGCTTAGATTACCCAACAGTCCACTTAACTCTAAAATTAGGATAAAACTTGTTTTGGCTTTCCTAGGCTGTAAAATGTAAATACCTCTTTTGCAGCAGACCCACGTACTCAGCGAATTTCCCACGGAATTTTTGTATGTTTTAGCGAATTTCCCATAGGGAATAAGCTATTACCGTAGGTCTCATGGTAAGACCTAAGCCCGGGACCATGTTACTTTTTCGTTTTCAGGTGCCCAGAGACCAAAAATAATAGTCATTAAAATTTATATATATATATATATATATGTATATATGTATATATATATATGTATATATATATATATGTATATATATATGTATATATATATGTATGTGTCCCTAGACACGATAACTCTCGTAAAAATGGTCCGATCGACACCAAATTTGGTAGAAATGTGTAATTCTACGTTTATTCGGATGAGTTAGTAAACCAGACATATCGACCTATCGGAAGGGGTAGTTTTGGGGGGTTTTGCACCCCAAAAATGGGTTTTTTGCATTTTTCATATGTAATTTTTAAAAATTTCAAATTTTTATTTTGACCATTGGGTTTAGCTCAAAAAAACACACAATTTAGCATTTTGAAGCTTTGCTCTATCTCCATTGGTTACCGAGATATTACAAAGTCTAAAGACAGTACGTTGTATTTTGAGGCTCCAATGTTAATCTTATGGAGAATAAGGATGTGTTAATATTTCACTTATTAACCAATGTTTTTGGATGAAACTTGGTATTCAGCTTCATTTGGTTGAGATTCATCCATTTATGGTAAAAAATCTTGGTTTTTGTGCTTATCATGGCAGCAAACCTGCATACTCTTTTCCCATGTTAATCATATGGAGAATAGGCAAACTCCTTTAGCAATGGAAAGATATTGATGAAATTTAGTGTATGGCTTGATATGGTCAAAATATTTTTTTTTAAATGCTAAAAACCTACTTTTAGAGTTCCCCATGGCAGCATACCTGCATACTCTTTCAATACATTTATCATAAGGAGATAAACATTTATTTCCCTATTTATGAGCTTGTGATGATTTTTGGTTTAGAGGTTTATCTGGTCATAATCAATACTACTAATTTGGAAATTCGCTGAGTACGCAGGTCTGCTGCGACGGGGGTATTCTATTACTCTATCGTAAAACGTAAAAACCAAGGGGTTGGGTACGTAGGTTTGCCACCATATGGATTTTGCTAACAAATATATGTTAAAACCTACGTAGATAATGTACATACCAAATTGTATGGACACATATCTATAAATAAGCAAGATAGAAGTTCTTTTTTATTTCCCATAAGAAAAACATGGGAAATATTTTTTATTTTTAATTTTCACACACAAAGCTGTAATTCTATTTTTATTGATAGAACGTTAAACACCAACATAAAGGCAATAAACACAACAAATATGAATTGATGTATTAAGTAAATATAAACCAGGAAATCTATGCTTTGTTTGAACTGCAATAATTCAAGCACTAACACTACAAACTGAACTTTTACTCAATTATATTGTTTTAAATATATTTTATATGGAATATTTCAGTGTTTAGCCTCATTCTCATCAATCGTTATTACTATTATATTGCACATGACGTAACCGTAAAAATGTGTGATTAAAAAATCAAATAAATACAATTTTAAAAATATACGCCTCTGTCTTTGTTAATCTTTGACAAAAGAGAACTAAAAATATTATTTTCACCAACATATTTGGATTCAATTATTGAGAACAAGAGCTTTATGATATTCAAAGCCTTTTGTAATAAATATCAAAAAGCATCCCACGGAATAATCATTTTTAATTAACAAAGTTTCTTAATTACTTTTTATTTTCCAAAACTATGTTTATTATAAATAACATTTACTAATTAAGTATAAATTATATATTGTATAAATTTACTATTTAAATATGTTTGTTGACCGTTAAAATTTAATACGAAAACATTTTTATTTTCTATTCTATATATTATTCATAGAAATGACACGGAATAAACTACGATTTAATTACATTCATTTATCCGTTTAATTACATTTAACCATAATACCTTTTATACGAAATCTTAAATCATCCAAACTTTTTTAAAGTTACAAAAAATTCATTGACTTACTTATTATTAATTTTTATATTTAAAAAGTACTTTTTCATTTTTTATTCATACAGAATGCAAATTTGAAATATAAAAACGTCCAAATAATAATAATTTTTAATTACATATAGTAAAAACATATACCCCTAAATAATCTGTATGATAAATGAAAATGAAATATTATGGGTTTATTGTGTAGTTGAAAATCTATAACAACGTAAGTTTTTTTGTAGTAAAACGTTTTCCATATCTTGTTATTGTCCTGTATGTTCATTTAAGATTTTTTAAATATATACCAATGGCAACTTTAAAGAAACCTAAAAGAAGTATGAATCATCGGGCGACAATGGCTCCCAACTGTGACTCTCATCGTCATATGTAAAAAAGAAAATCTTCAAGTATACAAAGTACTAAAAATATCCACATTGTTATTGCAGTCATTAATATTAGGTTTAATTTCTTTTATAACTTGTAAATAAATTAAATTTCAAAGCCTTAGTACTTTTTGTAAATTTTATGTGATAATTTGTTTAACTTTTTCAAGTCCCACTTTGCTATTTAAGGCAATTTACATCTTTTCCATAAAATAAAAAAATTTTAAAAAACGTAAATATTGTAAGTATGAGTTTAATACTATAAAAATTTGTTCATTTTATCTTGTAAACCATTATGAGTGAAATTATGTAAATAATAGATCGTTACTTTTAGAGACCTTCTTAAAATTTAAACTGGCGTATACCAAAATAATTTTGGTGTACCCTTACAGTTACACGTGTAAAGCATACATGTTAAAATGTTTACATGGTGGTATAATGTTCTCTTTAAAACATTATATCATATGTATCTTAATTTTAATTTTATATTTATCTTAAATTTTGAATTCATTAGCTTATTTATACGTCCTTGACAGTAGTGTGTTTTGGTTACACCTAGACCGGAAGTGGGGCAGCTGCCCGAGCAGCTGCTGCAGTTGACTCGGGCAGCTGGCGCCAGCTGCTATGCCATATAGCTTCCGGTGGGGGTTAGAGGGTATATATGAGATGCTGTAGTTATATGTTATGCCATATAGGTTGGGGTGGAGCTGGCGATAGTGTTGGCGTTAGGGTGAAGTGAATTTGCGCATAAAGTGGGGTTGAACTAAAAATGCGCATAAATTAAAAGTCAGTTCAAAATTGAAATTCGTCGGTGTTAACGAAACTCTAACAGTTGAAGAAAAATTAAGAGTTAGTTCAAAATTGAAATTCAAACTTATAACTGGGATGTGGAAAATACGTCAAGGTCATCCAGAGTAAGTTTTTAAAAATTCCATCCAACTATCACCAGAAATAGTTTTAAGTTGAAGTAGTTGGTGATAGCGGGATAATTGATTCGTGCCATGGGAGAGGTGTTTATCGTATGAAAGTTGGCGATCGAATGAGAAACGCCGCCTAGGGAGAGGGCTTATAAAACGGCAACCTCCCCCCACCACCCCTTCCCCCACTCCTTTAGACCAATAACCGGTCGCCGACACTATGTGGTAAAACTGAACCAGACATGGCGGCCGCCATGGATAATTCTAACCTCAAACCTTAGTTTTGCATTGGTGAGCATGCGCCACCCCTACTCCTTTACCTTTCTTTTATATTTTTAAAACCGAACAGATGTCCGGGCAGCTGCCCCTACGGGCAGATGTTCGGGCAAGTGTTGGGGGCAGAGATGTTGAAATATTGGGGTGGAGATGGCGATAGCGTTGGTGGTCGGTTGAACTGAATTTGCGAACAAAGTAACTAGGGTTGAACTAAAAGTGCACATAAATTAAAAGTTAGTTGAAAACTGAAATTTGACAGTGTTAAAAAAACTCTTAATAGTTGAACAAAATTAAAAGTTAGTTTAAAACTGAAATTCAAATTTATAAATGGGATCTGGAAAGTATGTCAAGGTCATCCAGAGTAAGTTTTAAAAAAGCCTACCCAACTACCACCAGAAATAGTTCTAAGTTGAACTAGTTGGTGATAGTAGGATAGGTTGAAGTAACTTTTGAATTTTATTAGTGAACATAGAATTAATGTGCAACAGCAGAGTTTAAACAAGTTGAACTTTTGTGATGAATTACAGAGTTGTAAATGCAAACACCGACGACGATGAGAAGGTAAATGCAGAGTCCCCAGATGATGTATTTGAAAAGCTTGAACAAATGTAACATTTCGAGTTGGTTTTCCTGTTCCATTTCCAATCGTTTAATTTCTAATTTCAATTTATCCTCTTCCATTCTAGTTACGAAGGGAACTTCATCCATCATATCCATCATGATTGTGTTAGTGTTTGAAATTTTAAAACAAGTGATGTTGATAGTTCAGAAGTTAAAGACGGAATGAGAAGTAAAAGGGAGAAATGTTAGTTAAATAAAGAAGTGGTGGGGGGAAAGGATGAATTACAAAGAAGTGGTGGGGGAAAGACGTTGCTCTTCATTATTACCATCAGTAGTGTCAGATGGTGCAGGAGTTAGATTTAGTAAACTGTCTTCGTCTAAACTTTCAACCTTATCACAAATAGGACAATCGTATGTTATTTCCAAATTCATTTTGATGGTTGTAAAATTATCTACAAGTTCTTGTAAAATATTAAAAATGTCTTGTAACTCATCTTTAGAGTTTATTTCAAAACTAGAATTCATTCGGGCCAATGGAGAGTTGTTCATTGTTGGAGAGTCGGTGATGGAATGAGGATCGGCGCATAGGGAGGGGGCTTATATAATGGTGACCTTGAGCAGGCGTCTAGGGAGGGGGGCTGTCTAGGGAGGGGGCTTTTATATGGGGAACCTTGAGCTTATGATTGAATAAAATGTTTAGTTCTTCTTCTTCGTCTTTTAATTCAATTATTTGAACCGAAGTAGTTGTTTCATCTTCTTCACTTGATGAAGAAAACAATTCACCAGGATTTAAATATTGAACTACAATTCTGAACCATCTTATAGGATATTCGTCAATGATAGAAAGTAAGTTTTGAAACAATTCTTCCATCTCCTCCCTGTCAGTTATTATATGTTCAAACTTGATAAATTTGTTTTCCATGTTGTTAGTTAAAGTGTTGGAAGTGGAATGATTTAATATTATATAAAAATTAGAACTAGTGGTGGGGGAAATCTCAAGGTCATCCAAATGAAGTTTTAAAAAAGAGTGTAAAACTGAAATTACACATTTGATGGTTCTACAGGATCGGAATACCAATCTGATCTGTATTTACATCTTTTTATCATATGTGTACAAAAATCATCTTGATGAGACTTGGTGCGTTGACAATGAGCAAGATCTAGAGGGTGAAATTTAAAACATCTTTGAGGACAACATGTATGAAAATATCTTGATTTATAAAATTTGAAAGTTCGCAATTCTGGTGGTGGTAGTTGTTTTGTTTTGCATTTGCAGTAACAAGATCCGAAGAATTCGCATTTAGTACAAGCTAACCCATCCACCATCATTGGTCCTAAATCTGTACATTGTTTTTCACAACAGTAACGAGGTTTGTACTTGTATTTTTGCTCTTCCATGTTGACGCTGAGGAGTCTAGTGAAAGAATAAGAGTGTATAGTGTTGAATAGCGAGTTTTATGTACTATGAAAAGTGGTGGGGGTAATTTCAAGGTCATCCAAACGGAGTTTTAAAAAATTATACCTTACTAATGTAAGGAATGTTGATACTTAAGAAGTTTGTTTCTCTTTGTTTTCTTCAGACTTTTTATCTTTCTCAGCTTTAGCCATAGCAACTAGTTCTTCTATTGATAGCGGATGTACTTCAGGAAATTTCAAAATTAATTTAGCTTGGTATCCTTCTTTAGCTAATACATCTATATCTTTAGTCATTTGTTCAACAGTGTTGTAATCTTTTCCATAGATTTTTCCATCAAGTTGAATCATCATTCTGTACAACATTTTCTTAAATAGGTCTTGTCGTGGTGAGAGCTGAGAAGCAAATGATTATTTATTCAAGTATCACATCCTTTTTATTAACTCACATTCAACACGTGATTCTTTAGTTGTAGTTTTGTTTGTCAAAAGTTATTCAACATTGGTAATATTTTTGGAACTTGATGTTATGTTGACCAGTAGGCGATGAAGAAGTTGTAGGTTGTGTAAAAATAAATATTTCATCATCGCAATATTTTGTTTTAGTGAACATCCTTGTATTAGTAGCACTAACATCAACAGTTAAGTGATAACCACCGGTAAGTAAAACTCGCATTTCGTTGGTTAAATCTTCGAGTTGTTCAAAAGTTGTAATGGTGTTGGTATCGTAAGATGCACACTTGACTTTGAGAGACATATTTAGTTTTTTATATTAAGCAATAGAGTGAGCGAGATGTGTACGGTACGAAAGGTAGTCGTAGACTGATGAACTTCACAAGTAGATTTCTGCTTTTATCATCACACAAAATTGGGTCAAGGTCATTCCATGGAATTTTTAAAAAAGCAACATATTGTAATGTACAAAGACATTACAATATGTTGCTTTTTATTTTTTTGTTTTATATCATATTTATTGAGAAACAATTACAAACAAATATTTACAATGTTATGTACAAACTAATCAATAGTAGGTGTTACATGAATTGTAAGTTCAGTAGAGTTATTTCCACTTGGTCCGTGCGAAACCAAATAGAGTGCACCGGGTTGAACTACACGAAGATCTTCATTTTGAAGAAGTTGTACAAAACGTGTAGGTAGGAAGATTTGAAACTTCGGTTCGTCACCAACTGTATACGGTGCCTCGCTCAATGTGCAATTAATAGCATCACCTACTGAAGTTTCCATTTTCTTGATCGTATGAATGATGTAATGTTTTTCTTCTTTTAGTGCAGAACATTTCTTCGTAGGTAGAATTGATGATTTAGAATGAGCGTTGAACTGATCGACCAAATTTTGAAGTAAGTTCTGCGATGCCATCTTGATGTTATTGTTAATTTTCTTGTAAATAAGAATGTCCGTTGGAGATGTTGTCTCTTCGGAGGTTCGAGTAATACTCATGCTGTGTCATGGTAGCGCTCTCACTTTTATAGTCGACACTACCCCCACCACTTTTTTGAAGGAAACTATTCAAGCGGTAGGCATTCTTTAAAGCGCACTGCGACCTTCGATGTTTAAAACTTTTTGATGAAATACAAAGTTCGTTGAAGTAGCATTGGAAATCTTTATCAATTATTGCATTAATCACTTCGTTGCTTGTAAATGATTGTATCCAATTTGCTTTTTCCAATCCTCTTGTGTAGATAATTTTAAACTCTTTGCAATAATGATTCATAATGTGCGGCATCATGTTATAATTAATGAAACATTCATCCCATCTTAAGTTGTGAAAATGTTTGTTCAACCATTTGTTTGTAACTTTCGCTTTAGTTGTTAGTCTATTAAATGGTACTGGAGGTTTGAACAAATAATGATAAACTACTGATGTGTTCATGTCCAAGATTACTAATTCTTTAATAATAAAATTACCATCATTTCCTCGGAAAGCTTGAAATTCAATTATACCTCTTTTAACTTCCATTATGTGTGGTGCATTAAAAAACGAAACCCGTTTATTCATGATGAAGTCTTATTAACAACTGACTTAAAAATTGAATGAGCCGACGTTTATAACAGACAGGATTGTTCTTCTTCTTTCACTTCTTGTGCCACTTCATCGATATTAAAATTGGTGTGATAGTTGTTTAATTGTCTCCACATTTCAACTTCTTGAGGTATTCTATTAAAGATTGAAGTATCCACGAGACCGTATAAAATTGGAACAAAAGGTTGTTTGTCCAATGTATCGATTAAATAGTCTTTAATTATTGCACTTGAAAATATTAGTTGTTTCAAATATCTGGTGACGGGACCGGTAGTACAACTTAAAGTGTAAAATTCTTCTTTAGTAAAATATAATTTAACATTGTGGGTAGTTAAATCTCTGAAGCGAACAATTTGTCCTCCACGATGTTTTACTATATCAACTTCAATATTTGATTCCAATAAACTTAATCTTGTTCTTCTTCCAAATGTGTTGTTACTTAAATAGCACTCCAAAAGATGTAAATGTTTCATGAGAGATTCCCAAGTAGTTTCACTGAAAGTAACCATTTTGTTTCCATGATTTAAAATAACAATTGGTGAATAATCCATTGATTTTAAAATTCCAACTGATATACTTTTTGTCATGCATGAAGAAATTGGGTAGATAATCCGAAGAAATACTTCTGTTAAAATATTGGTTGTAATGTTAACTTCAACCTTCTTCCTTTTTACTTCTTTTTCAGCTTCTTCTTCTTCTCTCTTCTTATGTTTGTTAAACTTTAGGAACTCGTCCATTTCTTGTTCAACTTGTTTTTCTATATCTGAACTATTATCATCCATTAGAGGTGTATTTTCTTCTCCGTTAGTAGAATTCATCTTGCGAATGATGTTTCCCATACGACGGTTGAAGATAGAATGAAGTTTCCACTAATTATTTTCTCGCTTTTATATTTTTCGTAAAATCCTTAAAATTTATACAATTACATAATTGTTTGTTTTCAACTTGTCTTTCACAAATGAAATTCTAACCTCAAAAATTGAAGCAGATAATTCTAACCTCAAAAATTTGCAGTCGTTGTACAATTCTTCTTAAAGTACATTCTTCACAATTCCGGTCAGCGGTGTGTAAGTAACTATTTTATCATGTAGAATTAGACAGTATGCCGAAGTTCCATCCGCTACTGGTTCTTCAAATTCCATTTCAATTTTTATATCCACACTTGATGATTTTACAGATTCATTTTGTTTTGAACAATCGATTACAATTATTGGAGCCTTGGAATAATACTGGTCAGGTGATAATAGTGGTGTATTAGTTTTTCCATAATATGACGATTGAAATCTTGCATACATATCGTATAAAATGGAAAAACGTTTTTTGCTGAACATGACATTTAAATTGTCATAGGGAAAGAATTGAGAGTTTAGGAAAACTTTACAATTCTTTATTTTACAGTGATCAAATTGACCAGCATTTGCAGTGATAACATCTTTTCGCTTAGTTTGAAAACCGAGTATTATGTACCTTGCTCGTTCCAAGTAAGTTGATGTCTTGACGGTCCATGTTTGTCGTTCTGTCTGAGGTAGTGTAGGGTATTCATGAAATTCCCAACTTCGGAATGGCATCACAATATCACGGTCAGATTTCAACTTTCTCAATAATAGGATTCTATGTTCATCAGCCAATCTTACATGAGGTACTCTCCAAACAACTTTATCCAACTGTAGTTGCCATTCCAGTTTATCTTCCGTAGTTGCAGGGTCTGCAAGTATCAAGTCCTTATTAGTTGAAGATCTGAGTAATACTAATTCTTGTTTGACATTTATTATTACCCGTTTGTAATCTTCAGCGAATCCCAAAAGCAATCGTAAAGGTACATGAAAATCAAAGTGACCGTTGGAAGCCGGTGTTATAGTGTCTTTATCGGGGGCAACCCATCCGGCGGTGACTATTGAATTCTTCTCATGCGGTGTTAATGATGTTAATCCTTTCAATGTCGTTGTTAAACCAACCTTTTTTGTTGAATCAACCGTCACCCCTGATATTTCATATCTTATTTCATCAAAAAGATATGCCATCGGGTTATTTATAAAAGGAACTGTTGAAGCAGTTTTTCCATCCAATTTTAATACCCGTCCTTCGATGTACAAGTAACTTTCACACGGTAAAGTGTAAATATCTTGTTGTTGAATGGGGATCCTTATTTCATCGTTATTGTTTAATTTTGATGAAGTGTAAGGGTTGTGCGTGTGATATTCCTTCTCCCATAGTGTTTCGTCGAACGTTGGTCCTTGAGATATATCCAGGATATCCATCGCTGTTAAGTTTCAATCCAATCTTCTGTAGAAAACGAATGTTTTCCGATGTTAACTCTTCCAATGTCGAGGAGCTACTGAGCTCCCGACTCTTCCGTTGCGGTTTAAATGATAATCCCATGTTGACCTTTATGTTGCCGCTCTGATGTGTATCCGTATAGTTATCGTTTCTCCTCTAAAGTCAACACTAACACCGTCTTGATCCAATATGTTCAGTACGATGTCTGAAATGAAACTGGTGTTTAACGGTAGGTATATCAAGTTTTGTGGCTTCTCAACAATTTTAAAACCGGGAGCCACTGTTGGATAAAATGTATGTAAAATATGTTGATTAACTCCATCTCTATAAGATCCGTGTATAATGTTGCACGTGACATCGATACTATTTACTTTCAATATTGTTACAGTTGAATCACCTGAATGAGTAGTTCCAGGAGTTAAGATTTTCTTTTTTGTATCTGTAAATCCAAGTAAACTGCCAATCGACTGTTCCAAGCTGACATCAATATAATATTTCGAAGTTATTTCTGCTTTTAAAGTATTATTGTTTCCTTTAACGGTGATATTGTCTTCTCCGAGTTGTTTCTGTAATAATTGGTTTATATCATCGATTTCATAAGCTCCAGTAGGAAATGTAATTATTTTCAATTCTGAGTATTTTCCTGCAGCATCCTTAGTTTCATAATAATGTAATAAATTATTCTTCCCTTCCGTAACATTGGGAATTGAGTTGTAGGTAGTCAAATCAAGTAATGCCGCTTCCCATAATCGTTCCTTGGATAGACGCAATGCTGGGAACAGCGTACTTTTCAATGTGGATGAATTTCCACTCAATGACACTGTATACGATGACATCTTAAAGCTGACTGACACTTTTCGCTAGAAACTCCAAACATAAATGCCCACATATTTCAGTATTGTTAGGTTGTTCTCTTTTGTAATTGTAAAAAATGTTTTTGGAGTTTCGAAAATAATGTTGAAGTTCTTTTGGCGGTGGTAGATTGCCAAAACTGTCAAAGTAGTAAACGGTTTGTCCGAGCTTTTTATAGCATACCCAATGAGTGCCTGGACCATAGGTGGAATCCAAATTTACTATTCCAGTTTCATTTTTCCATATTTTAGTTGGTAATGCATCTTTCATAAAAACTCCTCGAAAGAATGGTATTTTCAAACATTTTACATAATCATTTAACTGATGATTTGTTAAGGCTTTATTTGGAATTATCAATTGACTCTTCTTATTTAGTACACACGGTATGGTCTTAGGTATAAACCTGCTCCGTTTTTTACCATTTGCCAAACAGAAGTCTTCTTTACATTTGCCTTATGAGTTCTACGACGTCCTTTTTTAATGTTTCCACCTCTTTTGGGAGCGCCTTTCTTTGCAGGTCTTCCTCTGCGACGTCTTCCACCACCTAAATTTGCTTTCGTCTTCATGGCTGTAGTTACTGCCCAAGCCGATGCTTTTTCTGCAATACTTGCGTCACTTGATTTTACTCTTTGCCAAGCTTTTTCCGCTAGAATTTTATCTGCTATTGATCTATTTGTTGAATCTTTATACTTTGAATATGCTATATCGTGTTCCTTGCAAGCTTGATCTAATTTATTAATTCCAGGATCTCCTCTTGCTAAACGCTTTGCCAACTTAGTTCCAGGTCCACAATATTGATAACCTCCGGGCAGATGTAATTCGTATGGTAAAGTGTCTATCGTTCGATTTACAACAGCACCAACTGGAATCCGTCTGAGCAGGGATAATGCAGCTGATGTTATACCACGTCCTCTCTTGCCGCTGTCTTGACGATGACTGAGAGATATGGTCTTCATTATGTTGTCTTATATAACTGGCGTGTTTACTCCACGAGATACTTTACACAAATGAATAACTTGTGCAAAATCTTTTATATTTAAAGACTTAGTTATTCAAATTAATTATATACTGATTTATAATTCTATTTTTAATCCAAGCTTCTCGTTCATCGGGTTGAATCATCACATGACTCGTTGTACTAGCTATATGATTGTGGGTATCAATAAGTAAATTACCCACTATTCTTATTAAACAATCTAAAGTTACAGCATCTTTCGGATGTTGAGGATCTTGTAACTGCATAATACGTTTATCATTACAAGTATATGCGGTTGAATCACTTTTTGATGTTGTTATGACTTGTCCAATAGTAGCAGCATCATTTGAATCTTCACCTGGTAAAATATTAATTATTTTCTTCATCTTTGCATCATATTTGGTCCCAAAGTGTTTATCCCAAGTTATTGTTTGTTTCAATGTAACACAATCATCTTCTTCATAACCAGGATAAATATGTTTTATTCTTCTATTACGACCATCGTGTGTATCTAATCTACCACCACTTGCAATTAATGTTTGTACCATAAGAGGTACATCTGAATCTTTTATACCAAATCTTCCATTTGTTATTGTTTTATGTCCTGCATCCCATTCATCATTTTTTCCTTGCATTAAATCAAACTTTTTATTTCCATGTATACATTTATCTCCCCGCTTTAACACGGCATCTTCATGTTTTACAAAATTTGATGTTTCCTTTTTTAATTCTTTAGACAATTGTTCCATAGTAACAGCATCTTTTGGTTGAGAACCAAACTTTACATTTGTCAATGTTTTACCATGACAATCGATTCCATTAACATCTTGTAAAATACAGTTGTCCTTGATGTATTTTAGGTTTACAGCATCACCGTCTTCCTTTGGGTATCCAATGTCATTTATAATAAATTTATAAAAAGAAAATCCATGTTCAGTTTTTTCCGGTATTATAGAATGTAAATATTCTTTATTAACTGAATCTTTATCATTTTTGGGATTTCCCACGTTGGTTACTCTATAATTTCCAGCATCATACGTCTGTCCATCTTTTAAGTTATTACCCCATTGCAATTTTAAAGTATTTAAAAGTTCAGATGATAAGTACTCTTTAGTAATTGCATCAGAACCTTCAGTTGGTTTACCAACATTAATTAATCTATGTGATTTAACATCGTAAGTATTCTTATGTAATTTCAATGATGTTGAAGTAGCTTCTTTTACTGTCTTCAAATTTGCTCCATCAGTATCTTCTTCTGGATCTTTAACTAGTTTTAAACGTTTATTACTTATGCTATAGTCACCTTCAGGTGTTTGCGGTAATCCACTTCTTTTTCTGTCTTCTCCAACTTGCACTCCTAACGCGGAGTACCGCCCGAACTTGTCGACGCTCATGTTAGAACTGATACGTCTTACGCTTGCAACTCTTTTATATCCGCGGACAATTATACAACTATACCACGATTCCTAAGTTCATCAACTAGAGCCACCCATTCATTATTCAAACCCGTATGACCGGCTTCCATGGCTTCATGCAATAGTCTCATTCGGTCAACCAATTTATTGATGTCGTTGTAGTAAATCACATTTGTATTGTATAGATTTTTCATCAATCCTTTACCAGATGTTGAAGTATCTCCTTTACTCTTTTTACCATGTTGTTCAAGAAGTGATAAATCCATAAGTGATAAAGATTTTCTTTTCAGTGGTTGTCTCACCGCTGGTGCAGTACGTAATGTTGGCAATTTTCGTGGAGGAAAACAACTTTTTTATAATGATGTTATATTTTGTTGCACGTGAACGATTAATCATTGCATCCTTTAAGTAGTTTCTTTTATGAGCGTTAGTATTTTGGAGAATCTCCTTAAAAACACTTAAATCTTTGGATGAATATCTTAGTGGTATGTTTTTAAAAATTAATTCATATAATTCTTTTGTTCCTTTATATCTATGCTCACCAATAATGATGTAATCGTCTTGTGTTATTTCAAGCTTTGAATTGCCAATCTTCAATTCATTCCCATCAATTCTTGCTCCGTATACGTGTGATCTACTCAAATTCGGGTTTGATTTCATGTCATGTAGCATTTTCATTATATATTTTCTTCCAAGAGGTCCATGTTGTAATATATCGCTACTCAATTGAGTTAAATTTGGAATAGATTGTTCAGCTTCCGGTATTGGCTGTTCTTCTTCCTTTTCAACAATCGGTTCTTCTTCTTTTGTTTCTTCTTGCTCACTAGCACTTGTATATGAATCATCATCTTCTTCTTTTTTTAATGCTTGTACTTCTTGTTTTGTGTTTGTCTTGTCTTGTTTTCTTGTGTTGTTGAAACTGGTAGTAAAACATCTCCTTCATAACGAGGTTTACCAATAGTTTCTGATATCTGTTTTAAAGGTTCCGTAATAGGTTTAAATGTAGTCTCTAGAAATTCTTCTCTTTCACTTAAACCCATCCTCAATGCACGATTCTTCATCCTAATAGAATCACTGAGTGATTTTATTTCTTTCAATAGTTTTTCTTGATTCACCATGTTTACACTGTGAAGTTCAACTTGTAACTAGATGTAGCATCGGTAGTTCAACGCATAAATACAAATTTATCCAACCCAATACGATATCTACCATTTTTAATATCTTCTTCCTTCATAATAACGAGAAAGCTATATTTCTCATTCCATGCTTTGCCACACATCTCTTTAAATTTTTCAAATGACATATCCGCATTTACATGATCATTATATATATGCTTTAAATTTGTTTCATCTTGCTTGAAGATGATCAACATATTTGCATTGTCTCTTATGAGTTGTTTTGGAATTTTACTGTATGTTTGACCAATGTAAATGCTATCAATATTATGATGTCTTCCCATAGCAAAATAATTCCTTATTGTGTCATGATTTTCACAAGAAACATCGTCAAATATAAAAATAGAAAATGGTTTTGCTTCATTTGGTTGCATAATTGTTTCACTGGCATTAAACTTGTAAAAATTTACTTCAGGTACACTTGCAAGTACTTTATCCAATAATTGATATTTTGGTTGTTGCAATGATTTTGAAAAAATATATATATTGTTAAAACGCAATCCTTTAGGATTAGTTATAAGGTTAAAAACAACATTAGTTTTTCCACAATTTGAAGGACCAGTTATTAGACATC
Source organism: Neoaliturus tenellus (assembly GCA_030545055.2). NCBI lineage: Eukaryota > Metazoa > Arthropoda > Insecta > Hemiptera > Cicadellidae > Neoaliturus > Neoaliturus tenellus. The sequence continues at coordinate 73,979,061 of CM061536.1, read as the reverse complement.
TTATCGTATTTGGTAGTAATTCACCATGTTTTCCATGATTTAACTTATCATTGTCAACTGTCAATTCATCAATGTTATTGATATTAAATCGATCTTTTTGTTGTACAATCTCCATCTTGTATAAAGGTTAAACACACAATGAGCTATTAAACAACTATACTAAGTCTTTTGAAGGAATCCAAGAGTCTTCACTTTTATCAAACCCTAACACCGGACTTTAACCATATCCTTTTTCCTTTGTAAAATCTTCTCGACAAGATATACATCACCGACTGTTGATTTCAACAATTCGTGTCCGTAAAATCCACCTTGAAGTAATTCACCCTTGTTATCCTTTAATAAATAGGTTTCAGGTATAGTTGGTTGCACTTTATAAATTGTAAATACTTCATTAGTCCAATTTGGTAGATATCTTTTACTAAATACACCTTTGTATTTGCTTATACGAACTTTATCGTTGACCTTGAACTTCTTTGGTTGCAATTTTTCCAATTTCGGTGTTGTATTATTTTTAATGCGTTGTAATACAATTTTGGCATTAGCACTATTTACCTGGATAGGTTTCATTCCAATGGTACGATGATATTTGTTGTTATACTCTTTTATAAGTTGTGGTAATATGTCATACCACACGTATGATCCTCGTTTTGAAAATTGTTTATACATCGCACCTTTTAATGTTCTATTGAATCTTTCAATTATTGAAGCTTTAACTTCAGAATTTGTAGAATAATGATTTATTTGATATTTCTTCATCAAAGCTCTAAAGTCTTTATTAAAATATTCTTTTCCATCATCGGTCTGTAGATGTTTAATTTTAAATTTATTTCTTTGTATTGTGGTTTCCATAGCTTTTGTAACACTTTTACCAGTCTTATCCTTCAATGGTAAAGCGTCAGCTATTTTAGTAAAACAGTCTATAATTGTTAAAATATATTTAAATCCTTTGTTTAATTTACTGTGCGGTATCATTTCAATGAGATCAGCTTGATAAAGATCATTCATTCCTTTAATGATTGTACTTCTTCTTGGAAATCTTCTTCTTGCTGGTTTATGTAGTTCATTTACAATCTTGTCCTTCACACTTTCCATCTTCAGATGTTGCTTGTACACCGCATGTAAAAATACTGATCCATAGATTAGTTTATTTTCATCTATATAGTTTGATTATAGGTCAAGGCCATTTCATATTAGTGTAAAAAAGAGGGAACATGGCATTGGGCTTGCCATGTCCCCTCTTCTTTACGGAAAGGAAAAAGGAAAAAGGTAGAGGACGAAGAATAGGTTTACTGGTCGATAGGGTTTAGAAAGTAGTGGCCGAATGGTAAAGTATTAATTTTATCTTCTAAAATATGGCGCTTGTCATCTTTGTAGCTTAATGCCCACTTTGTTTGTTTGACACTAAAAAGTTGATGATTATAACTTCTAATAGTGTTAAATGTTGCAGTTGTTTCAACATTTTCAAACAAACATCTTTTATAATGTTCAAACTGTACGTTCTTCTTAAGAAAAGAAGTTTTTATTCCTTTGGCCTTCTTCGTGACTTGATGTTCGTTCCTCTCATTTATGTACAGTTGAAACGAATACAGTTTGGACATTAATGCTACAATTTCCATCATTGGCACACCATTTGTTTCATCTTTAAATTTTCCCAATACTTTCTTGTTTCTGTCATAGTCGTAATTTGGATGATCCTTAGGATAATCGGAAAAGTCGAAATCATCTTTATATATAAAGGTGCGTAGATCTTCATACATGTCATTTGTTTTAATCCAGTAAATTAGTGCATCCGTATCCATATATGCAATACCAATGTTCTCTCTTCCATAATAGTTAACCATCTTCTTATAATGAAACTCGTACATGTGTGTTTTGGAAATATCCAAGATTGACATTCCTAGATACAAAGGACGATCCATTAGAACTGACTTCTTGTTCATGGAAATAACAACTAGATTTTCATTAATAATTACAGATGAACCAAAGTTTGGTTGTTGCACCAATTTCTGTAATTTTACTGGATCAGTTACCAATTTGATATCCTTATGTTTCCTTTTGTTTTCCAAAGTCTTGCCAAATATTGCGTTGTTCATTAGTTTAAAAAAATCTTTTTGAAAACTTGATGTAGCGGCAGCTCTTCTTCTTGTGTTGTTGTCGATGTACGATTTTAACCAGCAAGATTGAGAAAATTGTAGTATTCGATTAATTTTTGTAATTCTCAATCCTAAGTCTAAAGCCTGTTGTATCATCCAGTAGTGTCCGACATACCGAGACTTGTTGGTTAAAGTCATCAATAATTTTGGCCATCTTCCAGTAGGGGAAATTTCAGTCTTTGGAAGAAGTGGTAAATCATAATGATGATCGTGAAGATGTTCAGGATATTCAAAATCGACGTCAAAAATGTAACCAGTTTCACCATGCTTCGGTATATCCATTATGTTTCCAATTGATTCTGGGTCTATCCATTTGAAATTATCATATGGAAGGGGATTCGACATTGCCCATCCGTATAAGTTATTTGCATCGAAATAACCCAGGAATGTTGTTGGTTTTGATGCATCATAATCGGGCAGATACTTGTTATTCGCCTTAACATGTCTGGTTACACTTTGCGTCAATCCCCCTCGAACTCCTGATTCTAACATTAAAACCATATCTATATCAGTAAGAAGTTGTAATTTACAATTTGTTTCTTTCAACATGGCTTGCCATGCTAGTCCAGGTGAAGTGTATGAATGAAGAGGGTCCAATCCATATGCTGCAAAACACGTATTTCTAAATTCTTCCATTATATCACATAGTAAAGTTACATCTAATTTAACATAAAAATCTGAATATTCTCCCAATGTTTTAAATCCTAATTCGTTCCATACTCTACATGCATGATCATAGTCTTCTTGAGATATATCCATGTCGTAAAGTTTACTTTTGAATTCTTCTTTTGCTGGAAGTGATGTTTCATTAAATTTTTCTAAACTGTCTATGTAATCATATGGAAAAACACCTTTCCGAAGTACCCGATCCAGTTTGTCGCTATTTACAATCTTCTTTGTTTCAACAAAATCTTGTTTCCTTAAATTTTCAGAAAGTTTGGACAAACTCGACGGCATAAATCTGTAGGAGTCTAAGAATCTTAATTTCACGTTTCCAACTTCTTTGGAAAAACTGATGAACTTCTCTGAAGTTTCAGCTAATACATCAATTTTACCATCATCTCTTCCTAATTCGGGTATTATAAAATGAGCATCATACCCGCTGAGGTTATGCAGAACCACAGGAAAAAATAGTGGTAAACGATAGCTCAAATTGCATTTATTACAAGCAGCACCCCTATAATAACCTGTGAGGTGGTCATGATCTTTAACTTTATAATTCTCAATAGTAAAATCATTTTTGCACAAGAAACATCGAGTTGCATTTTCATGTTGAATTTCTTCTTCTTCGTCCATCGGTTTTATTGGTACAATATTTGTATATAATCTTTGCATATTTCCAGCTATTGAATATAAGTGATCAAGAAATATTTTTTCCGCATTTTCACCACGATATACTAAAGGTTCTGAAGTTAATCCATATCTGTTTAAATGTTCTTCTGATAATGTTGATTTGACCATTAAACAAAAACTGTTTGGTTTGTGCATTTGATACTTGACACTTTTTCGAGCTTCACAATTTTCATCTTCAACAGGAACAAGTGTTGATTCAAAGTCTGCATACACAACTAGAGGGATACGGTATTGATGATGAACCTTTTGAAATGTAACAAATGCTTTGCTTTCCGAAGGTAAATTAATCTTTGCTTCATAATTATTGTTACATAGTCTTTTGTGCTCTTGTAACCATTCTCTCCCTTGTCTTCCTTCTCGTTGAAAATTAAAACATCTCTTACAAATCAACTTTTTGTTTCTATTTTTTGAAAGTTGCTTGTTAACAAGAGAGTCAAATTTCTTTATGTACACATAGTGAGACACATCTCCTCGCGTAAGTAGTAGTAAATCCGTATGATCTGGTAGCTCTTCTTTCGCAATACGTAAAGGATACACTTTGTTTGAACTATCTAATGCAAAAACATTGATAGACGTACAGGGTTTTTTCTTCTCAAATTTTGATATATCTTTCAGTGATACAGGATAAGTGATTCCTTGGAAATTGTATCTAAATCTTTGATTTTCATATTCTTGGTCAGGTCTATTCGCATGATGTGGTACAAATTTAGCTGTCATTGCATAACGAAAACATTCATTGTCTTCATTTTTAACATTAACACAAGATTTTGTATTTTCAATTATTTTTGGTAAAGGAATGTAACTAGATCCCATTAGTCCATATCCATGTTTATGAACTCTTATATCTAATACTTCAATACTTGTAAGACTCCATCCGGATCCTCTTCCTTCGTGTTCCTGAATTTTTGTTAATATTTCTTCTATACAGTTTTCTACTATTGAATCAATGTTTGAACTTTCCATAATGGTTCGGTTTTTTGTTATGAATCCTCTTGGTGATAATTCTTCTTGTACATTTATAAACATAGCTTCTAGTAGTAAACCAAATTTAAGAAAGTTCAATCTTTTCAATTCTTCTTTTAAAGTTTTACTTACGATTGGTTTTGCTTCTCTAATAAATTCTTCTAGCTTCAAGTTTTCATTTTGAATCTTATGATGCATTACTACTTTACCGGGTAATGCAAATACTTGTAGATTCGGTAAAGTAGTTGAAGATGTTGCAGTTATTTCATCTTGTTCATCTTGTTCTTCTTGTTGTTCTTGTTGTTCTTGTTGTTCTTGTTGTTCTTGTTCTTGTTCTTGTTCTTGTTCTTGTTCTTGTTCTTGTTTTTCTTCTGGGTTGTTGTGAATTAGTTCTTTATGACAGTCTAATAGAATTTCATCATGAAACGATTCCGAACATTTATCGCAACAATACATGTTGAGATGTTTACTCTTCAAAATTTCACCAAGAAATGAAATGGGCTCTCATGTTCCTCCTTTTATAATGGTTCCCCCACCACTATTTCATCTTCTTCACTATCCAAGGAAATCAAACATTTTGAACAAAAATATTAACCTTCTACAAACTAATTGTTCATTCGTGTTCTTTATTCCCATTGGAGTTTTAGTATATACTTCTTTATATTCAAGCTTTAACGAACTTTCCCCCACCCAACTAATTCTAGTTACTTTTAGGTGGAAATGGCTAGAGCACAGACACTTGGTTAAACTAAATTTGTGCATAAATTAACTAGAGTTGAACTAAAAATTCGCATAAATTAAAAGTTAGTTCAAAACTAAAATTCGACAGTAGTAAAAAACTCTAACAGTTAAACAAAAATAAACGTTAGTTCAAAACTGAAATTCAACAGTGTTAACCAAATTCTAACAGTCGAACAAATAGGTCAAGGTAATCCAATTTAACGCGAGAACGAGGAATAGAGCACTAAGTGGCATGTTAGTCCATTACCACAAAGTGATCTATTCCTCGCTCTCTATTCTACATCTACTTTTTTGGGTTTACTTATTTATATTAAAATGTTCAAATTTTACTATGTAGAATGTCCATTCTTGCTCTTCAACTCTTCGATTGTTTTTAGCAATTGTAACAAATATTCGTTAGTTTTCACCAAAGTCTTTATTTTGCTACATCCAATTTCAATGGAAGGAATTATAAGTTGTAATTTTATAAGTTCAATCTTTTCTTTCTTGCGAATTTCTCTCTTTATTATGTTGTTCCTTATTTTTGCTGAAGATTTAAACTCCATGTTGTTTCTGCTAAAGCCACAATAATAAAAGTCTCTTCAAACAACCTGCATTTATACACATTCCCCCACCATTTTATAATCCCCACTCCTTTCCCCCTTCTTTATAGGATTGTAAAGGGATAGGGTGTAGGGTGGGGGAAGGGTAATTTTGTTATTACACTAGTTGTGCAAGAAAATAGCCGCCAGTGTCCACACCTTGTTCATAGCACTCCATCATAGATTGTGCCCACTGCAACATGCGGTCTCTGTCATTTGGTGTGACAAGGAAAGAATGACTATCACCATACAATATAAAAGAGTCAATTCGTACATAACATCCTGAGTCCAACCATTTATTAGCTTCAGCCATAAACTTTTCTATTGTATCAAATGGAAATTGTGGATCAATTGCTATGACTTTACTTTCTTCACTAAGTTCAACAGTATAATCATCATCGTCCTCATCATCTTCACTTTCACTGTTGTTACTTAAAGTGTCTTCAAATTGTTCAAAAACATCAGAAATTTTGGAAGAATTGAAATTTTCATTCAGATGAGGAGGCATTTTAAAGCAAGAAATATTGTAAACAGGAGAGACGAAACGACAAGAGCGGCGTGTAGAAGATAAATGAAGGAGTGACCAACGCTCGCTCTGCTTTTATAATAGTATGCAAATGAGGGGTAGGAGCTGACCGTGACCAGTCATCGACCCAAAGGAGTGGGGGGAAGTACTTTTTTTTACTACTCAGATGGAAGTAGGTTAGTAGGTCACAAGACTTAGAGTGTTAAAAAATAATGGGGGAGAAACACAACGCTATAACGCATTGTGTTTCTCCCCCATTATTTTTTAAGCAACAATTTGGAAAAAAAACTATGTGAATTTACTTTCTACGCCCCCACTTTGTAATACCATCCACTTTGTGTCTGAGGAGATAGTCTTTAGAGTCTAACTCATAAACGGATTTCTCTTTGCGCAAGGATTCAATTATTTTAATATTATATTTTTCGCCGTTACAACTTGCCAAAATGTGTTCGTTGTCAATAACACTTTCAAATAAATAAACACAACCTCTCTTAGGCCTATTTCCTTTCACACCAATAATTTTGGATTGGTATTCAATAGTGGTGGTTTCTGTCAGTTGTGGTTCAGAAAGGTGTTTCACGACATGTACACGGCAAAAACTTTCGTTTTTAACACATTTCCTCCCACAAGCTGATCCTTTCTTAATTCCCCTAGTGAGCACTTCAGGGCAAGTAGTGGGACGTCTAAATGCCCTACGACGCTCTTCTTGTAATGATTGAAATTGCTCTGAAGGAGCAGGTTTAGGGGCAGGTTTAGGAGCTGGTTTAGGAGCTGGTTTAGAGGAATCAGTTTTGTGATAGGTATGATCTTCAGGTGTAGTAAGTGGTGGGGTAGGAGGCAATGGTGATAGTGGGATGATGGGTGTACTAAAGCGATGAACAATAGTTTCAATTGAAGGGGTATTAATACGGGGAACTGGCTTCTGCGGTGGTGGCATCATAGTTGATGGTGGTGCGGAGTCCTTTGAAGGCGAAGGTGAAGGTGGTGAAAAAATACTGCGAAGTCTAGAAGTGTTGGTTGGCGGAAGAATAGCTCCAGAAGTTGAAGGTAGAGATGCAAGTTGATTCTTGTAGCAATCAGGAAGGTTTTTAAGGCGAAGAGTTTTCTTAGGTGCAGTCGTAGTAGAAATTGAAGTTGAAGTAGAAGTAGCAGAAGTAGTAGTTGGCAGAGACGACATGGTTAGAACTCCGAGTACACAGCGTGATGTCTGGAATCAGAATGAAACACTAGCCACAGTCGCCGCGTCTTTTATAACAATATGCAAATGAGAGGGGTAGCAGCTGGCCGAGACTGATTATTGACCTGGGAGGTGGGGGAAAAGGGGAAAGAGAAGGTATTTATTTCAAATAATTCGCATAACTTTTGACTAAAATAAGATAACCAAATTCTTCTTTTACCAAAATGTTTGTCTTACATAGACCTTTTCAATGATGTATCGCTTGTCCAAATCCGTTATCAAGTTATAGCCATTTTAATTTTTCAGGTCATGACCGGTCATTCACCCAGAGTAGTGGGGGAAGGAGTAGGGGTAGGAGTGGGGGAAGGGGGGGGGAATCGACTCCATTTTTTCGGGGGGGGGGGTGGGGGGGAAATCGACTCCATTTTTTCGGGGGGGGGGAGGGGGGGAGGGGGGGGGGTCATTGACCTTTTAAAAAGTAGGTCAAGGTCACTCAAGACTTATAAAAAACCAAGGTGATGGGAACAGTAATACTGTTCCCACCACCCTGTTTGCCTAACAGGTTCCCACTCCCAACCCACTAGTTACGTTCTGCAAGGGAGGCCCTGGTCCGTCCGCATCAAAGCGTAACGTCCCTGTCCGCATCAAAGCGTAACGCTAAATAGGGAAACTGGAACAGCTAATGCAGAAACGCAACTCTAACCCCACCCAAACTAATCCCACCCATCATATTCCTAAACAAAATGCAAAAACCTAGTCCGCTTACCTACAATTTGCGGATGTCCCACCCCTTCTAAGTGAAGTTCAACTGAACTTCTGAATTTACAGTTAATCTACCCCCTAACATCTAGCTGTAAGGCAAAACAACATTAATTATTAGTACCAACACTTAAAACTAACAACACATCATTATTAAAAACCAAATAATTCAACACAACCAAATACCTTCATTATTCTTAAATTTAATACACCTTAATGCTTAAAACCTCTTAAAAATTAATACACCTTAATGCTAAAAACCTCTTAAAAATTAATACACCTTAATGCTAAACCAAACTTAAAACTAACATCGCAATGCGCAATTTATTTCTTAAATTAAATACAACTAAACACACACACACACATACCACATTGCATTAAAAAACGCAACGTAGTATAAGAAGTTCAAATATATATAGGCCTACTATATATTTGAAACCTCTTGCTGAGTCGCCAACAACCTTTCGCTATGAAAGTTTGTTGACGACTGACGCTAAGATCAGGCTCGTATTGCTCCTCGGATTCTCGAGTAGTGGGGGAAGTTGTTTCACTCCAGTACAGTGTTCAATCCAGTCCAGTTCGCAGCAGTGTAAAAGGAAGGCAAAGGAGTGGGGAGCGGCTGATGCGCAACAACACAAAACCAAGGTTTGAGGTTAGAATTATCCATGTGCAGTAGCGCTAAAGTGAGTAATACAGGACTAGGCGCATGCGCATAGCATAGACTGATTCCGATCCGGAGAACTCGTTGCATGCGCAGCAGGTTTGAGGTTAGAATTATCCATGGCAGCTGCCATGTTTAGTCTGGTTTCACCACATAGAGTCAGCAACCGGTAGTGACCGGTCATTGGCCTAGAAGGAGTAGGGAAAGGTGGTGACCGGCCATTGACCCGGAGGAGTGGGGGAAGGAGTGGGGGAAGGGGGGGGCTCCATTTTTTCGGGGGGGGGGAGGGGGGGGTTCATTGACCTTTCCAGTCATTGCCCCAAAACCCCCTACTACTCAGGTGAAAGTCGGTCATCAGCGGCAGCTGCCCGGAGTAATTCCTATAAAAACCAGGTAGTTGGCTCGGGCATCTGCCCAGGGAAGTGGGCCGCTGCTAGGCTATAAAACTAGACTGCTCATTTGCGCCGCGACCATTAACTTACTGGCTTTCATGTTGATTGCATCGTTATAGCTACTACATTATTTACGTTCATTTACTTCTAACCTTACCACATAGTGTTTCATTACTACATATTGTTTAGTTAATTCTAACCTATAACACTATTTTGTTAGTACATGACATTCTGTTTCATTTATCTCTTTATAACATATTTTATTTCTCAGTCTTCTTTTGACTTCAACATATAACACACCTCCTGTAATGGTTGCGCAGAGTTTAAAATTGAAACTGTTGCGAACACAACACATATTACAAAATAATTCTAAACTTTCAGTTTCAAAGTCTAAAACTAATTTAAGTAAAGTAAGAAAGCGGTACAGTTTTAACCCATTATACTTTTCGACAACTTCGCGGGTTAATGTTGATGATAGTATTATTCATGACATCGGGCGCCAGCTGCCCGAGTCAACTGCAGCAGCTGCTCGGGCATCTGCCCCACTTCCGGTCTAGGTGTAACCAAAACACACTACTCTTGACATATATGATGATATATGGGTTAATATGTATGGTAAAATGCATATTGAAGTTAAAATACATCCATCCATCATAGTGACATCCATCCAGACCCAATGTGTGAGTGGTCAGTGACTCCCTGGGTTAAGCTTAGATTACATGGCCATCTACTTAGTCCGGTAAATAATATTGGAACTGTATTCTTTAAACTTTTTTTTTTGCGAACTTCCCATAGGGGGAAACTATTACCGTAGGTCTCATGGTATAATCCTAAGCTCGTTTTCAGGTGCCCAGAGACATAGAATAATATTCATGAAAATTCATATTATATATATTGATGTAAGGATTCACATGTTAGGGCTGCTATAATTATAATTATGAAGTTAAAATAATCTATATAATATGTATGTATTTGTCCCTAGACACGTAAACTCTCGTAAAACGGTGCCATCATCAAGACCTAATTTAGTATATATGTGTAATCCTACCTTTATTTGGATGATTTCGTAAGCCAGATATATCGCCTTAACGGAAGAAATTATTTTGGGGGGTTTTGTACCCCAAAATGTTTTTTTTTTAATTTGTCTTATTCAGTTTTTAAAAATTTAAATTTTGATTTTAAACACTCGATTTAGCTGGAAAACAGACAATTTACTATTTTGAAGTCATTGTGTTGTATTTTGGGACTCCAAAATTACTCTAATGGAGAATAAAGATGTGTTAATATTTCACTTATTAACCAATTTTTTTTTTTTTTTTATATAAAACTTAGTATTTAGCTTTATTTTGATAAGATTTATAGTAAACAATCTTGGTTTTTGCACTTATCATGGCAGCAAACCTGCATACTCTTTTCCCATGTTAATCATATAAAGAATAGACTACCTCCTTTATTTATGGATATACAGTATATTGATGGAACTTAGTATATGACTTCATATGATCGGAATAAAATTTGTTTATGCTAAAAAAACACTTTTAGTGTTCCCCATGGCAGCATACCTAACAACTTTTTCCTTATATTTATCATAATGAGAATAGACATTTATTGCCCTATTATTTATGATCTTATGATGAAATTTTGTTTTCAGGTTCATATGGTCAAACTTAATATTATGAATTTGAAATTCTCTGAGTACGCAGGTCTACTGAGACGGGTTTAAACCTTGTAAATGTGTGAAAAAGTATATTGAAATGATACATATTATACATGTATACAATAAAATGTCACAAAAGCTACCAAGCCTTTGTGGGACATTATTGCTACACTATACAGGGTGAGTTTCTTAAAGTGATCCAATAGCTATATATCTTTTTTTATTTTAAATGTAACAGTATACTTCTTATGGGGGACCCCCTTTACTTTTTTATTTTGCTTTCAGGCATTATTTCACTTTTCAAAAATTCCCTCCATTTTTCCAATATGGCGGCCAACTTTAAAATTTCTTATGGAACACCCTACATTTTATGGTGTTTTTGAAATTTTCATGTAACTTTAAGACTCTTTTATTCTTTGCTATTTTTCTCTAAACCTAACACTTAGGGAGCTAGAAGCAATTAAAGTTCATTTTTAGTTCCATACGACTAACATGGGGCAAACTTTATCTGCCCATATCTTCGAAACCATTGAGAAAAATAAAAAATATTTAAGTATAAAAATATCTTAAATTGAGGTTTTAAGAACATTTCACTCCTAAAAATTATCATTTACCCATAAATTAACTTCTTTCCAATATGGCGGACAAAAAAATACATTTTTCAAACAAGTTTTTGTTATTATGAAAAAAATGTTTTTAAAACATCAATTTAAGACATTTTTATTCGGGAGTATTTTTTATTTTCATTAATGGTTTTGGAGATATGGGCAGATAAAGTTTGTCCCATGCTATTTTTATGTAACTAAAAATGAACTTTAATTGCTTCTAGCTCCCTAACCGTTAGGGTTTAGAGAAAAATTACAAAGTATAAAAAAGTCTTAAAATGACGTGTAAATTTCAAAAACACCATAAAATGTAGGGTGTTACATAAGAAATTTTAAAATTGGCCGCCAAATTGGAAAAAATGGCGGGAATTTTTGATAAGTGAAATACATGCCTGAAAGCAAAATAAAAAAAGTAAAGAGGGTCCCCCATAAGAAGTATACTGTCACATTTAAAATAAAAAAGTTAGCTATTGGATCACTTTAAGAAACTCACCCTGTATGTAGAGGGATGATTGCTATAGGAATGATTGTTATTTCGCTCACAACCACTTGCCAGTAATGAGCCACTTTCAATGCATCTCCCTCGCCGTAGATTAGCCCCGGGGTTGAGTTTAAATAGCATTACTCATTATGTTATCAAAGCTCATTTAGTTTTTATCGTAATAAGTGTATAAACTATTAAATTGTAAAATCTTTTATTTTAAAAGATTATTTAAGCTTACATGAGACTCCACCTTCAAAAAATGAACAAAACTAAAACTGCTTTAGAAAACTACGTTGTTAGTGTAAAACCTATGTATCAAAATTTATCTGTAGTATTTAAACAAGCAATTACGAGATATTTTTACTCCATTTTGATTATTATTGGATCTTATTATAACTTAATGTTATAAAAAATGTTAATTCCCAGTAAATATTTTTTTTATAAAAACATCAGTGAACTGATTTTATACAAATTCATAAAAAACAATTAGCTTTTATGAATAAAGATTCTATGAAACTAGCTTTTAATGTAAAAATTTCATTCTTCTTTTTATTGCGTTTTACTTATATCTTATTACAATTTTTTTATTTCTCATTTTGCCACATTATTATTAGGTAATTCTAGAACAATGGTACACAAATAATTTAATTTTAACATTTCATTATACGTTAATGAAAGTTTCATTTGTAAAATCTACCAAGGTTTCCTTAACAGAACAAAGAAGTGTCAGATTCAACTACTATGTTGAAGTGCATATTGAAGCTTAGCCGTCCAGAACCAGTAAGTGAGTGGTCGGTGACTCCCTGGGTTAAGCTTAGCTTACATGACCATCCACTTAGTCCTGTAGGATTTCGCCTAATATACTGATTGGTGAACCAATCCTTATCCTCGAGTATATTAGGCTTAACTAGTCAGTAGACGAGGTAACGCATAATACGCGAGTTCGCCACTACCCAACAATCATGATTAATACCGGGTATCAGCCTATTCCCTGATTGATAAACATTCTCATACTCCATGTATGTATGCGAATGTGCTTATGTGTGAGTATGTGTGTGCGTGTGCGTGTTGAGGGAGTGTGGGGTGCGTGTGTGTGTGTCTGTGACAATGGGTGTGAAGAAATTCAATAGTTTTGTATGTCCGTCTAAGATGAACTTGTATGTAAGGTGTGTGAATGGAAGGCCAAGTATCTGTTTTACAAAAATAAATAAATAAATAAATAAGAAATAAACCGTGTTGGGAAAAAGTTTCCCTACATTTTGGGATGGATTCATACTTACGCATTAATTAAAATTTCGTATAATGTTAATTTAGATAATCCTTGTATGTGCATGTATCTGTAAGTTAAATAATGTAGAATAATCTTTCTACTCCTATTTACTTTTTTATATAAATAATGTCATTTTTATAGCAGTATATTCTCGTAAGTGAAGTTGTTTCCCTTTATACAGACTTACTTTATCAGATTGTGTTTTAAGTATGGTGAGCATTTTGTGTTTGTCTTCCTTCATGGACTGTATATGAACTCGTTCCCCACCCACAGGCATTTGCCCATGTGGCGATCAATTTTATTGTTTATCTCATATTGAAAGAATCTTTATTTCAGAAAATGAACATATTACAATAATTATTGTAATATGTTCATTTTCTGAAATAAAGATTCTTTCATTTCTTTCATTTTTCTAAAATAAAGATTCTTTCATTTCATTTCTTTCATTTCATAGAAGCTTAACCAACCAAAGGGTTACTTAGATATGAAACGGCTAGAATTTTGTTATTAAACTGAGATCTCAAATTATTCATGGATTAATTTGCCACAATAATTTGATTTTATTTGCCACAATAATTGGATTAATATGTTCAATTAGTCTTGAAAATTAAAGTTAAGTTTACTAATTGAAGAAAAAATAAAACTCATACTTTGCGTATAAAAGGCTAAACAACCCGTCCCTGATGACTTATGTTTAAGGGATGGATAGTACATTTGGGATCATCAAATGATCTATTCTAACATTTGTTAGTGTAGATTTTAATAGATTTCACTAAAATTGTAGCACTGACTGCACCTGTCATTGAATTGAGTCACGTGGTTCCTGTAATGATTATGTGAAACAATGGTAAATGAAATAAATGTAATTTTACGCACAATACTCAACATCCATTTGTTCGCTTTCATGTAGAAACAAGCGTATATAGTCCAGACAACAAGTTTCAGAAAATTATTATATATATTTCACATGTTGTGCCTCAAGTTTAACTAAAGAAGACGTTTCCGTTATAGTGACTAAAGTTTTGTTTTATTGTTTTCCGAATTTGTTGGTTAAACTTGTTTTATTTTTAAGAATAGAACTTTTATTTTTCTTTAGATGCCTTTTAAAATTATTATTTTAGTTTTTAGTATCCCCTTGTAGTTTTAATTTTTCCCTGTTCATAATTCATGGTCAATATAATAGAAACCCCTACATTAAGTTTAATTTGTAAAACAAATATTTCTACTCGAAAAAGATTTTTAGTAGTCGTATAGTAGAATACGTTCAGTCCATTATTTGCAAAATTTCTTAGACTGCAAAAAAATCGCTTTGCTCAATATAATATAGGCTGATATAGTGATTGAGTAAATTCCCATACGGTTTATTAGTACCATATCTGTACTGCCATACTAGTACTAATATAAAGTATATGTTGTCTGCACCCTTCGTTCATCTACTATTGTCTACTAAGTACTTACATCTGTCAAGCCTGACGATATAAGAGAGAAGATGAAAACTCCCTTGAGGCACGATCTCACGGTAAGGGACCGGATGCTGTGTTGGAGCTGCCTCCAACACAGAACGTCTGGAGGTCGATAGGAGGCCATTTTGCTATTTTGACCTTAAAATTTAAAATGAAATGTCTTTGGCCTTGAGGGTGACAAAATGGGTAGTACAATATTTGTTTATATGCACAAGATGATGTTGGATAAAATCTCATTTGAAAAATTTTTTGTTTTTTCCCTTTAGCCTAATGTCTTATTTTCTATAGGTTAATATTATTTTATTCATCCCATTATATTAAACGAGAAAGTTTTGAGATGGGGTATATGGTTGGAAATTATTTCGCAAAGTACAAGCGGAAAACCGTTCCGGAGGGCAAATAAGTATTCTTGGGTGCAAAATAAAGGTAGCTTAATTCATCAAAACGTTCGAAACACTCGGATTATTTAGTAAAATCGTTAATAAAAATAATTTTTCTCCATAAGAAAAGCATTGGAGAGATCACCTGATTATAAACATTTTTCTGAAATGTAAGTCCCATGTTTTAACCATGTAGCCTCTTTGTGTATTGAAAACGAAAAATATTCTTAGTTGTGTTGGTTGTTTGTCCAGAATCCCAAAAAAAGCATGAGTGGAAACCCGGTATTGAGCGATAAATTCTTGAGTATAAAATAACGGTAAGATAAGCATAGGTGCAAATCATATGATTATACAATATGTTAAACATTTTTAAGTACCGTCAATATATACAGAACCGAATAAGTAGTGACATCCTTAAGGGGAAGTAATAACGCCACATTTGAAACTCAGATAGCACTAAGATGTAAATTTTATTTACGAATTATGCTGATTGGTTGAATGAAAACAGATGTAGTAAAAGAGTTTGCAGAAGTTTGTTGTTGTATTGATTTTTGGGAAACAAATATGCTCATTTTGACATTCACGAGGTGAAGAAAGAGAGTGCTTTCGTGACAAGAAGGAGATGTAATCCTATAGGCCTGTAGTATCAGCGCTTTATTTTCATGTGGTTTTAGAAGGCCAAACAATTTTCTTATGGATGTCCCAACGAGGATGAAATAGATAGAGTGATAAACACACGTGTTAATTTGTTGTGCTCTGTTAATTCACTCCATTTTACCCATGGTTTTCGCCGTTTCCTTGGTAACCGTTTCCTTCGGTTACCCATTTTAGATACTCTGATTGGTTTCAAAAAGTCCTAAAAAATCACAGATAATACTTTTAAAACATACGATTAATTGTTGTTTGTCTTTAAAATTATTTGATGAAAAATGTGATCAGGCTTTTAAGGTTGGTTACCAGAAGCTTCGTATTGTGGGTAACGATGTAAAGTGGCAGATGGACAAGTGTAAACCAAAGCCTGGGTATCAAAGAAATGACAGGAATCGTTAGTAAAGTGACATTAATCAACAGCCGAAAAAATTGCCTATATAGTAGCACTCCACTGTATATCTACTTCAACCTCGTTGGAATATGTCCCTATACTTATTCGGTTCCGTGTAAATTGGTATACATTGGGGTTTGAACAGTGAAGGCAGTTTGTACTTGAAATTTATAGATAGTACTAGCTGACTTACCCGTGTTTTGCAATGGTTGTCAAATTGCAATGCCAACCCGAGCAATGTTATGCGCTTCACGTGAGCTGGTTTGCTAAGCTCACTTTATGTCGTCACCACTAGCGATTACTGTTTACTTCACTGTATAAGTATGTCATTATAGAACGCTTCTCAATAAAACACCACTTCACTATACAGAATTTAATAATCGACACAACACAGTAAACACATACAAAGATTAGCATCTAATAGCACTATATCAATGTAGCACAATGTTCACTAACTGATCCACTGTTCACTCCAACTCACTAGTTATACAACAACCACTGCAACTGACTGACTATGCGGGGGCAGCCCAATATATACATTCTAAAAATGTACTAGTCATTTCCAGAGAATTTGGGTTTCTCTATGTCGTGTTCATTCCAGAAGTAAACAACTTGTCGAACCCTCGGGAAACTTAGGTTCAGTTACCGTACTAAGGATTAACAACTTCATTTAAACAATATGACATGATTAAAAAAAAACGAATTAATCGTCATAATAGCTAGATAAAAGCGTAAGTACTGTTAAATAAACATAAATGCTATTAAACATATATTGAGTTCCTTATTAAATTAATTTCTATTAACTTCTATACGTTCATTCTAGCAGTAACTGAAAGCCACTATACAATTGAAAATTAATTAAATAATATGCAAACAATAAGTGATAGAAGCAAATACTAATTAATTTCATTTACAAAGTTACTGAATGAAATAAAGGTTATTGGAATATTGAAGGTTTTCACAAAATGGTAAGGCTTAGGTCTAGCCAAAATATTGTAGGCTGAAGCATACATGCGACAGTTACTAAGCACCACGAAATTGCGAGCTTGAAACTTTAAACAACGTAATGCTGATTTGCATTAGTCTTACCTAGCGATGTTGTCGGTTTGGTTTTGTTTTCATGTTTTCCTACATTTGCAGTAATTAATTACAGATTTCATCAGCTAGATGAGACGGCACAAATCGTCAGCACTGTTTAAAATTCAGGCTCGCATTTTCGTGACGCCTAATTTAGCCTCCAGTCTATACCCTTTAGTTTTTTACTAATTCCCTCAATACTTTAATGAGAACAGCTGTTTGTTAAATAAATATTCTTAAACGTTTTCCTGTGTTCATCACTAAAATATTGCTACCATAAGAATAACATGGTAATTTTGAAGATGTATGGGGCAGAGCCCTAAGGAGTTTGGGACGATATCGTCAAGAGCTTTCAATAAAATATAAGGTTGTAGTTGTTTTGACTTCTGGGAATGCTTAAACAACTTGTGTTATACAATTTAATAAGCTACGTGTTGTATAGTGTTTATACGTTTGACTAGATATAAAAAATTATGTATTAAAATAATCCAATGCCGTGAAGAATAGATTTTAACAGATGTTTATTTAAATTATTATATTGAATTAAAGATCGAAAAAAGTCAAACACTTAAAGGTTAGATTTATTTTGGAAATTTAAATTTTGCCAGTTACACGTTTGATAATTCTGTTGTATATACACTTAAATTTCGAAGTACAATACATCTGCAAGGCCACTAGGGCAAAGCCCAGAAGCTTATGAATAACAGGAATAGGCATATCTTAATCTTTTTCCTGCATAAACGAGTATAGTTTTACAAAATTTCAGGTCAATCGGTTCAGAGGTATTTGACCTTATTCAAGACAAGAAAAGATACATATTTTAGTTATTATAGATGGAGATTAAAAATGTAATTTAAGGAAAATTGCTACTAGAATACGTCTGTGACAATTTTAAATTCTTTTTTTACAGTTTAAAATACGTCTTCCACCCCAGTATCCTCGAGGAGGATCAAGTTATAAAAAAAAACGACCCATTTAAAAGGGAAGACTGGCGTGCTCTGACGTCTCACCCTCACATAAATAGCTTCGATACCACTTTAAACATTTTGTAACATTTTACAAAATATTTATAGAGCGAATCTTGTCTCCCCGGTACTTATTTCTTACTGGAATCGATTTAAAAATCTACTTTTGTTGAAAATAACTCTAAAAAATCCATTATTATTGTAAGGTTTACTGAAATAGAAATTATAAAATGGAAATTTTAACAACTGTGTCCTTCTCACTCCCCCTCGCCTGTAAATGTTGTCCATGACGGTTTTGTTTAATATTTGTAATATGGTATCAAAATATATTCTGGATGGATTTTGCAATAATGCATAAACTTTTATCGGACTATTTTCATGAACCTTACTTAATATACTCCTTTCAACATATAAAAAACTTAACCAACCAGCGTGACTGTGAGGGGTAAGCTCAGGAGAGGCCTTAGTTAAGCTTAGATTACACAACAGTCCACTTAACTCTGAACGGTGTATCGTAATTTCTCTCCTTTTAAACAAACTTATTGCAATTGTTGTTTCGATATTTTGATTTGAATGAAACATGAAAAAATTTAAGTAATAACAACAGAAAGTGTTTACATATTTTACAAACAAAGTGTGTACATGTGGCTCATTTGAAATGAAAGTGATATATATCTCCATTATCTCCTTATATTTCAAAGTTTCTAACTATTAGAATAGGCAATTTCAAAAGGCATTTTCGTTATAATTAGAAAGATTTGGCCAGGGTTGTTAATTAGAGTAGAGTTTGGTCCGCAGATCATTGTGTGGCCCCGTTCTTCACGAGATCGCCTGTTCTGTTACTTGCTTGTCCGTTAAGTTTGTTGAACAACAAACTTGAACAAAAAAAAAAAAACTTTAGATCATTAACTCGAAATATGTAGACCAAACATGACAAGCATTTAGTTTCAAAAGTTGATTAAGAGTTATAAATGACTACTGTCAATACCGGAGTGAAATCAGTAAACAGAAACAAACAGTAGTATTGAAGGTATTAAAAATAATATTTCTATTGCTGTAATAACACTTCTGCCAGGAAGTTGCATGAAATAACATCTCACCACTTTGACACGGTTTTACTCTCTTTCTGTCTTCCCATTTATTCATTCTATTTAAACTTCAGTTATCTCAGGCTTTCAACATTTATTTGGAAGATAACAAATGTTTTCTGTATTATAAAGTTTAAATGTACAGGATGAAAATTAAGTATGGGAACGGTTTAATATCTTTGAAATTATTTAATTTAAAAAATGTTAAATTTTGAAAAATGATTTTGAGTCTTGAAGTCTATTTTCCAATGTACTCATTAACCTTGAACCTCCAAGGGGGAAAGGTCCACAAGGAGTCGAAAGAAAATCTTAAATTAAGCATAGAGAAATATGTACATATAATTAAAGGTCTCCAAGGGAAGAAAACAATACCGCAAACACGATCTCAAAAGGATGGCCAAGTAAAAAATTGAAATCAATAGGTTTAAATTACCTGGATTGTCGCTAAGTGATCCTGTGAAATGGTTGTAACTACCATTGGTTTCGAACCTCTATAGGGTTCATTTTCAAGTTAATAAAAACATCAAGCGCCAATATCTTGTTCACAAAAGAATCACATTGAGTTTATAAACTCAATTGTGATGATTGGACAAACATCCCGATCATTTGAAACACGATTTAAAGAGCATAGCCTATCCCGAAAAAATCTACCAAGTCTGCCTTTGCCAATCATTTAATAGACTCCAAACATAATTATACAAACATCGATAAAAATTTAGAAATCCTCCATTTTTGCAGAAAAGGCCACCAAATGAATACAATAGAAGAATTCGAGATATACAGAGCATCTAAAACAAACCCTCAAAACTTGTTGAATGATAAATTGTCGTTTGAATCCAACATAATATATAATACCGCAATAGAAATATGAAACGATAGCGGAAGTGAGAGAAAAGGTCCTGATAAGGAACAGAGGGGAAGGAGGAGCGTGTGACGTCGAACATCGGCATGCGGCGCACATTGTCGTGCAGTCATGACTCACCATCCGCCGGCGACGACTCGCTTGCTCGTTTTTTATACTGGCCAGTTTTTTTTTTTTTTTTTTTTTTTTTTTTTTTTTTTTTTTTTTTTTTTTTTTTAATTAATGTCTTCGTGTCGTGTGTGTTGTGTTTTGTGCTTTTTTTACCGAACTATCACGATTGTTCCATGTTTTTGTGAACAAGATATTGGCGCTTGATTTTTTTATTAACTTGAAAATGAACCCTATAGAGGTTCGAAACCAATGGTAGTTACAACCATTTCACAGGATCACTTGGCGACAATCCAGGTAATTAAAACCTTTTGATTTATATTAGGTGATCCAGAGGCTATTCCACGATGAAAAAATAGAAGGCGATCAATGAAATCATATTGCTGAAAACTAAAAACGCAATAACTCTAGATACATTCGACATTTTAAGGTCGGATTCGTGGCAAATTGCTCAGAATGCATATATAATATATGATGTAACGTATGCCAATGTAGTTTAGCTGATGACTTCCATTTGGGACGTCCCCTAAAGGAAGTCTTGGGAAAAACTTCATTGGCCAACGTATTATCTTAAAGGGTTTTGGATTCTAAGCAATTTGTAACAAACCTGAACTCAAAAGATCGAGTGTATCGGGAGTTTGCATTTTTAGTTTTCAATATGAATTTATTGTTTTCAATATAGTTTACAATATAGTTCAATATAGTTAGTTTGCAATATGAATTTATTGCAATATTTGATCGTCTGAAAGTTTTTACTTGGCCGTCATTTTGAGGTCGTGGTAGCGGTATTATTCTCTTTTCTTAGAGACCTTTAATTTGATGTACAAATTTCTCTATGCTTACTTTAAGATTTCCTTCTGACTCCTTGTGGACCGTCTCCCCTGGGGGGTTCAACGAAAATAAGTACTGTAGAAAGTAGACTGTCACTCAAAATCAATTTGAAAAGTTTTAGTTTTATTACTTAAATAATGTGAAAGATATTATATTTTCCAGTCTTTTTTTTCCATTCTGCAAGTATATAAACGTTGGTCTTTGTTTATAATGACATTCACAATTTTTTTATTTGTTAAGTTAATTTTTTATAAATTTTTTCGGGTAAATAGATATGTTGTTAATAAACAATTAATTGCTTGGTGATGAATAATCTATCACAAAAAACCATACTGGATAAAAATGTGTTAAATAAGTTAAATACAATTATTATACAATCATTATTATACAATCATAAATAAAAAAACAATATTAATACATACAAAGAACCGAATAAATAATTTTTGTCCTTATACTCATATGTGGGGATGATATGGGTATGACAATTGAAAAACTGTATACAAAAATCCAGATTAAAAATATAGTTAAAACTTAAATTTATTTAGCAGGATTGAATGTGTAATGAAAACATAACATCTACATATTTAAAATAGTAAGGTAAAACACCTTAAGACAATTCGTCAGAGACTTCTATTATCCCGAGGTCCTACAGATTTCATTTGAATTTAGAAAATGTTTACGTTAAATCAGTCATAAATGAAAAAAACAAACTTTTTATTATAACCGGTACCTAAAGCCTTATTCAATTATAATGCATTATATTTTAAATAAACCAGAAAAAATATTTCAGTTGTACATTATTTAAACTTTACAGTCTTATGGTGTAAAAAAATAAATATTTTTTATTATAAAATTGTTTACTACTAGACCTACACATAAAGATGCTAAATTATGTAAAACAGCTAAATTGTTTAAAAGATATAGCAATTTGAAAATTGCATTTTTACTAAACTACGATGCATTGAACCATCTGCCTAAACAAACAACAACAAAATCGAAATGAGTTGAGCTGTATCCGACGAGTATCGACGGGCAACGACTCATTTGACTTCTAGTGCTATTTTAATTTTTATTACTTTTAATAAGTAAACAATACAAGTGTAAGAAGAAGGTAATAGAATCAAAAGAAATAAGTTATTTTAAAATTATAAACAAAAATTTTTTTTATGATAATCGAGCTAAAACACCTATAACTGAATAGATAATAGCTTATAGATACAATTGTTACCCTTATACTTGTTAAACGTTATGAGTAGAAGAACTCCAAGCAGTGAACAGTCAAATAACGACGTCCCGAGAGTGTTGGGGGGGGGGGAGCGGCTGTGATTGCCCTTATCTCTCCCCAAGGTCGTTACTGGCCCTGATGATCTGATAACGGTCCAAACGCTGCTGTTAATGGCTGTAAAAGCACTTCTTACTATGGAAAGCATCTCTAACACAACTAAATAGAACTTTTAAACCACAACTGTGTAGAATACAGAGTGTATGCTTTATAAATACACAATTTATTTATTATAAAGGCTGAATTTCGTAAGGAATTTTTTCTAATCCTTACATGTGACATATCGTGGTAAAGCTAAGTTAGTGAGGATTGCAAATGTTGAATCATAGTAATTCTAGACGCATTGGTTACGGAAATACTGGCTATACCGTAACAATTTATGTTTTTCACAGACATGGCCACCATTTTGAAACTTTTGAACATATTTAACTGGTGTTACATACATTTAAAATACATTTAAAATGATATACAGCATGGCATATGTTTACATAAAAAAACTGTCATTGGAACATGTTACTCCTAGTTTTTGGGATACCCTGCGGTTTTACATAGTTAAAAATATTTTTAAGATATTCCTTGAGATTAAAAATGTAATGGGAAATAATTTTGTTTAAAGATTATAGGACTAAGCGTTGTCTGTAATCTATATAGGACACCTTACGAGATTCATCCTGTATATAACATAATTACAACATAATTATTAGGTACAAATGAAATAAAAATACACAATTCTAAAGTTAATAGGGTCTCAAATTAAATATGGTACAGAATATCCTATACTCTAATACGAGTAAGGTATATTTGTATATCAAAAACGGCTGGAACGACTTTCTTAAAATTTTGCAAATAACTTAGCTTTTTGATAAAAGTATTATAAATACAGGTCTCTATGCCAGGAAAATTCGTACTATTCTTTTCATAATCTTTTATTGAAATTTTCAAAATTTTAAAATTGGTTTTATAGAGTTAAAAATAAAAACAAAGAAATAATGGAAATAGCTGACTCAACTGTCATATCACATGTTCGAGTGTAAACATCTGGTTTTGCATGGCAGTAAGTTACTAAATTATAAAATAGTACAACTGTATGGTAAAAACAATTTAGCCTATAATTTTAAAAAAACGTACTTCATACTGCTGATTATGTTTAGATAAATTAAAGTCATGTAAAATTTAAAAATCTACGGCAATCAAATCATAGAATTGCATTTAATTTGAAATAAAAAATCATAAGTAAGAATTGTGAAAACACCTATTAACTAAATAATTAGAATCTAGGCCCTACGTGTTACCACTATATACCCGAGTGCAGCACACGCAGGCATACATTGAAACAGTCTAAAAGGCGATTGAGCGAAGCGAACAAGCTCATTGTGAAGGTGACTTTTAACATAGATCACGGCCTAAAACGTCTAGTAGGTGGCCTGATTATTTAAATGTTTAAATAATATTTAAAAAAGCAGTTAAGTACAAGGAATGTGAATTTGGAACTATATACTTCCACTTATTATCTTACACGAAATGTAAAATTTTTAAAGATAATTTAAGTTAAACATGACCTGAAGGTGACAGGTTAAAGAGCGCTGTCTCTTTAGCTTTTGCAAATGCGGAGGAAATTAAATATTTCCTCTAAGTATTTCCACATAAAAGTGAAGTTAAATTTAAAAAATAAAAATACTTTTTATAATGTAAAATAAAACATTTCTTTACCTTTATATTACTATTAGTATTAATACTTATTTTTAATTTAATCATAATTACTAATAAAAATATGTTCAAGCAAAACAGTTTAAATATTAAATATATAAGGCTGAACGTAAAATAGTTGGAACGTTTAAAATAATTCTCTTTAGCTTTCATTTAAATGATTAAATTAATTATACTTTAAATAGAACATAAATTTTCTACATATACTTATACTATACTATTTTAATAACTCTTCATTCGGCTTACATTGTTATCTCGTCAATTACTTACTTAGATAATGAAGATAAATAAACCGTGTTAATTAACATGGTTAATTAATATGCTTCTGCATTTGTTAATTAACAAATACAGAACCAACATCAAACTTTGAACGGAAACCAAGATGACCTTGCATTGTTGATGTTAAAGCTTAAACCCGTTGGGATTCAACACTCTCTGACGTTATTACTACTAATGGGGGAGAACAGTGTAGATTAAATACAGGGTCGTCGAGTGAAATGGTCTGTTTAAAACCTTATTACATCACATAAACTGCTTTTTAAACTGAATATTTTATAATATAACCCCAAACTTTATTCGTTAATTGTAAAATAAAAAGACTACTCTAACATTCAACTTAGGCTATAAACCATCTTTTTCTCTTCATAAAAATTTTAAATATAAATTCAGATTTAATAAAATAAGGCATAGACTATAGAAGTAAATTTATAATGTTAGCAAACTTAAATTAAAATTTCGTTTCATAATGATCGCAATACTTCAAAAGTCAATATAAAAAAAACTTATATCGTGATGTATATGTAGATTAGATCTCTTTAAAGACATATCCAAGGAATTGGTGCAAGCAAGGTATCTCTGTGTGTCTGTATCTATATAAGAATTGTATCAGAGTCTGGTTGATTTGAACGAAAGAAACTGAAATCACTTAACTCCATTACTTATTCTGATGAAGTTCAAGTACCTTTCCAAAATAACCTTGTATCCAAAAATAAGTTATAACATATATTGCGTTTTTCCCACTTCATGCATTATTACCGTGCATAAAACATGGAATTTTATAATTTTCCTTGCAACGTCATATAAAGGGAAAAAATTTAGTTTTTTTTATATCTACCATAAGGAAGATATTAAAAGTAATTGAATGAAAACTGTTTTAACATATTATTATTGAATGAAATGTTCAAAATGACCATTCATGCATAAGCAACTCGTTGAACTATACCTTTAACAATGTCACTACCATAGAAATCATAGGTGTATATTGACTTCACATTACATTCAAAATAGAAAATTGACTGTTTAGCCGAGGTTTTCTAGTGACTTTACAATATTAAGGTTGCCAGTTCAATATCTGACTAGACGGGGTTGATTATGGAATAAATTGCTATTTTGTCCAAAACATATCGATATTACGAGGTAACAAGACCATAGTCTAATATGTATTCATTGCGAATCCAGATTCATTACGACCCTCATAGAAAAACCTATTTCATTTTAATTCTTTTAGTTGTAATAAACCAGATACACCATCCTGAATTTACTAACTGCTAATGTCTTGAAGTACATTGACTAAATAATATCTCACATAGACCCAATCGAAATTCGACAAAAACCTCAGTTCATCTTTAGCCATTTAGATTTAAAAGGTTTTATAAACAAAATATCTGTTCTTCCTGGTTTGCTAGCATTTATTATTATAATGATTCAATCAATTTTATTTCTCCCTTAAGATTAACATTGAAACTTTGAAAGCCCTTAGGGCGTAGCCCTTGAGGCCGATAAAAATTATAATGTGATTCTGCTCATCTACAGGACACTACCTTTCTAACGGTATGCGCGTATTTCTCCTACAATGAACACGAGCTGCGAAAAAAGAAGAAAAATAAACATGCTTGCCTATTAATATATAGATTGACTTTTTTTTTAAATCTTATACTCTAAACAAAGTAATGGTCGTATGGGTAAAAATTTTTTTCCTCTCCAAGGATTTTCTTTTTTTTTGCCATAAGAAAAAAACCCGTTTTCGTCGTAGGGCAAAGTTTCCATGTTATCTTATGGAGATTTTTTGTAGCTACTAAATTGAACAGAAAATCAGCTAATAATTTTAGATATAAACATATGTGTTACATAATCTTTAACCCGTGATTCAACAAATTTATTCCAAAGTTCACCTATTGGCCTAGCGAGGGAACGAAGCGAACGGGCTCGTTTTAAAAAGAAAAAGGACGAGTGATAAGAGCGAACGAGTGTTGTTTAAGAAAGGGGAGTGACGAGACATTTTAACGAGCATTAACTCGGTTCACCTGTTACTTAAATTAAAATATATCCAACTATTGGTCTTCGCTTTTTCAGGTTAAAACTAAAATAACTGCTGAACTTTATGTTTCAGTAGGTAGTTAACGACACCAACAGCTGGCAGGTGCTCAGCCATAGTTACAGCCTCTTGAACAATTTGTTTTATTTGCTTTAATTTATGTCCTCGTAAAACACCGCCCGTATTATTGGGGTCTAGGCTTTACGGCCCTGTCAGGGTTAATGATAGCCTATTAAACTTTAAACAGCTGATGCACTGACGATAATGTCATGTTATAATAAGTTAGGAAACTATTTTAGTGTCTGCTTTCACTAAAATTCATAAATTATAATATCTTTTATTTAAAAAAAAGTCTTTTCTATTAGTCAATTTTAAAGTAAAAGATCCTAAATGTAGTTTGCAATCCTTAAAAAATTTTTGAATAATAATTATTAAAAACCTGATAAAAACCTTCATATTCAATAATTTATTTTAATTTCATTTAATCTAAATGTGTTTACCATTTAGTAAACTACAATTTTTCTTTTTAAGTGTTAAAAATCTAACATGTACTATCCCAGGATATGACATAACAAAACAAAAGACGGTTATTATTATAAAACCGTTCAGTCCATTGCATCAAACTATGGGTTATCTACCTAAATAAATTTACGACCAAAACATTCTAATCAACATGATCACACACTCGCGAATGATTGTGTTGTCAACTTGATTTGGCCTAACTAACATGACGGTATCAAATCTTTGACCACTGTGACCATTTCATAGATTTTTTTTAAACTTATATTAAATATACTTAAAGATCCATGTTTTAATGAATTGTACGAAATATTTTTTCAATAGTTGAATATATGTAAGCCCACATTTAAAAAAAAATGTTTCTCGAGGTAAATTCAGTAATTTTTATAACCCTTTTTGGTGTTTGATGACAGATATATGTGCTAAAACTTAAAAAAATAAAAACAAGTAAATAAATAAAATAAACAAAACGTTAGAAATTGTTATCTAAAACTATCAAACCGAACTCCAAGTAAAAAAAATATCATGATCATGTATAGTCTATATTGCTTAGTTTACCGTCTCTGTGTGTTTGTGTTTTTTCAGTATTCATTACCTCAGTTAACTGTAAGGATATTAAATTGAAACTTCGCATTATAATTTATGTTAGACACATTTTATATAACAATTTCAAAATTATATTATGTCCGGTTTTAAAACAGCTTTAATTTAAATAATAATTTTAAAGGTAAATATCCCAGAAATGGTAATTTTAAATTTGAAATATTCTATTTAAAAGCTTTAAAATTTTAATCATCAAACAACAGTACTATGATTAGGAAGATAGCACAACTCATAAAGAAGTAAATGAGTGTTTCCTTAAGAAAAACAAGCCGATTTTCAATAATTGGATTAAATTAAGAGCATTACTGTTAAAAGAAATCTCTTTTACTCGAGTATCTGTTGACCAATGTTTCTAAATTTAATAATGCTGTTTAAAATATTAATAAAAAGTTATGATATTATGTAATTTTTTAATTTACCTTCTTGGGGATATTTAAATTTAAAATTGTACATCGCTACAACTATACAACTGTATGGATATAATTTTAGAATTTTCAGTGAAAATGTAATTGACAAACGTAAACAAGCATGAGAAGTTTCAATTGGCTATCTTTACCACAGCAAAGATAGTGAATATAAAAAGAGTAAAACGAGCCACACAGATTTGAAACCGAGCAATTTTAGACTATAAATCAAACAAAGGATTTGATTTTTTTTTAAGAAAGAGAGGAATAACCTTGTGAAGTTTGCGTTAATAATTGATTTTGGGAAACTCTGTACTATATGACATACTGAGGAATCAACGTATGCCTTGTCTTACAGTATACTTTTTTTAACTAGGCAAACAATGTGGTTTTTTCTGCCCGACCGTGTTTCGCGCCTCTTTAAGTGCCATATGCATTTTTTATTTCAGTAGGTTGTTTTTAATTTAAACATTTTTAAGGAATATATAGTGTTAAAATACAAGTTTGTCATAGCCTCCTTCATTTCCGGTTGATTGGTCTAATTATAAATTGACGAAATAGGTAGTTTTTATAAGCATGTTGTTATTGACAAACAAAAATTAAGTTCCTAAGATAAAAAAAAAATAGTAACAATATAGTTTAGTGTTCAAGAGCATTCCAATTCAGTTCTCGTCGTATCAGCTCCTACTCTTATACCAAGTCTCATAACAATGTTCACTTATATTGTTCCATTTGTGTTTGCAACGGTTGCAACTACAGACACAATCACAGTTATGTCCATGATAATGATACGTTACTCATCTGAAAACTTTTCTGCAGTTGTAACAGGATTAACGTCATAAAACCAATTTAAAACTTTAACTTGTTGACAAATACAAAATCCAAAAAAATAAATTCCTTTTATTCATTGTTACTCGTAAACGGTTATCGATGAAATTGCATTGATATAATTTACATACCGTATATCCAATTTGTAGTTATTTGTTAATTTTCATATTTAAACTGAAAATAAACGAAACCGTTAGTATAAACAACAGTATAAGACAAAAACAAAGGCTTACCACATTTATCTTATTGGATGTTTCTTGTAAGGATTTAATTAACTAATGGCAAATGTCTTGTGTTCGTCGGTCACTAATTGTTTTCTTGTTATGATTGATTCAGTATAATGTTTTCATGATTGTTATATAATGATTGTGAGTGTATTTTAGTTTTAAATATTCCAAATATTTTTGTTTCTAGTTATTGAATTATTTTTATAACATTTTCCTGATTAAAAAGTGTTTTTATAACATAAAGTTACAATTTGTAATTATAAATTACTAAATATATGATTGTATTAATTTTGTGTAAACCACCAATTTTTTCTTGGTGTTGTTATCACCAATATTTGTCCTCTATTGAAATTAAAATTAAAAAGCTGATTATATCATACTTTACGGTATATGTAACTTGTGTGAGAAAAACACTGTCTGGGTGTAAAAGACCTTTTCGCATAATTAATATCATTTGATTGGAAAACATTTGAGGGAAGTCATAACTCTGCTCAAATGATTTTTTCATACTCTCAGCAAGGATTGATATCAGGAAGATCAACTAAACAATGTACTTACATAACATGTAGTTACTAAACCTGTTACATAACTTCTTCTGGATATTTACTATTCAATCTGACATAGTGACAATAACGAAGGAAAGAAAGCAAGTCGAAGTACTGTATTTGTACTTTCCAATGCTTAATACCGTGTTTGTAAGCATCTCTTAATAAGGAAGTTTGAGTCTTATGTGATTCATGGACAATTGTTAACGTGGTTTATTAGTTATCTCCGGGGTCCTTGACTCATTGTGAGGCTTGGTGTTGAAACTGCAAGGGTCATCACAGCTAAGTCACGGTTGTCACAGGGATCACACCTTGATCACATCCTGTTTAACGATTTTATTATCAAAATGTTTGACTCATGAATACTCGCTACCTTATATTCACTTATATTCGCTTTATATTCGCTGACCTTATAAACTCTATGCATCTACCTCATATCGCTAACATTGTGACTTACTTCAAAGTGATCTGCTTGCTGTATGGGACTGGTGCGTGGAACGAAACGCAACATTGAAAAATTTAGAAGTAGGCTATAACCTTTCAACGAAAGGCATCCCAGATTATTTTTTTCAGCCATGCAACTTAATAGCGGGACTTCGAGGAGAGTTGAAGAGGTTAAGGACCTTGGAATTATCATGTCTTTATCTCTATCTTCTGAGTCATTCATCAATATGGTTTGTTCTGAGGCAAACAGGAATCTGGATTAATTTTTCGGGTGTCCGGGTGATGGTGTGGTGGGTGAGGGGGGGGTGGGGACATCTCCATTGGCCTGGTACATTAAGGTCCCCTTACATTTCTTTTATCAGACTTCTTCTTGAGTACTCTTCAGTGTTCTGGTCACCACATCAGAGTTTCCTAATTGACCAAATAAACTCGAACTAGACTCGTTTCCTCCAACTTGGTGGAATCCGTATGGGTTATGGCTATTGGGATATCGCTATTCGGGATCCTTCCCGGGATCTTCGCTTGCCGCCTCTAGAGCTAAGAAGAAGTATGTAGCACACAATCTTCCTGAGTAATGAAATAATAAGTAAATAAATACTAGATCCACAGAGATGTTCGCCAGACTTCAACATGGAACATTGTAACAAC
This sequence comes from Neoaliturus tenellus, assembly GCA_030545055.2. Taxonomy (NCBI): domain Eukaryota; kingdom Metazoa; phylum Arthropoda; class Insecta; order Hemiptera; family Cicadellidae; genus Neoaliturus; species Neoaliturus tenellus. Next base: position 73,948,402 of record CM061536.1, on the reverse strand, counting down.
TAAGTAGTAAAACGTTTTGGGTCCAGCTCCAGGTCCTGAAATGCCACCACCATGATGTCGATCTGCTGGACAACCGTCCCTCATCAAGAGGAAGATGCCGCTAATTCAACATTACCATTTCAAATAGAGGACGAATATGTCTTATTTATATTATTCCAAAACTTGATGTTAGCTTTATATCTAATACTTTAATTCTTAGCAGCTTTAAATTTGATGATTTTGTGGGTGATCCAAAATAAAATTGCCCCATACATAAAAAATAAGTTATTGGTTATTATTACTTATATAAATATAATATTTTCATATTTATAATATTACCGCTTTTAATATTTAAAAATATGTAGACTATGCAATATTAATTATTAAATTTTTATGCAAAACTCCTTATTTATAAGCCATAAAAACGAAAAACAAAAATAAAAATTCAGTTATGTTACAGAATGTTCCGTGGAGACAGAAATCATTCAGGGGTATGATTGATAAACCCCGACGCGGTACAGAGCAATTTGTATCCGAGAGATTAATGGATTGTACATGGCGGCGTTTTGTCGCACTAACTCATACGCAGCTCACTGCCTCCGATTACACATATATACAACTAAGCATTTATTTAATATTTTAATTTCAAGTGAATAATATATATTATTGATTTTTTTAATATCTGTTTAAGATTTGAATCATGTCTGGGTAAAATAATTTTTGAGATATTTTCATGATTGATGTTAACTTACCTTTCGAAAAAATATAAATAATTAAATAGTCTGTCCTCGAAAGCGGTTGTTTTTGCACTCACTAAACCGGTGATTAATTTTAACGTATTAATTTTACTTTAGTCAAAATTTAATTTACTTTATGAACCGTTGATTTACTTAGCGCACTCCAGCAATGAATACAAAAGTGTTTAAACTTCAGAATACAACGATTAATAAAACGTATATTTTTTAACCATAACAACATGTTTTTTTTAGAGAGGGATTATGTTGGCAATACTATCTGACCTGTTGTCATTGTTGGAGTTTTTGTTTGGGAATCGCCATAAAAATAACCTACAAAAGGATTTAAGTACATAAAATGAATAACTATGACCTTGACTTAAGTAATAATAATAATCGTATGGCTTTTAGTGAAGTAAAATGAGCAATTAACTGATAGTTCTCCTCACCTTAAAGCCTGCACTTTTTTGTTTTTCATGCAGGTGGACCAACGGCTTACGTGACTTCTGAATCACGAAAGCATGGTATTTAAACTATATAGAATTTACACCTGAAATTACATTTCCTTCGTTTTAAATCACTAAGGGTATTTTATGCCATAAACCTTTTAGGGCCCTATGCAACGTTCAGGATTGTCGCTACAATAGGGACCTTTAAGTTGTGTTTATAACAACTTCTTCTTCCTTTCAGCGTTCTGAAAATGAGGTGAGAAAATTTATTTTTAATGTAATTAATGTAATTAATTAAACGCTTAATGTAATTAATTGATTGTTTAATTTACATTATAATGTGTCATAGTAAAAAAATCAAATTTTATCCTAGTTCCTTAATAGATTTGTAAATCCATCCATTTTAGAACTAATCATACAGTTATTTTATTTTTATTATATCTATTAGGGCATTATAGTCATCAGCAGATTTCAAAAATCTCCATAAGGATGAAACTTTGAAGGGCTCTATGACCAAAACCGGATTTTCCTAGACATGGGAACAAGCTCAAATCGATTCCTCGTGGCCAAAAGCCCCATATTAAAAATAAATAAAATTACCTGTGCAAACATTGCTTTTTTTAAGAGTATAGGATATAGCTTGCAAGATACATAGAATATTTTAATAAAATATCGTCACACTTTGTAATGTTTTTGAAACCATAGTAATGTCAAATTTTACTCAATTTATTAATACAGTCATACTCACAACTAAAACCTAATTAAAAACCCAATATTATGTACACTTATGACATTCATTGAGATAGGTACAAAGTTTTCAAAACGATACAGTAAAATTTACATAACAATTATGACAATATTAAATTTGTTTATTTCAATTTCAACTTAAGCAATGGTAGGCCTTTTTTGTTAAGAACAAAACAATGAGAAACGCTATCTCACACCAGGTAGTAGAGGATATTAATTGATCGCAGTATTAACTGTCGTCAGCTGTGCTGTGATGAGAGTATAATGAAGCTGTCTATGTCTTGTCTGTACCCAGCGTTCATCAGCGACACAGATGTCACTAGAGAACAGTTTGAGAATAACGATTTTATATTATGTCCACGCCAACTGGCTGTTGGGGCCTCACGTTGAAAGCTCTGGACCTATAAATGATTATAAGCCACTTAAAGTACAATAACACGACTAATAAAATTCAATGCATAAACATATGTTGTATCTATAAATACCCCGTGGTTAACAAAAAAATATTCATTTAAGAAAGAGATTGAATTTTAAATATAAATGTTTGTGCCGTCACACTCCTCAACGCACAGATAGTGCAGAATATCTTGACCTCCGACATATTCCATTTCTAGATTCAAATTGATGAAAACGTGGCACTAAAACAGTCTGCGACAGTCTGAAACTTTGTCGCTCTACTCCAATTGTTTGAACTGTAAACGGTCATCACAGGCCAAGATATTCCGTGTTATCTGTACAGTAAAATTAAGGAAAATTAACAAAAAAATATTTTATTTAGTCATTTATAAAATAAACATGAAGTGGTGCATTAGTGAATTCTCTTGGAATATTGTTAAACCAAATTACATATTTTAAAATGACTATAGTGTCCATAATCGGAACTTTCCAAGTAGGATGGTGATGCACGAATGTACTTTCAAGACTTTTACATATCTATATGTTTCTCATTATTATCAATTACCTCCCCGGGTTAAACCCAGCGGGAGGTACCCGGGGGTACCTCCCGCTGGGGTTAAACCGTGTTATAGCTAAAAACTTTTATTTTATAAAAATAAATGAAGCACTATAAATCAAACATATCCATCACCGTGAGTGGATTGGCAAAGAATAAAACATATTTGCAATAAGCCTTCAACCCATCCCTGTCATTATAGTGTAGAGAAAGCATGGCTTTTATTCGACAAAGTAATTGCATTACTAAATTGGATGTTTACATGAATATTATTAAATAAATAGCAAAAAAGACAAAAAAAGTAGCCGTATGATTAAATTCACTTTTATTGGAACTGTCCCACTAAAAGTGGTTCTAACCTAAAAGGTAAAAAAAGAAAAAAAATGAAAGTTAAATGCATTATCAGAAATCATATGAGACGTACCCTGAAAATTTCGTTACTTAACTCCCTGTAATTTAGCGTATTTCGTCCTAAACACATACAAGAGATCTGCTTTATTTATATAAAAGATTTACTCAACATGTTAGTCATATTCATTAAATATAAGTGGAATTTGATCATAAAAGTAATTTCGACTCACTATTGTTAATTTAATTTTTTCGTTTTAATTTTTTCGTTTTGATGTCTTTTGTAAGGTATATATTTTTTTTTAAAGTTGCATTATATCACGTTTCGTTGGTATACAAAAGATAAAGACTGGTCTTTGGTATACTATACTAACAAGTCGAGAGTTCTAATTGTTTTACAATAATCTTGGTGTAAGCGAAAAATATGTTTTAGAAGATCGAGCAATTGTATGTATAAATATGTTTTATCTATTCACAATGTACATATAATTAAACTATTAATTATGAGCAAATTACGAAGAATAAAGATTAACTATGATTATTTTAAAAATTAAATTTATTATAGTTTGTAATCCTTGTACCTTATTAAGTACTTGGTGTAGGATTTATAATTATTATTATTTCGTTACTAGAAATAGAATCTGTTGTGGAAATAGAATTTATCTCTTCGAATTTTTCCTAGTTCTTTTTTTTGTAGTGAAATCAATATTACCAGTTGTTTTGTAAAGTAAAGTAACCATACGATAAAATGAATGAAAAAGTCATATTTTATAATATTCTCGTCGTTATTTTACAAAAACTTTATCTTCTTCTTAAATTTGTTGTTCAACTATATTATAAAGGAAGGTCAAACTGCTTTTGCCATTGAAGGACATAGGTACTGAATTGTTAAGGTTTCTACCATTGGCCACATACCAAAAATGGAAATAATGCTAAATTAGTTCTCTAGTAAATAGCAAAAAAGACAAAAAAAGTATCCGTATGATTAAATTCACTTTTATTGGAACTGTCCCACTAAAAGTTAAAACAAGTAACTAAACTAACTAAACTGTAAACGGTCATCACAGGCCAAGATATTCCGTGTTATCTGTACAGTAAAATTAAGAAAACCTCCATACGTATTAATACAACTAAGCATTATTTGTAAAAAATAAAAAATAATGGGATCCTTCCCATTATTTCCCTTTTCTCCCCCATTAAAAATAATGGGGAGAAAGGGTAGACGTATGTCAGAAATTAGATTAGAGTGTTCGGAAACTCTCTTCCTAAAATTCATTTGGTGATTTCTATGATCAAAATGAACTAAAGATATCATGTTAACATATGTCTCAAAATAATTCGTTGCGCCCCTTGCCGCCATTTGGTTTATTTATACTTAATAATTTTTTTCACTTACGGATGAGTGTATTAAGTTGAAATTTTTTTTTAAACAGAGCCCTGTGATAAAGGCTTATGCCAAATTTAAACTTAATACACTCATCCACTACTGAATGAAAATTTATTAAAAAAAACTAATAAATTGTGGCTAGAGCCTCAAGAAAGCGTATAATGAAAAACGTTCAAGTGATATTTATTTTTCCTTGGATCCAAACAATCGCCGTACTGAGTTTCGGGAAAGAGTTTCCGAACACCCTGTATAAAATTATACATTGTCAACTATTTTTGATTGCAAATAGTATGGTTACATTTAGGCTCAAGTCCGTCATGTAATACAAAATGTATAAAGCCGGTTTGAGTAGTGCTTCTACCCTACCAATGTTACCATTTCACCACAAGAGGATAAGGGTATTGGTTGTCCTATTCTACCCTTTATACAAACCATTACTCTACCATGACGGAGGCCAACACATCAGAGTAGTGTGAAATTGGGGATGCTGGGCCAGTTCAAGGTCACCTGAGGGATGACGTCATCGAGGTCAATGACCTCACAGATGACGTCATCGATGACGTCATCGATGACGCAATCGATGACGTCATCACCAATGACGTCACTTCCATGACGTCACACCCATGACGTCACAGAAATGACGTGCTGATGACGTCATCACCCCTCACGTCATCAAAATGACGTCACCGACGCCACTAAGGTCAAGGTCAAGCCGAAACTTAAATTTTTTTGGCACTTTTGCCGTTTCTCGCACTACGCTCCGAGTTTCAGTCCGAGTCCTCGTGACCTTGACCACTTGGAGCAAATATTTGACGAGAAACGGCAAAAGTGCCAAGTTAAACCTGAGTTTCTGACATGACTCTGCCTAAATGGGCAATAGGTAATCCCTCAGGTGACCTTGAACTAGCACAACACCCCCAATTTCATATTACCGTGACTTTGAAAACCTAACAACGGAGCGCCGACACCGATGCGCACCCCACGACAGCCACCGAGTGACTGACTGTCAGGCTCTGTGTATTCTAGGTATATGGGGAAGTGGAGGGGGAAATCTCAAGGTCATCCAAATGGAGTTTTAAAAAAGTCGAAGAGTAGAAAGACTACTCTTGTGCTTCCTGGGCGACCTCATCAATTTCTAACGGATCTGTAAACCAATCCGATCTGTAGCGGCAGGAGTCCAGAAAACAGGTGCACCACCCATCAGGTTGTCCGTAGCACTTCCGACAATTGGTAAGATTGGAGAAGTGAAATTTAATACACCGCTGCGGACAACAAGTATAAAAGTATTTGGATTTGTAGATTTTGAAAGTTTGTAGTACCGGTGGTGGCAGCTGTTGGTTCTTGCATCTACACCTGCAACATCCGAAGCATTCACATTGCCGGCAGGCCAGCCCATCCACTTGCCACTTTGGTAAGAGGAAACACTTATCCTCACAGCAATAGGTTGTCCCCGTCTCTTCCTCCCAACGCTTCTTTGCACAATATGTGACGCCTTGTATCTCCAAACACCTATGCTCGCAACATGAGATGCGCTTACTTTCCATAGCTGATGTTGCTTTGACGAGGGAGCACGATGAAGTGATGCTGTGGTCAGTGGGAATGGGGTTTATATAAACTAAGGTGGGTGGAGGGGGAAAGGTCAAGGTCATCCAAATGGAGTTTTAAAAAAAGAAAAGAGTAGAAAGACTACTCTTGTGTATCTATAGCGATTTCATTGATAGTGAGTGCTTCTGTATGCCAAGTTGATCTGTACTGACAGGCTCCTAAATAATGTTTGCAAAAACCTGCAAAATGATTGTTGCACAATTTGCAGCCAGTTATCTGTTTTAATGTGAATTCAATGCAACGTTCAGGGCAACAAGTGTACTTATGCCCTCTCATCTGGTACACATGGAATGTCTTCAACTCCGGTTTCGGCTTCTTCCAAGACTTGCACTTACACATGCATTGACCAAAAGCTTCACATTTTCTACACGCCAGGCCATCCGCAACATCAATGTCATTTGGCCATGAAAAACATTTCTGTTCGCAACAGTAGTTGAGTTGACTCTCCATGTTGCTGTGGTGAAGGTGCGCGATGAAATGATGCTGCAGTCATTGAGAGTGCACCTTAAATAAACTCAGTGGAGGGGGAAAGGTCAAGGCCATCCAAACGGAGTTTTAAAAAAGATAACTAGTCGTCCTCCTCCTCCTCGTCCGTTGTACTTAGAGAGCTGTCAGACGAAGAGCCCCGTGCAGGTGCTCCCCAGATGAAAAACAAATCAATTTTAAAACGAAGACCAGGATCTTGCATCATCAATTCCTTTAATTTGTCACATACTAAGTCCACCTTGTGTAAGGTGTCAACAACAAGCTTCCAATTCGTTGGCTCAATATAACTTGTAGTAGAGTCAGCCTCGCTGATAACCACATCCTCCGGCCGTATTGGAGTGTAAAGATGTGTAAAGTTCTTCGGCTGTAGCTGAGGTTCAAGCTGGCTGGAAGTGGAAGGTTGAGTGTGGACCCCTGTTGCATCGAAATCCATAGTCATCCTACATTCAATGTTAGGGTTTTCGTTTAAAACATATACCAATTTTTCATGCAACATATCTACTTCTGCTGAATCTTGCAGATGAACATTCCAAGAAAATGGCCATTCTTCATCCGTAGTCGAGTCAACTTGAGAAAGAGTGCTGTCCGCCATGATAGCTAAGCAAGGAATGATGTGAGCTACAGACTGTGGTAACAGTATTGAAAAGTAGAGGGGGTAAACCAAAAGTATGTGGAGGGGGTATTTTCAAGGTCATTTAATTTGGGTTTTAAAAAAAAGGAAATAGTGGAGGGGGAATTCTCAAGGTCATCCAATTTGGGTTTAAAAAAAAAGGAATGAAGGTTACTCCTCTTCAGCCTCGTTGTCCCCCACATCCTCATTAGCCTCATCTTCATCGACGTCAGACTCGCCGTAAGGGTAGATCGGGGACATGGGCGAATATTGTGGAGATTGTTGACCGTTGTTATCGTCCCCTTGCATTCTAACTTGGGACCAATCATAATTTAAATTCATTTGTATTATGATCCCAGGGTTGTCCCGCAGTATTTCCTTCATCCGTTCGCAAATTGTTTCCAAATAGTGTACACTATCGATCGACAGTGTCCAACCCGTACTTGTACCAACATCAGTAGTGGAGTCAGCTTGGCTGATGGTGTTGTTGTCTGCCATGGTTGCTTGTCGGACAAGGAATGACGGTTGATGTGATGCTCATGCAGGAACATGGTGAAGTGGTGGGGGGTGTGGTGGAGTAGTGGGGGAATTTTCAAGGTCATCCAAACAGAGTTTCAAAAAAGGAAAACCTACAAAGTAACATTGAAACTTTCCAATTGATGGTGGCGAGCGTTTTCTTCTGCAACCTTGCCGACACATGTGACTATGCCATACAGTATGAAAAGTACAACCATAATAAGGCCGAACAATAAAAGATAGCCGTTGACTATCATGATATTTTCTGAGTGTATCTGCTTTCTTCGTATCGCCCTCTCCTGCATCCTCTTCTCCAACTCGTGGACGAAGTCACAGCAAACGTGAGGACATGTTTTATCCGTTGGTAGGTTTGCCATTGTTGATGTTGTCGGTTTGGCTGTTGAAGATGGAATGAGGTTTCCAATTGTGATGTGCCATGTACATCAATAGTCAAGTGGTGGGGGTAGCAAAGCAGTGGAGGGGGAAGTTTCAAGGTCATCCAAATTGTGTTTTAAAAAAACCTATCTTGTTACTGAGCTTATATGTCAGTAACAAGATAGGTGTTTTTGCTCTTTTACTTCTTTAATATAATGAAAAAATATACATATTCTATTATTGTAAGAACAAGGAAGACAACTGCTGGTCAGCTGAAGTAGTCCAAGTTGTCTGGCTCGGTCTTCATCGACGCCGGTGAGGAAGCCGTGGAGGAGTGTCCAGGCTCTTCTTTTGACTGCCGGGTGTTCCGTATGTTGCAAGCGTAAACTTGCACGTTTATACGGTAGCCTCGTGCCACCATGAGTTGCAACTCCTTGTACAAGTCGTTTAGCTCCTGCTGAGTCTTGATGCTCACCTCCTCGTAACTTGCGCAACTGACGTTCAGAGACATCCTGATGTTGCTAGGTCGGCTGCTGGAGTAGAAATGAAGCCGAGGCACAGCGTTTAGAGGTACATGAAAAAGTGGTGGGGGTAATGGTGGTGGGGGTATGGAAGATCCAATTAAACACTTCTAAACTTTTTCCATTGATACAGTGGGATGGAACAAATAGCACAGGTGTCCTTGTAGTTTTCAAATCTAAACATCGGTGCTAGAAATCCGAACTGTTTTCTACCACCTTCCTGTACGAACCGTCGAAGGTCTCTGACGGCAGCATTGCCACAAGGCCTACAAAACTTTTCCCCGTCTTGGAACCTATACCAGGAGTATCCCGAATACCCTCTATTATCTTTCTTGTACTCTTCGATATCCTGTTTTACTGTTATAGGGATATTATCTCGTAAAGCCGTCTGGAATAAAGATGCGTCAGTTATAACTCGTTGTAAGCAAAGCTCGTACAAGGTGCTCATCGTTTGCTAGTTGGCAACAGAATGACCGTTTTTCGCATCCAAGCAGGTTTGAATCCTAGTGCAGTAGTGGGGGTAATTACGGTAGTGGGGGTAGTTGTGAAATGCAAAGGTCAAAGGTCAAGGTCACCCGCGAAGTTTAAAAAAATGCAACATATCAATACGTGAAGTTTGTCACATATTGATATGTTGCATTTTTTGTTTTTTTATTTTTTTGTCTTTTATGATTCGTTTATTTATAAAACATTACAACAACAACATATGTACAACATTAAAACTTAAATCTAACACTGCTGCTTGTCAGCGATGTGGATGGTCAACTCTGTAGAATTGCTACCCGTGCAGCCGTGCGACACCAGGTATAGACACCCGGGTTGAATAGAGCGAAGATCCTCGTTTTGTAGAAGATGGACGAATCTCTTGGGCAGGTACACCTGGAACTTTGGTTCATCCCCCGGAGTAAACGGTGCCTCGCTGAGACTGCAGCAGATGGCCTCCCCAACTGTAGTTTCCATCTTCTTCATAGCATGGATTATGTAGTGCTTCTCGTCTTTTAGTTCCGAGCACTTCTTTACAGGTAATATTGTTGACTTGGAGTGAGCATTGAACTGCTCGACCAAAGTCTGAAGGAACTGGTGAGATGCCATGGTCAGGTTACAGATCGTCTTCTTGCTCGGAGATGTTGTCGTCTCGGAATCTCGAGTAATACTCATGCCAGGTCCCTGTCTGCTCCCCACTTATATACTCTCCGTTACCCCCACCACTCCCCACTTCCCCACTTTGAAGGTAAGAGGCGAGTTTATAGGCATTTTTCAAAGCGCAATGTCTATCTTTATCATGTTCTGGGCTTTTTGTACAAATACATATGGTTTCCAGCATGTATTGATAATTTTTATCCAATTCCACATCATTAACCGGAACATGAGTAAATCCTTCGATCCATCTTTTCTTTTCCAGCCCCTTTGTGTAAATATTGGTAAACTTGTCTGAAAAGTGATGCATAATGTGATACAAGTCCGTGTAACTTGTAAAACCATCATACCAATCGATATGATGGAAGTGTTTTGAAATCCATCTGTTGGTAGTAGCGGCTTTACTAGTTAAAGACGAATAAGAACATGGTGGTTTAAATAAAAACGAATAAGGAACACTTGTATTCATGTCCAAAAACACAAGTTCTTTTATAATGAATCTATCATCATTACCACGAAACGCTTGAAACTCAATAATACCAGGCTTGGACTTTACTTGTTCTTCTTCTCCCTTGTCCATTTCGAAGGTCACACGTCTGCTCATTACGAAGTCAGGAGGTCAACTGATTTCCACACCACGGTAGGTACTACTTTTATACCAGGCCGTACAGTTGTTGGCGCGTTGGTGTATATTTAACGTGGGCACCGTCCCCAATAGGCCTAACCCCACAAAAAGTTGGTAATTGTTTTAAAAACTAACCATTGTCATTTAAGTTTCCATCTTTATATTTTCCTTGTTTTCGTTTTCATCACTAACACTTGATTCTTCTCCTCCATCTTCCTCTTCTTCCTGTTTTACTGATTTCTTATGTAGTTGAGCGTACTTTTCCAATTGTCTCCACATCTGTACTTCATGAGGAACTCTATTAAATATAGAAGTATCCACAGGTCCGTATAATATAGGTGCGTCCGGTTGTTTGTCCAAAGTGTCTTCCAGATAATCTTTAATAATCGAAATTGAAAACACCAGTTGTCTCAAGTATCTTGTTATAGGTTCAGTAGCACAAGTTAAAATGAAAAACTCCTCTCGATTAAGTTGAATTTTGTTATCATGTCTTGTTGTGTCTCTAAACCGCAGCTGATGATCACCACGTTGTTTAATAATATCAATTTCCACATTTGAATCCAAAAGTCCTACTCTTGTCTTTCTTCCAAACATGTTACTACTTAAATAGCATTCTAGCAGATGCAAGTGTTTCATAAACGATTCCCAAGCACTGTCCGTAAACAAAATCATTTTGGGTCCATGAGTTAAAATTACAGTAGGGGAATAATCTGTCGATTTCATAACACCGATTAAAACACTTTTGTCCAAACTGGAAGAGATTGGGTAAAATATTCGCAAAAATACCTCACTCAATATGTTGGGAGAAATATTATTTTCAATATCCCTTTTTCTCTTTTGTATATTCTTTCTTCTTTTACCTTTTTCTTCAACATTATTACTGGCGTGAAGTTGTCCGCAAACGTTTTGTTCACCTCCTTCCTGGTGACCTTGAGGATCTAAAAACTCAGATATCTCCTTCTCAATATCTACCACATTTTCAGGTGTACCACTAGGAGAAGCCATATTGAATACGATGCTACCCATACAACAGTAGGCAACAAACTGATGAGGAGCGGCCTGTACGCTCTGCTTTTATACTCGCGGAATGAAACGAAACCGGTTTTTACAGTACATTCTTAACAATTCCAGTTAAAGGTGTGTATGTTACAATTTTATCATGTAGAATTAAACAGTATGCAGTTGTATTTGGAGGTATAGTTGCAGTAAACTCCATTTCAATCTTTATGTCAACGCTTGATGATTTTACTGATTCATTTTGTTTAGAACAATCAATTACAACTATTGTGTAACCATCTAAGTATTCTTCTGGTGATAGTAAAGGTGTATTTGTTTTACCGTAATATGAATTTTGGAATCTCGCATACATATCGTATAATATACTGTACTTTTTATTAGCGAATGACACATTCAAATTGTCATAGGGAAAAATTGTGAATTCAAATAAACTTTAATATTTTTTAAGTTGCAATGATCAAACTTGCCTGCATGTTTTGTGATGCTGTCCCTCCTACCTGTTTGTAAACCAAATATAATATACCTGGCTCGTTCTACGTAATTAGATGTTTTAACAGTCCAAGTGTGACGATCTGTAGCTGGCAAGCTTGGATGTTCATGGAATTCCCAACTTCTAAAAGGAATTACAATATCACGATCAGCCTTTAACTTCCTTAATAGTAGCATTCTATGCTCGTCAGCTAATTTAACATGTGGAACTCTCCATACAATTTTGTCTAATGTTAATTTCCATTCTAAGTTTGCATCTGTTGTACCATCTGGAGCTTTAATAATGTCTTTATCGTTAGAAGATCTCAATAAAACTAATTCTTGTTTAACATTCAATATTATTTTTCTATAGTCTTCAGCAAATCCAAGCAACAAACGTAATGGGATATGAAAATCAAAATATCCATTTGTATTTGGAGTGATTGTATCATGTTCAGGTAAAACCCATCCGGCAGGTTGAAGTAAATTGGTTTCATTAGGTGATATAGATGTTATCCCTTTTAAAGTTGTTGTAATACCTACTTTTTTAGTAGAATCAACTATTACACCTGATATTTCATATCTAATTTCATCAAAAAGGAAAGCCATAGGATTATTTATAAATGGAACTGTTGTACCAGTAGTAGTACCGTCCTTTTTAGTAACTTTTCCTTCAATATACAAGTAACTTTCACATGGTAGTGTGTAAATGTCTTGATGTTGTATGGGAATACGAATTTCATCGTTATTGTTTAATTTTGATGAAGTGTAAGGGTTGTGGGTGTGATATTCTTTTTCCCATAGGGTTTCGTCGAATGTTGGACCCTGCGCTATATCCAGTATATCCATAATCGGTTAATTTTAATCTAACTCTCTCTAAGAAACGAATGTTCTCGCGTGTTAACTCCTCCACAGCTGAAGAGCTACTAATGCGGTTTCCCGTAGGTTGTTCGCTTTTAAATGTTAAACCCATGGTTTTGTATTAAAGTGTCGATTTTAAATGTAATCTAATCGTAATAGGCTCTTCTCTGAAGTCTACCAAGTTACCGTCTTGATCCAATACGCTCAACACGATGTCTGAAATGAAAGTGGTGTTCAACGGTAGATATACCAGGTTTTGTGGCTTTTCAACAATTTTAAATCCAGGTGGTACACTTGGGTAAAATGTATGTATGATATGGGTGTTAGCCCCATCCCTGTAAGCTCCTTGTATAATGTTGCAAGTTATGTCTATACTATTGACTTTTAATATTGTTACTGTTTTCTTACCGGAATGTGTTACATCTGGTTCTAAAACGGGCTGATCGTTGGAAAATCCTAATAAATCACCAATTGAGTGTGGTTGAGTAAAATCTATATAATATTTGGAAGTAATTTCAGCTTTCATCGTATTATTATTACCTTTTAATGTTATATTGTCTTTTCCCATTTTAGTTTGCAAAAATTCATTTATGTGATCGATTTCATAAGAACCTGTGGGTAACCTACACTCTTGTAAGTCTGTAAATTTCCCACTGGCATCTTTTCCCTTATAATAATGCAATACGTTATTTTTACCTTCCGTAACATTGGGAATAGAGTTGTAAGTTGTAAAATCCAATAGTGCCGCTTCCCAAAATCTTCCTTTTTGCAAGCGTAACGCTGGAAAAAGGATACTTCGTAAAGTGGACGATTTTCCTGTTAATGATACCGTATAGGAAGACATCTCAATAGTGACTGATACTTTTAGCTAAAAATTCCAAACATAAATGGCCGCATATTGAAGTATTATCAGGTTGTTCTCTTTCATAGTTATAATATATGTTTTTAGCAGATTTAAAGTAATTTTGAAGTTCTTTTGGTGGTGGCAAATTACCGAAACTATCAAAATAATATACATTGTTATTTAGTTTCTTATAACAAACCCAATGGGTGCCAGGCCCTTCAGTATTATCCAAATTTACAATTCCAGTCTCATTTTGCCACATTTTCTTTGGTAAACTGTCTTTCATAAACACACCGCGGAAAAATGGTATTTTTAAACAGGAAATATATTTAAATAATTCAATATTGGTTAATGCTTTATGTGGTATGACCAATTGATTTTTTTCATTTAATATGCACGATAAGGTCTTAGGTAAAGACCTGCCCCGTTTTTTACCATTGACCACACGGTGGGCTTCTTCCTGCCTTTTCTGCTAGATCGTCGTCTTCTTATATTTCCACCATGTTTTCTTGTGGTTGACTTCCTTTTTACCTTTCTTCTCCTCCTTTTTCCACCTCCTACTGCTGTTTTAGCCTTCATACCTGCTGTTACTGCTAAAGCTGCTGCTTTTTCTGCTATGCTAGCGTCACTTGATTTTACTCGTTGCCAAGCTATGTCCGCAAGCTTTCTGTCTGCTATCGATCTATTTTTTGAATCGGCAAACGTGGAATATGCGATATCGTGTTCTTTACAAGCCTGATCTAACTTATTTATGCCTGGATCACCTCTTTCCAGTCGTTTTTTCAATTTAGTTCCTGGTCCGCAATACTGATAACCTCCCGGTATATGAAATTCGTATGGTAAAGCGTCTATTGCTCTATTTACGATAGATCCTACTGGAATACGATTTAAAGCTTTACTTAACAGAGAAACCGCTGTGGACGTGATCCCACCTCCTTTCCTTGCAGTGTCTCGATATGGACTGATGTACTTGAACGTCATTATTGTCCTTTTATAATCGCAATGTGCAACTCATGTGTTAACTCTATGACGAGTTGGACATAAATGAAATCGTTTATAGTGATCTTATATTAAATATCAATATCACCCCAATCTGATGATCTAAACTTTTGCGTATTAGGGTTAATAAAGTATTTTTTAAAAATTTCCCGTTTAATCCAACCACCTCTCGCGGCTTCGTCCCAAATTTTATGACCTGGTCCTCCTTGAAGAATTTCCGGTGTGAAATGATTGTGAAAATCAAATAACGCATTACCTAAAACTTTTACAAGGAAATTAACAGTGGCGGCATTATCTACATGTTCAGGGTCTTTAAGGTCTGTTATACGTTTATTATTACAAGTATACACTTTACTATCTTTAAATGATGTTGTGATGGTCTGTCCTACAGTTGCAGCATCATTTGGGTGTCTTCCTGCTCTCAAGTTTGTAATATTGTTATTATTACATGTAAAAACTGCAAAGTGTAAATTTGGATCTAGATGTACGGTTTGTGATAAAGCAGCTGCATCATGATCCTCATGACCCCATGACACGTTTGATAACTTTTTATCCATGCAATCCCAAGCATTATTTTTGTATGTTAATAAATTAAATTTTTCATTACCTTGAACAAATTCATCCCCTTGCTTCGATACTACTTGATTTTGTTTTACAAAAGAGGTTGTTTCTTTTTTTAAGGTTTCCATCATTTGACCCACTGTTGCACCATCTGATGGCGCCGAACCATCTTTAACATTTGCTAAACAATTACCAAAACAATCTATAACCCCTACATCACGTATGATACAATGATCTTTTATATATTTGAGGTTTACAGCATCATTTTCATTTTTTGGATAACCTATATCGTTAATAACAAATTTATAAAAAGAAAATCCATCTTTTGTCTTTTCAGGTATCAAGGAATGTAAATAGCGTCTATTTACGCTGTCTTTTGCATCTTTAGGGTCATCTACGTTGGATATACGTTTATTGTTAGCACTATACGTTTTCCCATTGAATTTTAACGTATTTTTTAATTCAGATGACAAATAACCTTTGTTTATTGCATCACCGTTTTGATTTGGTTTACCAACGTTGGTGATTCTATGATCTTCTGCGTCATATGTGTTATTTTGTAGTCTTAATGTTGGCGATATCTTTTCCTTTAATATTTTTAAATTTATTGCATCGTTTTCATCCGTAGGATCTTTTATGTTTTTTAGCCTTTTATTACTCATATCATAATCTCCATCAGGTGTTTGTGGTAAACCAGCACTTCTTTTTAAACTATTCGCATAATATAACCCATCCGAGGAGTAACGTCCGAACTTGTCGACACTCATGGTGCAACTGAATAGTATTCTAGGGAGTAACGCATTTTTATGAGATTACCCCACGGTTTCGGAGTTCATCCACTAAAGCCACCCATTCGTTTTCCAATCCAGTATGACCCGCTTCTTTAGCTTCATGTATTAGTTTCATTCTATCCACCAATTTATTGATATTATTGTAATAAATCACATTTGTGTTATATAATTTCTTCATTAAACCTGTACCTGTAACAGACTTACTTCTTTTTCTTCGTTCCTGAGCACTTACATCCAAAGTGGATGCCATAAATCTTCGTTTTACAGGTTTTCTTTGTGTTAACGGCATTGTTTGTCTTCTAGTTGGTATTAACTTGGATACAAATTCTTTATATTTTAAAGACTTAGATCTAAAAGGAGGCTGGTCAGGTAAATACTTTCTCCTATATGCATTTGTCTGTTCCAAAATATTTTTATATGCTTCCATGTCTTTTTCTTTCACTAACGATACTGAAGGCTTATTTTCAAATAATAATTCAAATAATCCTTTTGTGCCCTTATACCTTTGATCACCAATAACAATATTATCATGTTCGTCAACGTTTAACGGGCTATTACCTATCATTAAACCATCTTCTGTTAATCTCGCTCCATAACTATGGTAATTCTTATTAGGAATTGTTCCAGCTAACATTTTTACCATATATTTCCTTCCTAAAGGTCCTTTGTTATGAATGTTTTCCCCCAACAAGCTTATGTTTGACGGTCCTTCTCTTGCCTCTTCTCTTTTTTCCTCTTCACTAGCAGTTGGTGCTTCTTCTTCAGGTCCCCTTTCACTATATCCTGGTGATTCTAGCTCTCCTTCAGATTCTGCTCCGGTAAAGCCACTATATGTAGAGGATTCTGGGTCTTCATCACTAAAACCTTCATATTTTACACTTTCTCTTTCAAACTTTGTGATAGGTGCCATTGCATCCCCTTCCAATACAGGTTTAGCGAACTTTTTGTTTAATTGTTTCAAAGGTTCAGTAATAGGTTTAAAAGTAGATTCAAGGAATTTCTCCCTCTCGCTAATACCTAGTTTTAATGCTCTGTTTTTAGCCCGAATTGAATCACTAAGTGATTTTATTTCTTTTACTAATTTTTCTTGGTTAACCATGTTTGTAGCAAGACGTGTTGTACAACAATGAATGTTTTATACCATGTTCAATGTATTAATATAAATTTATCAAATCCTATCCTGTATCGACCATTGTTTAGCGGTTGTTCCTTCATAATTGTTAGGAACCCATACTTTTCAGCCCAAGCCTTTCCACATAACTCTTTAAATCGTTCAAATGTCATATCCGCATTTACATGATCAAAATATATATGTTTTAGGTTGGTTTCGTTCTGTTTAAATACAATTAACATGTTTGCATTGTCTCTAATGAGTTGTTTTGGTATTTTGCTGTAAGTTTGACCAATATAAATGCTATCTATGTTGTTATGTCGACCCATAGCGAAGTAATTCCTTATTGTGTTTTGGTTTTCACAAGATACATCGTCAAATATGAACACGGAGAATGGTTTAGCTTCTTGTGGTTGCATGACACTCTCGCTTGCATTAAACTTTAAATATTTAACCTCAGGCACATTATTCAGTATCTTTTCCAATAATTGATACTTTGGTTGTTGTAGTGATTTTGAAAATACATATAGATTGTTAAAACGTAATCCTTTAGGGTTTGTAATCATATTGAATACCACATTAGTTTTCCCACAGTTGGAAGGTCCGGTAACCAGACAGCGCACGGTGTTTGGTAACAGATTGCCATGTTTCCCACTATTAAATTCTGAATTATCCACTGTGAGTTCATCTATATTATTAATAGTAAAACTCTCCTTTTGTGGTATTATCTCCATCCTTTGTAATGGTTCAACCTAAAATGATTCTCTATCGTTATATCAAATCCTTTTTAGGTATCCAAGAATCTTCTGTCTTATTAAATCCTAACCATCGTACTTTAACCTTATCTTTTTTCCGTTGCAACACCTTTTCAACTAAATATACATCGCCTACTGTTGATTTTAACATTTCATGTCCATAAAACCCTCCTTCTAGCAATTGTCCTTTATTATCTTTTAAAATATATGTCTCGGGTACTGTAGGTTGTACTTTGAATACAGTAAAAACCTCATTGGTCCAATTTGGCAGATATCTTTTACTGAATACACCTTTATATTTACTTATTCGCACTTTATCACCCACATTAAATTTTTTAGGCTTTAGTTTTTCAACCTTTGGTTTAGTATTCATTTTTATACGTTTTAATACAAGGTTTTCATTTTTACTAGTTACTTGGTTTGGTTTCATCCCGATAGTCCTATGAAATTTGTTATTGTAATCGTTTATAAGTTTTGGTAACATATCAATCCATATGTGCGATCCTCTGTTGGAAAACATTTTATACATTGCACTTTTTAAAGTTCTGTTGAATCTTTCGATTATTGAAGCTTTTACCTCTGAATTGGTTGAGTAATGGTTTATATTGTGTTTTTTCATTAAATTTGCAAATTCCTTATTAAAATATTCTTTTCCATCATCTGTTTGTAAATGTTTAATAGTATGTTTGTCTCTTTGTATAGCTGTTTCCATTGCTTTTGTAACACTTTTGCCACTTTTATCTTTTAGTGGTAAAGCATCTGCCATTTTTGAAAAACAGTTAATAACAGTCAATATGTATTTATATCCTTTATTTTGTTTGCTATAAGGAATCATTTCTATTAAATCTGCTTGATATAAATCATTAATTCCTTTTATCACCGTATTTCTTCGTGGAAACTTTCTTCTTGCAGGTTTATGAAGTTCGTTGACAATTTGTTGCTTCAAGTCCTTCATATTGCAAGTTTCAATGTTTGTTGTGCCACATGTATAATCACAATGAATGTTGTTTTAAATATTCACATCATTTATATGGGTCAAGGTCATCCAAACTTGTGTAAAAAAATGGGGAACACGGCTTTGGACTTGCCGTGTTCCCCATTTTTTTACGGAAGGAGAAAGGAATAAGGTCGAAGTTGTAGAAGGACGAAGAATAGGTTACTAGTTGATAGGGTTTAGGGAGTAATGGCCGAAAGGAAGAGTGTGGATTTTGTCGGGCATAATATGTCTTTTATCATCCCGGGCTGACAGTGCTTTTTTAATTTCGGTGACACTGTAGACTTGATGCTTGAAGCTTCGGATATTGTTGAATGTTGCTGACATTGTAGTATCTTCAAACAAACAAGTCTTGTAGTGGTCAAATGTCACGTGTTTTTTTAAATAAGATGTCTTCACTCCTTTTGCTTTCTTGACTGTCGGTGTGTTGTTCTCGTGGTACATCTTAAATTAATACAATTTCGCCATCAACGCTACTATTTCTTCTAAAGGCATTCCATTTGCTTCATCTTTAAATTTTCCAATTACTTTTTTATTTTTTTCATTAAAATTTGGATGGTTCTTCGGATAGTCAGAAAAGTCGAAATCTTCTTTGTATGGAAATGTCCTTAGGTCTTCATACATGTCCAAAGTCTTTATCCAGTAGATAAACGCGTCCGTATCCATGTATGCGACTCCAATGTTTTCCCTTCCGTAGTGTTTAACCATTTTGTTATAATGGAAATCATACATCAGGGTTTTACTTATGTCCAAAATCGACATACCTATGTATAACGGACGGTCCATGATTATTGTTGTTTTCTTCATACTGACGGCGACTAGATTTTCGTTTATAATCATGGATGTTCCAAAATTTGGTTTTTGCACTAATTTTTCCAATTTTCTAGGATCACTCACTAATTTTACATTTTTATGTTTTCTTTTGTTCTCCAAGGTCTTCCCAAAGATGGCGTTGTTCATTAATTTATAGAAGTCCTTTTCAAATGCTGTTGTCGCTGCAGCTCTTCTTGTAGTGTTGGAATCAATGTATGGTTTCAACCAACAAGACTGGGTGAATTCAATTGCTCTATGAATTCTCACTATACGTAGACCCAATTCAAGAGCCTGTTGAACTACCCAGTAATGAGCCACATACCGATCTTTATTCTCCAAGGTCATCATCAATTTTGGCCATCTTCCTGTCGGTGAAACTTCAGTCTTGGCTAGGAGAGGCAAGTCGTAGTGATGGTCATGAAGGTGCTCCGGGTATTCAAAATCACAGTCCAAAATATAGCCTTTTGGACCATCCTTTGGAATCTGTGAAATGTCTCCGATGGTGGCCGGGTCGATCCATTTGAAGTCAGCATAGGGAAGTGGATTTGACATTGCCCAACCATAAAGGTTGTTTGCGTCAAAGTAGCCAAGGTAGACCGATGGTTGTTGCTCGTCGAAGCCGGGGATGTACTTGTTGTTGGCTTTAACATGACGTGTTACAGCTTGTGTCAAACCGCCCCGTACACCAGATTCCATCATGAGCACCATATCAATATCCGTTAGAAGTTCCAGTCGACAGTTGGTTGACTTTAGCATAGCTTGCCATGCTAATCCTGGAGATGTGTACGAGTGTAGAGGGTCCAGTCCATAGGCGGAGAAGCAGGTGTTTCTGAATTCTTCCATCACATCGCACAGCAGAGTTACGTCCAATTTTATATAAAAGTCAGAATATTCCCCTAAGGTTTGAATGTTTAGTTGGTTCCAAACATTACAAGCATGATTGTAGTCTTCAATGGAGATTTCACTTTCGTTTAATTTGCTGTTGAAGGCTTCAATAGGTGGTAGACTGGTTTCTTCAAATTTTTCTGTAGAAGTTATGTAATCGTAGGGGAACACTCCTTTACGTAATACTAAGTCCAATTTATCTTCAGGTACAATCTTGCTGGTTTCTTTTAGGTCTTCTCTTCGTAGATTCTCAGACAATCTGCTCAAACTAGATGCCATAAATCTATAAGAGTCTACAAAGCGAAGTTTAATTTTACCTACTGTTTTTGAGAAACTGATATACTTTTCCAATGTTGTAGCAAGAACATCAATTCTACCATTATCTCTTCCTAACTCTGGAATAATGAAGTGGGAGTCGTAGCCGCTAAGATTGTGTAACACGACAGGGATAAAGTGGGGCAGTTTGTAATTTATATTGCATGAATTACAAGCAGCTCCTCTGTATAAACCTGTCAGGTGATCGTGATCTCTTACTTTTGGATTTTCTTCACTGAAACTCTTCTTGCATAGATAACATCTTGATGTCAGATTATATTCTTCCTGTTGATTCTCATTCAAAGGTTCCATAGGTACGACATTACCATACAAGCGTTGTACCTTTTCAGCAATGTCATACAACCGGTCTACGAAATACTTAGCGGCTTCTTCACCACGGTAGAGTATTGGAGTGGATGTTAAACCATAGTCTTGCAATTGGTTTTCAGACAAGGTTGATTTCACTAGTAGACAAAAACTGTTGGGTTGATGCAACTGATATTTTGTTCTTCTAGTCACTTCAACGTCCGGCAGCTCCTGTGGTACTAACGTAGATTCAAAATCTGCGTAGATGACTACTGGAATCCGATATTGGTGAACTGTCTTGTTAAATTGGATACACGCTCGAGATGGTGGTGGCAGACTAATCTTTACTTCATAATTTTCGTTACAAAGTCTTTTGTGTTCAATCAACCATTCTGATCCTCCACGTCTTAGTTCTTTATATGTGAAGCAGAAACATCTTTTACACACTGTTAACCTACTTTTATGTTTTGATAACTGATTCCATACCAAGGCTACAAAGTCCTTTATCCATACATAATGGGAAATTTCACCCTTCGTTATCAATAGCAAATCCGTGTGGTTTCTTTGCTCGTCTTTTACTACCCGCAAAGGATAAACGTTGTTTGAATCATCCAGACCAAAAACATTGACTGAAACGCCAGGATTTTTCTTTTCAAATTTGTCAATGTCTTTTAAGGTAACTGGGTAGGTGAGACCTTGAAAGTTGTAGCGATGTTCATTCTCGTAATATTCTCTACCAACTCTACAAGGATGATCTTTAACATATTTGGTTATCATTGCATATTTAAAACATTCATTACCTTCATTTTGCACATTCCTACACGAGTTGGTGTTTTGTATTTTCTTTGGTAGAGGGATAAAACTACTACCCCTTAAACCATATCCATGCTTATGAACCCTTACATCCATACCTTCAATTGATGACAAAGTCCATCCAGATCCTCTTCCTTCATGTTCTTGAAGTTTGGTTATAAGTTCCTCCAAGCATTCTTCAATTATATCATCGATGTTGGAGGTGAAGGTAAGGGTTCGGTTTTTGGTAATGAACGCTCTCAATGCTGTTTCACCATCAGTATTGTTAAACATAGCCTCTAACACCATTCCAAATTTAATAAAATTTAATCTTTGTAGTTCTTCCCTCAAGGTTCCGCCAACAAGTTCCTTAGCCTGGGTTATAAATGTTTCCAGTTCCAATTGAACATTATTAATTTTGAAATGTGTTACAACTCGTCCTGGCAAGGCCGTGGTGCGCAGTTGTTTCACATCTTCCAGTTCTTCTTCAGTGTCCTCTTCTTCAGTGTCTTCTTCTTCAAAAGGTCTTCTAGCAGTAGATGGTCCAGCACCAGCAAATTGGATCACACTAGGTCTTCTTCTTTGCATTTGCTGTAGATAGCTGTCCCAGTAGTCCGTCTGCTTCTGGTGCTCTTCCAAAAACCGGTCAATTGAGTCTAAGTCTATTTCATCCATGGTAATATCTTCTTTTCTATCTTCTTCTTCATGTAATTCTCTGTGTATGGTGAAAAGATCTTCGTCTTGAAAGATTTCCCCACAAATGTCGCAAAGAGCCATTTCAAACAGTTTGGCTTTGAATGCACACTCTGTGAATGTCCACGCAATAATGAGCAGCGCACTCCACCGGGACCCTTTATATCCGAGGCAGATAGGTGGGGAAAGTGACGTCATATGGAAACAGGTTATCACTCATGTGCTAAATTTAGCCTTTACACAACCGTTTGTAATACATTTATCAGTAGCCTTGATAAATTGATGATATTTGGTCTAGATTCAATAATTTGTACAAGTTTTTTCAAAGACGTCTGTTTGAGCAAGTTTATGTAGGTCAAGGTCATTTGGAATTATTATTTTGAGCGGGGTATAGAGCACTAAGCAGCATCATTTACTACAAAGTGCTCTATCCCCCGCTCACATTCTTTTTTTTTAACTTTTTGTTTAAACTTTTTACAAGGGTGAAACATCACCATCAGAGTCGGAATCATCCTCATCACGGAATAGGCAGCGATGACAATACATAATTCTTCTGGCAACTAACATCCTATCCATTGGACGATGGGGAGTGTCTTGTTCTTGTTCTTCTTCTTCAATTTCCAATTGGAATTCCATTTCCGACTCAGATGACGACTCTAATGTTTCGTAGGTGTGCAAGTCCACTTCATTGTCCGTTGAACCAGCTTCGTCAGAGTCCGTTTCAATATCCATTATTTCTTCCTCCTCTTCCTGATCAACCGCAGGTAGTTGGTCCTCTGCTTCTATAACTTCTACAGGTATTACCTCCAGAATTGAAAGAATTCTGTCGCGATGGAACACGGTGTTGTCAAGTGGAGCCATGGTATGAAAGTGGTGTATCTATCCAATTGGTTTGCCCTTTTTATACCCCCACCAACTATACATTTTATGTGGGTCACGGTCACGTAAAAATACCCTTTGAGCGGGGGATAGACCACTAAGCAGCATGCTAGTCCATTGCCGCAAAGTGATCTATCCCCCGCTCTGTTCTACACAACCTCAATCAAGTCCAAGTTCGAGTCCTGTTTAACACATTTTATTCTAATTCCATATCCAATTTAAAAATTTCAATTTCACAAGGTTTACATCCCTGATGTATCAAACACTCCAGCTCCCTAAACATATCGTCCAGTTCGTCCAAATTATGATGTCCTACTTTTAACACATGGAGGTGGTTCATGCTTTGCATTGTAGCATGGGCATCAACAAACAAGTTTCTTTTCCACGCTAACATAAATTCGCAGTTTTCTTGAAAAATCCTTCTCACCAAACACTCATACACAGCCGTCAACATGTCTCTACAGTTTTCATAATGCACCATCACAGTATACCTGTCCAAGTTAGGACCAAGAAGAGATCCACTCATTTTTATAGTGTTCTACTGGAAAGTCCAAAGCAGAATGAAGTCGGGATGTACAGACCCCCCTCTTTTATACCAGTTAACCGGTTGTCCTTCGTTTAAAGTGGGTCAAGGTCATTCAAAAGTACCCTTTGAGCGGGGGATAGACCACTAAGCAGCATGCTAGTCCATTGCCGCAAAGTAGTCTATCCCCCGCTCTGTATTCTACACACACACACACACATGTCCCTGTCTTTTCATTACATACCTAATATATATTCACTACCTTCATCGTCACTATCACTCATCACCGTTTCTACAAACTCCACCGGATTAAAGTTAAATTGTTTCAATTGTTCTTTTAAGTTTTCAATTTGTTGGTCCTTTACTTCTAAAACACTGTGAAGGTGTGATATATAGTCCGCTGCCTCGTTGATGCTTGCTACTCTGGGATCGCCTAACTTCAAGCTGGGAACTACACCCTGCAGCCTGAAGTACGCCATACGCCTTTCTTGCTCCTGCCGTTGACCAGGACTGAGCAAGCCTTGTCCGTCTTGGCTCACCTCCAGCAAGGTCCGTAGCATTGGAGCTTTGCAAGCGTTTGCCCGAGCAACAGTTATGCTATGGAATGGTCGAGCAGGTCCACGAGTAGCAGGCAGAACGTTGGCAGCACGCCTTCTTGAAGAAGAAGCCCGAGAAGTTTTGCAGTTGGAAGCCATGTTGAAGTGCGGTATTCAGCTAAGCGATACAAAGCAGAATAACCAAACTGCACATCAATACCTGTATATATACACTTATCAGTGGTGGGGGTACTAGCTAACCTTGGTAAAGTGGGTCAAGGCCATCCAAAAACATTACCAGAACGGGGGATAGATCACTAAGTGGCATGTTAGTCCATTGCCACAGAGTGATCTATCCCCCGCTCTGTATTTCACATTCACGCACACATTCATACATACACACAAGTCCCAGTCCAAGTCTTTACCCACACACCTATCCACTCTCATCCTCACTATCATCACTGTCCAACAGGCTTTCACACTTCCTAATTAGTTTTTCCCATTTACTCCGGATATAAAGTAGCTCCCTGCGAGTATTCTCTAGCATTCTGTCCCTTTGCTCTATGACTTCGTCGTACCACTCGATGATGTTTGGTGGAGTCTGGGTTGATGCGTCCATCGTGGTTGGTTGAGAAGCTCCGCTGCTCCGCAACTCCTTCCTCACAGGACCAAAGCCGGAGAATCGGACACGACTCCTTGACGAAGGCCCCGATCGGATTGGTCCAATGCTCGGGCTGGAGTTGGAGGCGGCCGGGCCAGAGGTAGAGGCTGGGACGTTCATAGCAGACATGGTGGTGTTCAGCTTAACGGTGTAAAGCAGAATGAGAGGACGGTTGATCACCACTCCTATATATACCCATTTTTAGTGGTGGGGATAACACGGAGGGGGGAGGGGGGGGAGGGGGTTAAAAGAAATTTTGCTTAGTCTTCCCGGTCATCAGTTTTACATACCTTTAGCACACCCATTATTTTGGTTTCTTCAATAACTTTACACACCTCAAACACCCAAGCAAACAGCTCATCTATGTTGTTATAATTAATTTTTGTCCAGTGTTCATACTTATGAGTTGTTTATAATACATAGATAAAATGTAGACCCGTCTCGTCTTATACAATACTCAACTTCCATTCTATGCTGGTTTAGCACTTCCCAAGCATTGTGTTGATCTATCAAGAAGTCACCACCTTTGTAATTGTACCGTGACATGTTTACCACGGAGCACAGAAACAGACTGAAGCAAATGAACGGCTCATACAAGCTTAGTAAGAGCGTTAGAGTGGGGGTATCACGTGATACACAACATTAGTTGTAAGGTTAGCACTTTACTTTAAACAGTAATTTATATGGGTCAAGGTCGTTCAAACTTTGAAAAATTTTTACCTCCAAACACTTGTAGCAAGCTACAAGTGTTTGGAGGTAGGTTTTAATTTGTTAAAGATTTTTGTAACTTAGTCTCCACCCTCAAGGACACGGTTTGAGATTGTCCCAGTGACTTTACATCACCGCCAGGTTAAAGTATTATACAAGTCAAGTATTTTTTTTTTTTTTTTATTAGTTGACTTGTGTAATACTCCTCTCCCTTACTTTAAGAGGGTTAGGACTAAATTTGGAAGAAATAATTTGGAAGAAGAATTTTTGTTTTTTAAATATCGTCCAACACAACCTAACAATTTAGAATTTCTTTTGGTAGGCCTACATCCTAATCCATTTCCCACACAGATTGGCATCCTTCCCTTCGTATTAGATAGCCTTTTTTATGGATGAAAAATTGTCTTTGTACCATCCGAACGGGTACTTTCATTGTATGAAGGCTGCCATCACCTTTTACAATGATTTCTACTTTGGCATCAAAAGCTCCATAAGTTTGAGCAATAAAATAATATTTTTCATCCATTTTAAGTCTTCTAATATCAAGCGGTTGCGGACTGTGGGGATGTCTGGGTTGGGATGTTTTAGACCTAATGTTGTTAAGACTGTAGGGTCTTACTCTCGGAAGATTGATGTTTTTGTTCAAGTGCGTTTGGCAACGGTCTTTATCTAAAACAGCAAACTTCTGACAGCAAAGAACCCCAAAGTCTTTTGACATCCACACGTAATCGCATTTATTACCCTTGCCAGCAGGGAGTTTAACACGCTTACGTTTTTGTGTTGGACGCTTTACTGGAGTGTTTTGGAGCTTGTCAGGTTTAGGCTGGCTAGAAGGAATGGGGGTGGGAGGTGAAGGTTTAAGTAGGTCAAAAGGTAGGCTGCAGACAATTTTGGGTGGGGTAGGTGAACGGGTTAGGTCGATTGAGGGAAGTTCGGGGGAGAAGATTGATTTACGGGGTGGTTTGGTTGGTGTAGGTGGCATGGGGGATATGGGTGAGGGACATTGGGATTTGGTGTAGGATAGGATTTTCTTAGTTCGACTGTAGGGGGTTATCCTCGACCTTGGCGCCTCTTCGAACACCGCAGACTCCGATCCCGAGTCCGATAGCAGAGAGAGTGCTGGAGAGGCTATCAGGACTCGTCCGCTGGGGTTCTTTGAAGATGCCGCGGGTGCGCCAGCCTCTTCCGAAGCCGAAGGTGCGCCAACCTCTTCCAATGTTGGTGGCAATGGTGAAAGGCTGGGCATCGAGGCAGGCTGCGGTGGCGGCGGCGGCGGCGGCATCGTCAGGCAGCTCAGAATCTGCGCTGTCATGAGGTATTCTAGGATCGGAGCGGAGGACGATGAGGGCTGAGGCGTGTTGGCCGAGGTTGAAGAAGCTGGTGGGTAATTCTTGAGCTTAAGACCCATCTTGATGAAGCGAATAAATGAAGAGTAAATATGAAAAGAGTAAATATGAAAAGAAGATTGAAATAAGTAAACAAAATCTCAGGAGCGAGAGAGGACCGTCCGGTACGGGAACCTGGACAGGAATGAGAAGTGCATGCCACCCGGCCGCCTTATATCCCCACCGGGGCTGCCACGCCCAGGATATCAGGGGTGGGGGAAGGGGTGGGGGTGGGGGTGGGGGTGGGGGGGGGTGGGGGGGGGTTCGCACTTTTTGTCGGGGGGGGGGGGTTCGCACTTTTTGTCGGGGGGGGGGTTCGCACTTTTTGTCGGGGGGGGGGGGTCAATTTAAAACAATAAGCCTCACTTAAGGCGTTTATGTTAACATCGCTGAAGCCTCCAAAAAAAGACACACTTGTAGACGAGTCAAACCTTGTGTGTTACTTGACTTGTACATTTTTTTAAAAGAGCTTAATATATTTACCTTGTTAATAAGACCTGACTGTTAAAGAATTTTGAAAACTTTTATATATTTAGGTCAAGGTCACGGAAAAACTTTAAAAAATTAAGCCCCACACCCCCATCGGGGGTGTGGGGCACTTGGGTTGTCATCGCTGTAGCCTCCGAAGAGACCCAACTATGACAACAAGGCAACATCCAATGTCGTGTTCCCTTCGCCACGCAAGACTTGTAAACATTTACTGCATTGTCTTTTCAATAGCTAACAAAACATTTACTTAATTTTGAGAGAGGTTGAGGACAGCCCTAGTGGCTTACGTCCTCGGTCCGAGTGCAGAGGCCGCCGCAAATTGGCCACAGCT
Organism: Neoaliturus tenellus; assembly: GCA_030545055.2. NCBI lineage: Eukaryota > Metazoa > Arthropoda > Insecta > Hemiptera > Cicadellidae > Neoaliturus > Neoaliturus tenellus. The sequence continues at coordinate 73,920,214 of CM061536.1, read as the reverse complement.
GTGGTCTGCATGCCAGCGTACAAACGGACCGGTTCCCAACCCAGCCGCAATATTGCATGCCTGAGAGGACCCATGCTAAAATTGGTTTAAAATTGTTTTACACGGGGGTCTACTCCCGTACCCTACCTTTAATATTTAACTTTATCAATGCAGTAAATTTTTATAAATCTTTGTGGGTCAAGGCCACACGGACATTAAAAAAATTTCGGCCCCCGTACATCCATGGCGAACCACGAATGTTCGGGGGCCTTGGGGACTAAAAACACAAATAGCTAACAAAGATTCATTTACATAATTTTGAGTTTCCAGAAGGGAAACAAGAGGTTGAGGACAGCCCTAGTGGCTTACGCCCTCGGTCCGAGTGCAGAGGCCACCGCAAATTGGCCACAGCTGTGGTCTGCATGTCAGCGTACAAACGGACCGAGTCCCAAACCCAGCCGCAATATTGCATGCCTGAGAGGACTCATGCTAACATTGGTATAAAATGCTTTTACACGGGGGCCTACTCCCGTTCCCTGACTTTACAATTTACTTTGAGCATTGAAAAAGCTCAAGGGGGGATTGCTAAAACAAGCGTATACACTTTAGAAACATATAACATACTTACAACACACAATTGAGCTCAACGTAGTCAATGCTGGAACAAGCACATACACATTAAACACATATAACAAACAAGACACAAAGGATAAAAGACACACAGGAGACATAGGGTACAAGTAAAACACTCTCATATAAAACAATTCGCAATACCCAAACGCAAGCGCAATATCTTACAACTAATACAAGTCTTAAAGTTAGAGTAGACTTCGCTAAACACTGAAGGCGCCATTCAATGTTTAGTGATGCCTATGGCGGTCCGTCCCGATCGTTCACGTTCAACGCGCGGGAGCGGACTGCGAGCCGGCTCTGGCTGGGCCCCCTTATATCCCCACCGGGGCTGCCACGCCCAGGATATCAGGGGTGGGGGAGGGGGTGTGGGTGGGGGTGGGGGTGGGGGTGGGGGTGGGGGTGGTGGTGGGGGGGGGCTCGCACTTTTTGTCGGGGGGGGGTCAGGTAAGTTAAGTGGGTCAAGGTCACCCACAACACTTGTACTCTAAGTGTTGGCTATACCCCCACCACAACTGGGTCCCTAGGCTGCACAACACCGCTTCGCCAGTATGTCTCCGGCTTCCATGCGGTGCGTCTCGCTGTTCTCTAGCTCTCTATATGCAAGTAATTTTACAAGTTCTGAATATAGGTCACTACACTTTAACTCTGGGACAATATCGACTTGTAGTATTTCAGTGTTTTGACTCAAGGTCATCACACTTTAACTCTAGCACATCGGTTATCGTACCAGAGGTGCTCAATAACCTAACTTGTAATGTTTAGGGTGGCGTTTGCACGCCACGTGGTATCGCCATGAGTGTCCAGTCCAAGTTTTAAATTAAATTAATTTTACTGTAATCTTTTCCATTTCCGCTTCGTTTTGCCAAAGTATAAGGTGTCGCTTAATAAAGTGGTATTTCTCTAAAGTTATAGGAGATTGCAGGGATACAATTAGTTTATTTAGGAGACTCTTCATCTTGGAGTTTAACACAATTTCCACTTTGACTTTGCTTCCTCGGCTCTCACAGCCTAAGCTGTACAGAAATGTTTCTTCTAGTGCCAACTCGGGCCAAGAGAACAGTGTGTTGACTGTAGGACAGCTCATGGTGAAGTGATGCGATACTCCAGCGTACCACCTCACCTTCCCCCACCACTGTGACCTTCCCCCACTCCTGCTGTTTCCCCCACCTCTTTTCCCTTGACTCATGCGCTACAAGCAGTCTCTCAGTATTGTGCGGACTTTTGTGAGGAGAAGCCATGTCGCGGGGCACTTTAGGTAAGAAACTTAGCCGTGTTAAGGCTTTATTAGTTGCTCACTGCCCACCACTCAAAGTTAAGAGGGTTTCGACTTTAGCTAAGTGGCGCAAACTGTTGCGCGGACACCCTAAGTTTTATACAAAACAGACTAATGTCAGTTTTACTGATGAGGATTTGTTTAAAATATTGGATGAAATGACTTTTCCTTGCAAAATTCAGTTAGTTACTCCCATTCCTGACAGTTTAGAGTCTTAGTCTCTCAAGCCGATATACCTAGAGTACACAGAGCCTGCTAGTCAGTCACTCGGTGGTTGTCGTGGGGTGCGCATCGGTGTCGGCGCTCCGTTGTTAGGTTTTCAAGGTCACAGTAATATGAAATTGGGGGTGTTGTGCTAGTTCAAGGTCACCTGAGGGATTACCGATTGCCCATTTAGGCTGAGTCATGTCAGAAACTCAGGTTTAACTTGGCACTTTTGCCGTTTCTCGTCGAATATTCGCTCCAAGTGGTCAAGGTCACGAGGACTCGGACTAAAACTCGGAGCGTAGTGCGAGAAACAGCAAAAGTGCCAAAAAATTTTAAGTTTCGGCTTGACCTTGACCTTAGTGGCGTCGGTGACGTCATTTTGATGACGTGAGGGGTGATGACGTCATCAGCACGTCATTTCTGTGACGTCATGGGTGTGACGTCATGGAAGTGACGTCATTGGTGATGACGTCATCGATTGCGTCATCGATGACGTCATCGATGACGTCATCGGTGAGGTCATTGACCTCGATGACGTCATCCCTCAGGTGACCTTGAACTGGCCCAGCATCCCCAATTTCACACTACTCATCAGCTTACTGGGCATTGCCCTATTGAACAAAGTAAACAACGATACGGGTGTGATTGCAGAGTTTTTTATTAAAGAATAAAACATAAAAATATCTGATAGTATAAGATACAAGGGTAAAAAAGAAATTTTATAGAACAATATACAATGTGAAAAGACACATTTGTATTTCAATTTCTTCAAAAGTTGCAAAGAAATAAACGTCAAATATATTTTATTTTTTCTACCACGCTTTCTCTCCCTATACTATGGGTCAGCAAGATAGTAAAATTCCATACGATTCAAACCATTTAATTTTTCATTTTTGTTTCAATTCCATAACTTTTCCCTAAGACACTTACTGACTATTGTTTGTTTATTTATTAATTTTACATACCAACGGACAACTCTATTTTTGTAAATACATGCAATAGCATATAGCTGACATAACTGAATAAAAAAAAAAAATTGCCGTTTTACTCACGCTGGACACAAGCAATAGAATTAACAATATAACAGAACAAATAATCGAAACTAAAATACATAGTGCATAAATAATGATAATAATCAACTAATGAATGATAACAGTAAATATTTAACATATATTCACAAAAATAATGAGTAGAAATTAGAAAAAAGTAACAATGCAATAACTAGCAAAGTTGATTTTGACTTACTTATTTTATATACAACGAAAAACGCAATAACAAATAATAAAAACTTTGTATGAAAAAAGTACATAACAATAACTTTTGCTACCTTAACATGTAGAACTGGCCATTCGCTTGGCATTAGATTGGATAAATTAAGTTCAACTTAAATTCGTCACAATTTTTCTCCTCACAGATGCCACGCTGTCGACGAAAAAGTCCACCGATTCCGGAACATTGTTGCCCTCCCTCTGCATAAGTACCACAGCTCTGTTGAATCCGTAGTTGGTACTATTGTGTTGTCTGACGAAAAGTTCCTTGGACCGAGTTGATGCTGGAGTCCTTAACTGAATCAGATGGAGTATGTCAGAACAGTCCATCCCACCACTAAGCAGCTTGTGCAAAACAACGACATCAGCTATGCATCTACGGTATTCAAGCGTCTGCAGACCAAGGTGGGCCAGATTGTCGACTGAAACCTGTTGATACTGGAACCCCATCTTGACTCTAACCATTCTTAAAAATCTTCATTGAGTCATCTCTAATTCATCACATAGGTATCTTTGGTGAGGGCTCCACACAACAAATCCATATTCTAGAATTTGCCTCACCAAGGGACAGTATATTGTCTTCAGTGCTGTAACATTGTTGAAGTCTCTAGAGAAGCGGTAGACAAACCCTTGCATTTTATTAGCCTCTCTGCATATGGCACGTATATGAGACCCTGGATTGAGAGTAGAAGTCAAAACAACACCCAAGTCCTTCACCATCTCAACTCGTGGAAGATCTCCCGAAATCTATAGTTGAACATAATAGCAGATGCTCGACGGTGAAATGTAATAGCATGGCACTTATTAATGTTAAGTTTCATTTTGTTTTCCAGACACCATTGATCTAATTCATCCAAACTTCTTTGTATTCTTAAACAGTCTTCCTATGCTGATACGACTGAAATCCCCTTAACGTCATCAGCGAAAAGAAGTGATTCTGTAGAAATAGATTGAGGCAGGTCATTAATAAACAGAGCGAAGAGGCAGGGTCCGAGTAGAGAGCCTTGGGGAACTCCAGACGCAGAAATGTAGAAATGAACTTGTAAACAAATTTTAGAAAACAAATTTCTTCAAAAAATTTCTTAAGTCCAATTAACACTTAAGTTCTTTAGTTCATCGGCCCACCACGTTGGGCGACATTTTTTATTGTTACATTCCTAATCGTTTATAACATAAATTCAATTCTAAATTCAAATACAATTCTATCACAGCAGTTCTTTCTTCAACTTGTATTGGGATGTCCATTGCTCCTTCAATAGAACACCATGATCTATCAGCAGTTTTTGCTTGGGTTGTACTCGAAGATCTCATATTATATCTCAAAATTTCCAGCATTCTTCGGGTTTTGTCTCCTATTACAGTTCTATTTGCTCCAGAATCCAATAAACCTACAATTTCTGATCCATCTACACTAACTTTAAAGTAAGGTCTAACATCTCCTTCCCTGAAGATCAACGACGAGGTGATGTGTACGGCATCATGTTCTAAAGTGATATCCGGATTTAATCGGTTTTGTGTTTGGGATGTGCGGGGCGGGAACCGGATGTTTGACGCTCAGCTTGAGAGTTTCCGAACGGCCATCAACTTTAGATTTGCAGGAAGGGCATTTTGATTTTATAGTGTTTTCTTTGCCACACCCATAGCAAAATATTGTTTTAGGTTTGAAACAATCGGAAAATACATGTCCTGGTTTCCTACAGTTCCAACAGGTAGCAGGAGTTCTCAAACGGTCAGGTTGACGATCATTTTTCTTCTCAGTCCGTTGACTTGAAGATTCTATTGTTGAAATTTTGATGTTGTCTCTTCTTACTCTGGGCTTGTATGCGAGGTCAGGCTCTAGAAGGCTTCGTTGTGGTCTTGCGTCATATCGCTGAGCTCTCAATCGGCCTTTTTCAAGACGGCGAATAATAGTTTCTAACTCATCAATATTTCTGAAGTTCTGGAGGCAGAGTGTAGGCTGGTATTCAGGAAGTACGTTCTCCTCAATAATATCAAGCATATCTTCCTCAGATTTTGGTTTGGTTAAACGACACAAACATTAGGAAATGTCGGTCGAGTCTCGACCCCCGACCGACCGCGGTGCATCTTCCACCCGTCCTGTCCGTGCTCGTATCAAACAGTAGGCCTACTCCATTCCGCTATGACCGTGTTCTCGTGTAAATGTCTAAGTGTTTGTGATTCTATGTACAATTTTTTTTAAACTTTTGACACACCTACTATAGGCAAGATTTTTTAAGTTCTTGGATCTGAAGATGGCAGTTTAACCTGCCGAAACGCGTCATCCAAAGTGTGGACAAGTCGGATCAAACGGCGGAATAACCAGGTAATTTAACCTTTTATAAAGTCTATAATTGATCCGGAAACACATCAAACAATATGAAATTGAAGGTATTGTTGGCCGAGCAGATAACAAACAGGATATTTCCAGCTTTCTTGCTTGAATGCTGATGAATAAAATCCACTATGAAAATATTATTTGATCTTCAATTATTTAATTGTAAATGATTTTTTTTCTTTGAAAAATAAATGTCACATATTTAGAAGATCGTGCCGCCGCAAACCTGATATACAATCAAAGATCAGAAAGATAACTAGGCAACCAACGCAAAGAGGTGTTATCAAATCCAAACGCAACAAGTTTATTAGTAGGGTTGCGTGGTCAACTGTATCAAACGCATTTGCAAAATCTACATAAATTGCATCTAATTGCTTGTTTAAAGCAAAGGCCTCCTGGATTTTTGATTGAAAAAGAATTAGATTGGATACAGTTGACCGTCCAGCTATGATACCATGTTACTGAGTACAGATTATACTAGAAACTTTATGCTTTATCCTGTCCAGGAAGATTCCTCAATCACTTTTGCCACGGCGCACAGGATGGAAATAGGCCTGGAATTGGTAGCAATGTCACTTGGGCATGACTTTTGGATTGGCACAATGTATGCTTTCTTCAAGGCATCTGGGAACACACCAGTAGTTAGAGATGAATTGAGTAATCTACAGATAGGGCTGGCTAATATGCTTCTACTATATTTGAGTACCTTTGTTGGAATTTCATCAGGACCCCAGAATTTGCTATCCTCCAGATTTCTCAGTTTCTCAGGAATCTCTTGATGGGGGAGGATGAAGCTATTTAAGGTGCTTAAGTTGCCGAGGCGATCGAAGCTGTCATGAGTGAAAACTTCCGTAGGCTTGGTTAAGACCGAAGAGAAGAATTGTGACTCATTCTCAAGGAAAGGCATCAAGCCTTTGTGAGGATTAATTTTACTTCCGTGTGTATTTAGTGTTCATCATATGTTTGGTAATGGTAAATAAGAATATTTAGATTCATGATTCCTACTTCTGGATATTGATTTCAATTATTATAAATGAATATTTACCTTTTTCAATATCCTTGTGTTTGGAGGGAAACTACATGTTTCGTGGCGACTGCCACATCCTCAGGTTTCTCCAAAAAGGGTCGTCAAACATTTAAAATTGATATCACACAAACACGAATAATAAATAAAAACACTTTTAACATTAAAACCTCGGTAACTTGGAAACACAAACTCACGGTGCGTGCACGCCTTTTGTCGTAGCCGGCCCGACAAAATGCGTGCACGCACCGCGAGTTTATTATAAATTTTATAAATTTTATATAACTTTTTTTCTATTATAAATTTTATAATAAATAATAATAAGTGAAAAAAATTTGTAAAAAAATGTAAAACATGCTTATTGAATTAAAAGTATTTTTGATTTGGTTAAAACTACGTACTACTTTTTCACTATTAAAAGTTACTAGGGGGCCTGTGCAGCGCAATGCGCTGCATTTATTAGGGTACCTGGTGATCAAACTTTGCTGCATGGTAATACTTTGAGAAAAAATTTCACAATAGTGAAAATCAGATAGAACATTATTGGTGTTTCATCTTTCGATCTTCATTACCAATCCTTCAATTTCCCAATGTGATAGTGTTGGGATGTGGTGCTCGTTCTTATAAGTCTAAATTAGCTAAGATTAGTAGGCCTAGTTGTTCTTTTGTCCATATGTCTTAGGGCCTTTGTTTAAACCCTTCTATAAAATTTAGAATAAATTCACAGATTTTGTATCCACATAGTTCATCAAACATAAAACTTAAATGACAACAGAATAAAAATCAACATTTCATTACTCCCCGGTGCTGTTATGCAGCACTCACTGCGGCTGGTTTTGTAGTACTACTGTATGAGGTAGTCAATGACATAGTGAATGAGTCCACATTACTATACATGCCTGGATCCTCTTTAAATTAACTTTCCATGACATTACAAAATTTAAATAAAGAAATCACAAAAATTAAGAGAATCTACATTTTGTTGGTGTGGTCCATTTTGTTTTAGTGGCATTTTTATTTTGGTTAAAATTTCTCTTTATAAAAACCATTTTTGTAATAAGCTTGTTTTCTATACTGGAGGTAAAAAACTTTTAAACGTTGTCTTTTACACAGGTTTTTAAATATGTGTAGCGTTCTGCATAAAACATGTTTATGCTATAATAGTAAATAAAAAGGTTATTACACTTACAACCAACTATCCCTTTTCCTTATAGTTTACAGCAGTGTGAACCCCCATGCAAACAAATTTAGTGTTCTATTTTAATATTTGTTACCTTTCATTATTGTTTCAATACCAGTCGGACAACCAATAAGACCCATGTAAAAAATTTCAATTTCCAAAATTGCTTTTGTAAAAAAAAATGAATTTTCTAGGGTAAAGTTACAAAACTTATTTTTGTGCCCAAATACGCTTCGATAAAACTTGCAAGCAAAAACTACCTGCTACATTTATTTTGAAAAAAATTTAAAACCTCAGATTAGACACTCCTCGTATTAAAGAATGAAATTGTGTTTCAGTACCAGTTCAATTTGCTTCTATTCAACTTTTATCATATGTGTTTGTTTATCAACAGCTGTTTTATTTAGCAATTCAATATAAATTGTTCCCCATGTTAATCTTATGGACAAAAAATGAACTTTGAAGGCTTCCCGTGGGCTTCAGAATTAAAATATCAAAAATCTAAAACCTTATTGCAAAACTACGAACTGAGACCATTCTTTTGACACCTCAAACTTTAAAATTGGTCCAGAAATAAGGGAGGAGTAGTGTTAACAAAAAAAGGGCATCACGTATTATATATATATAGATGTTTTAATGCATAAACAGACTTGAAATGTGATAACAGGTAAAATTACCAAAATGTGAAGACCTTAGTAAAAACTAACAATATTGTTAGCAAACATTTCACCTGTATTACTCAACCATACCTATGCTAAGTTTAAAACGACTATTTTTTACTGTAGTACCAGGATTATGGAGCTTATGCTCGGTAAAATAATAAGCATCACTTTCCTTTTCAGACAAACCTCGTTCCCTGCGCTCACTCGTCCCCTGACGAGCTTGTTCGCTTCGCTCACTTTTATATAGGTTCGTTGAACCATAGGTCTAAAATGCAGGTAACATATTGGTCCATTTCCAAAGTTATCAGCTAATTTATTGTTGTTTAATTTTATCAGTTAAAAATTTCAATAATGATAGCATGGGAAATTTATAGAGCTCTAGGAAGAAAACTGGATTTTTTTCTAAACATGGGACTGGCTCCAATCGATTCTTGGTGGCCAAAACCAATCCCCATGTTTAACCAAGAAATAAAAAATTCTTGGAGAGAAAAAAATCTGGCATAAAAAATCATTACTTGTCTTAGAGTATAAATGACAAAGAAACTTACAATTCCTTTAAACAAGTTTTTCTTAGTATGGTTATTAGAGTAAAACATTTTTTTTAATAGTATAAATATAAGAGGAAATTATTATAAAACAAATTTGGATGTTTTGTGAATTGTTTGATACTCATTTGGTTTTGTTTTTATTGTTAGTTGGTTTTACGCTTCATTTAAATACGGAAGTACATTAATACCTTATTTTTAACTTAAAAAGCTTTACATTACTTTCAAAATTTTATTTATAAAACATAACTATTGTATAAGGAAATAAAAGGATTGTGCATTCTCAAAGATGACATGCTCATTATTTAATTATAAATCTTCGCATATTTATTTACTTCATTGATTCACCAAACGTGCATTTTTAAGTGCATGTATTTATTTATTGAATATTATTAATTGTAAACAGATACAGCCATTAATAAACTTTTTGGCTGTATTTTAGATTTTAAGGAGGCTGAACTTGAATCAGAATTAAATTTGGTTTAATGATAAATAAAAAATATATATATAAAACAAGACGTCCTTAATTCCCACAACAGCGAACAATTCATTCAACCATAAATCTTTGTAGCCTGCTCTAACACTTGTCAATTCAGAACACATTCATCTTAGCAGTGGAATTAATGATGGTAAATTTAGAGACATGTATTTGAGACAGTGATAATTATTGTTTAGTCTTTAAATTATTATTAAACAACTATTTTTTTTATATACATCTTATTCAAAAATATATCTGTAATGTTAAACGTATATCCATAAAATTGTTTTAATATTAGTAAAGCTTATTACGATTACTAGTCAACTAGGTGGAACCAATATATATATATATATATATATATATATATATATATATATATATATATATATATACAATAAAACCAAGCACTTTTTTTGTTTGGCGAATTGTATGGTTTTAGGTTTCAGAAAATGCACACTAACAAAAGATACATTTGATCAAAAAGCCTACCCATATTAGTTGAATACTATCTTCTTTTCAAAACGTCTCTTTGACAATATATATGGTTTAAATTTTTTCCAAATATATATATAATAGAAAAATTTTTATTCGTGTAAGATGCAAATAAAACGTTCGCATATGCAGCTTATGTCTTCCGTTAAATTGAGGTTTAAATTAATATAATTTTGCTACGGGTGTCATCCATAGCTTTAGGTAAAACAATAAAATCAATTTCTTCATTTAGGTTTTTCATATAACCGGTGTAAAGTGAATATTTCTTTTGTTTCAAATAGTTTTATCCACATACATAAACTAGATGATTGACAATTTCGTAGATCTGTTGATCATAAACAGTAGAACTTTAAGCCGTCTGGTACTTTGCACTTTTATTTCGATCAACAATTGTTTATTGTTTTACAAAATACCAAAAAGAAATTCCCTAATAAACGCCATGAATAGGCAAGAGTATCCCACCTTAATTGTTAGTCACTTTAAATCACCCCCGAATTTTCTTAGACACTTTGATGTCTGATAACATTCTCAAAAACTGTAATATTTACAAAAAAAAAAATATATATATATATATATGCATTTATTTATATATATATATGGTTACAAGGGGAGAAAGTAATAGACATTAATATTTTAACCATGGCTAAAATTAGAAAGAGATTTCCTTGTTTTTATATCTTAATATTAGCTAATTTCCCTGTAGGGAGTACGTTGTTACGGTGGTAGTCACTGTGGGACCTAAGCACGGGACCATGAATTTTTGTTTTGTTTTAAGGTCCCTAGAAGTAAAAAAAAAAACATTCATTCAAATATTTATATATGTACAAGCTTTTACCAGCTTCATTGTAGCCATTAAAAAATTAGCAGAGATTGTTACGGTAGAAATGGATAAATATTATTGATTTCTTAGCAACCAATAAACAAAAGAGAAAATCGATTTTCAGATTTTTTTACAACACTCTTTTAATATTTCGTACAATTAATTCTTTTAAAATAAAAAAGTATCCTATGTTACTTCTAATACCTCCAAGAATACGTGTACAATGTTTCACTATGATCGGTTGTGTTGTTTTCAAGTGAACATGGACATTCACATTTATAATATCAGTAGGAAGTAGATATATCCTATTTTGATGGAATTTTGTAGAAAGGTGTAGAGATTTTGTTCTTCAAGTCAAGTTCAAAATCCAGCAAGATCAGACCATGAAAGCGGGGTTTTATGGGGTTCCAAAAGGTTCAAAATGGGAGTTTTCGTATTTTTGGACCAGAATTTTCTAAATCTAACAATTTTAACTAAAACCCTTCAAAGAAGCTTGAAAAAAAACTATTTTGAATTTAAATTTTAACCTATCCTAATAGATAATGGAGACAATAAAAAATATGTTTCCCATGTTATTCTTATGGGAATTCAACAAATCCCTCAATCTCACTTATTTATTGACGTAACTCGATAAAATTTGGTATCCACATCCACTAAGATGAATGTAACTTATATATTTGCTTAAAAACCCTTATGGCAGCAAACCTACATACTCGCCTTTATGGAGTTTATGGTGAAAAAATAAAAACCAAAATCTGATACAATTTAGCATGTAATTGCACTGCCAGGGAATTATCGTCTATTTGCTTGTAACACCCTCATTACAGAAAACCTTCATCCTACTTCCCATGGTGTATATGGGGGAAAGAAAAACACAAAATTTTACTAAAAATTTCTGAGTACGCAGGTCTGCTGCGACGGGGAATTTTAATAATTTTTATTTAGTCTACTAATTACAATTACAAATTATTAGCTCATATTCTTAATTTAATTAAATAAAAATTTTAAATATAATTTTAACACTACAGTTTAATTTGATGTTACCGTGCTTATCCAAAACTTGTGCCACACTAAATATTACTTTTAACTAGCAATATTTTTATCTTAAGTATATAAATATAATGTGTAAGTAAATTTAAATATGATCGATCAGCAATAAAAAATTAGTATAAAAAAAGTGATTTCATAGAAAAAATAGAAAATACTAAGCTTTTTGTAGCTTTATCGACAACATGGCGGAAGTACCTATATATTAAATTCCTCCCAACATACTCCTCGACCTCAGAATGTTTCCTTGCGCTGCTAAAATATGAAGCATTTTTTCTTGCAGAATCTTAATATTTACACAAGATGTGAAGGTTTTAAAATGATCATTATCAAAAAGTATTTTTTATAAAAATTTTTAATTACTTGTTTGAGTTTTTTATTGAATGTATTTTTAAAAGATTATATGTTAAGTAAATTATATCATTGTGTGTATGCCGAATTCAACTATTTTCACTTTAAATACTTTCATCAAGTATAACAGCCTAAGAATACATTTAAAAGTGACAAAAACAATATATAACAAATTTAAAACGAACAAAATACATTCAAAATTAATATTTTAATATATAGTGATATTATTAACACTAAATGTTAAATCCTAAGCAATAATTGAAGCTTTGAACATGTTTTATTACATATTTTGGGTTATTATGTTCAAACATCAATATTTAACCACGTTTTTTTAAGTTTACTTTATGTGCCAGGCTACAAAATGCTGCACAGTGAAAAAAGTATAAAGATTTTCCACGAAATAAATGTCTTGTCGTTTAACTGATGAATTGCGCTATGTTTTCTCTTGGGCTTAAACATTTTCCGCATAAGACCTTTGTGTGTTTCTCCACTTGGATATATGTGTATTATACTCATATCCAATATACATTTTCTTAAAACACGTTAAGGAACGTACTAAAGCTCCAAATAAAGTTTTAGTGTGAAAATTTCTTTTAATTTCTCCCTCTATACGGTATATGGAGAAAGTATTTATTTTTCAAAATTTTTGAATTTGACTTGTAGGCAAATTTATCTGTTTTGGTGCCGCTTAAGTAAAAAAAAAAAAAAACAGAGCTAGAGAATGCCCCAATGGTCCGATTTTAATGAAATTTGGTATGTAGTTCCATGTCCACGATAATTCCAGGTATTCTTTTTTTTAAGGATAGTTTACCTCTAAAAACCCTCAAAAAAGTGAACAATAAAAATTTCTCAAAAACAGCTCAAACGATTTTGATTATAATTATGTAGTTTATTAATATTAAAATGCTGAATAAATGACACCACCTGCAAAGTGAAATAGGAAATTGTTTTTCTGTTTATTAATTTATTTAATTGTTTATTTTGTACCCTAACCCAAGATAATATGTAAGTGAATTGCGCATTTATTAAATGTAACAATATTATTTCATTGCATTCAACGCAATAAATACAATGAAAATTCAAAAAATAAAATTACAAGAAATTAATAAATATATAGCGATACAAGAAACAAAATGCACTTTCTTTCATTTTAACTCACTAAATTTTAAATTTGTGTCTTTCTACTGATTAGTTTAGCCAAAATAGGAACTTTTTCATACTTTCTATAGAGTAAAACTTTTTCATCCTCGTTTTAAAAGTGTAATATTTCCTTAAGATGATGTTCTAATATTTTATAAATAATATCAGAAATGATATTAAAAATTAATGAAATTATATTGCTAAGTGAGAATTTTCTTTAACTCTTAATACAGCTTGTAAGTGGAAGGCGGGTTAAGATGACATAACTTAAATTACTTTTGCATCCTTATTGCATTGTATTAAATAAACATATTGTATTTTTATATTAAATATCATTTACAGCATGGGCATTAGCTTTTCGAAACCTGGTTATTGTACCAAGTACGTAAAACATCACTTTAGACAATAGTGATAAATATATTATTGGGTTTTGCACCATTAACGTGCATAGAACTATTAAGTTTTGATAAAAATTCCTACTTTATATGACACCAAGAAAAGGTATTGTCTGATACTGTTGTTTGTTTGTTTGATTAAATGGTGAATTTTCCTTTTGTGCACTTGAACATTTTTGAGATAAAACTTTACGAACTTGATACATACTAGTTATTATAAAACTATCGTAAAGTAAATAATGTAAATCATAGTTTCAACCTTTTCTCTCTATTTTTTTTATGTGTACATTTATTATTATTTAACAATATTGTTTATGTCTATATTGTTTATGTTTGCACCCGATGCATTTTAATATTGATGGTTCACACATAAACCCTTTTCAGGAAGGTGATTCAAATCCGTAAAAAGTTAATGCCCATCCCGAGTAATCAAACCCTTTAATTCTTAAACCAAAGTCAAATACGCTTTCCGTAATGCTAGCCGTAATGCTTTCTATATGCAAAATATAATAATAGCAAAATAAATGAATTTATTACTGCACGTATTAACAGTAACAGTTTTAATTAAATATAGGATATTTGGCAAAATTTAGCATTTAGCTAGCATTTAGTTTGCAATTAGTCTAGCATTTAGCATTATGTACTACACGTTTTGCTAATGGTCCTGTGATCAATGCAGCCCTGGTTTCGTGTGAAGCGAATTAAGCTCCGGAGACTGGTTATTAATGTCCGAAACATGTTGTTAATAGCAATAGCAAACGCGGGATATCGTGACCCTTCTTGGCATATCTCGGGTATACAGTAAAGAACGACTCGGTTTTACTCAGTTATCTTTTTAAGTTCTAGATTCCAGCTTTTATTTAACAGGACAACTTTGTTTTGTTATTGACCTTTATAATATAATAATTATCGTATGGCTTTGAGTGAAGTATCGGGTATATAGTAATGAACAACTCGGACTTACTCAGTTATCTTTTTTAAATTCTTGATTCCAGCTTTTATTTAACAGGAAAACTTTGTTTTGTTATTGACCTTTATAATAATAATAATTATCGTATGGCTTTTAGTGAAGGAAGATCAGCAATTAATTGATAGTTCTCCTCTCCTGAAATGCCTGCACTTTTTTGTTTTCTATGCAGGTGGACCAAGGGCTTAACGTGACTTCCCAACCACGGGAATTGAACCCGGGCCCGCAGGGTGATAACCCAGAGCTCTACCACTGAGCTACGGCCGCTGCCATTGATATCTATGTTTGATTTGGTTTGATTACAATTTTCATTAACTCAACTGTAATCTGGCATGATTAAGGCATTTAAATGATTAAAGAAATAAATTTTTATCAATAAAACTGTGCACGTGATTTTTATCGCTATTGTTCTCTACAGTATATTGCATAAAAATAGTAATTAATTCCAGAATTTTTCAACATCAATGTGTTAACACATGTGATTATTGCTAAATTCAAATTATTTTCTAAATAAACATAATGTCGCAGTAACTCAATAGGTAACTAAGTTAAACATGGGTTTAAGTTTACAACTAAAATGTATATTAAATTATATTTTGCTTGATAGTAAACGAATAATATTATCAAATTCCAGATTTTAAAGTCACAAAGAAAAGGCTATATTGAATATTAAACTAAAATTAGGAAGTCTAGTATGAACGGGCCTATCTTTATAGTTTTGGGTATAGCATTAATAAGGGTTCGACGTTAACAATTACGATCAAATCACTTAACCATAAATCTTTGCGTTCAATTTCTACACTTGTCAATTTGAAACCCATTCATCTCAGTCTCAAGATTAATGCTGAGGTTCAAGTGACACGTTTTTTAAGGCAACGCATCGGTTTACTAATCTTGAACCGAGCATTAATTTATTTTTAAATTTAACTGACAACAATATGAAATAATATTTGGTGTGTAAATTTTTTCCAAGTAACATATTTTGGTGTTTTACACTGAAATTAACGTCTATTAATGAAATCTTCGCTTAACTGAAGCTTCATATTAACCATTTTTTTTTTTTTTTTTTTTTTTTTTTAAAGAACACCGTATCAAAGGCGAATGCGATCTGAAAGCCTTACGTTACTTAATTACCGCCATCCTTTGAGAAATGTTTCTTTGAAGTTGTATGAAGTTGTAATACTTATCAAAGGTATCTTATAACATCTTTCAACATGTGTGCTGAAGTTAAACCTTGTGTTGACATAAATGAATTACTTTCAAAATTAATTAACTAAATTAACGTTTATAAAGCCAGAAGCCATAAATAATGAAATAAATAATAGACGGGAGTGGCAGCTCAGTGGTAGAGCTCTGGCCTTAGGTATTATAATTTCCTTAGTTATTATAATTTCCTTTAAACTGGCGTGAATATGAACCTTTTGGACCTAAAGGAGTAACGGATATTTTTTATTTAACATTGGTCTCATGAGAATAAAAACTAAAGTGGCGGGCTCTGCAAACTCTAAAACTGTGTTGAAAGAAAATGGAAAATAACACACACTGATAATTGTTTACTAAAACAAGATAAATATGAGAAATTGAGCTAGAAGAAAAGTGTTTCACTAAAACTAAAATGAAGAGGTAATTTGGATTTTAAAATAATATTTTTTTAGTCCATCAACAACTAACGTAAAACTAAATACTAGAATAGAAAAATTTTATTCCTTCTGCAAAGTTTAAATTTAATCAACGTTTAGACTAATATAGGGCCTATTTGCTATTTTTTTTATTTGTATTTCAGATTGAATTAGCTTTGGAATACCCAAGATTGTCAAAAGTAATTGAAAAACCTGTTCAAATCTATTATTATTTTTAAAAATTCTTCTTTTAATATTCACATTGAAATTGAAATTTAGATCAGTTTATTAACTTTAGTAAATGTTAGTAAGACTAAAATTTTATTTAACATTATTCTTATAAAATTTACGAAATATTCTAAAATTTTTTAAACTTACTTTGTAACGACTCTTTTTTACATGGTGAGTAATTTTAAAACATTTTAATTTAATTCATTTGTTCAAAAATGGTTTTAGTTGCTAAATTAATTAGAAAATGTTTAAATAAATAAATCCTAATATGTTTTTTTATTTAAAAAATTCCTCAATGTCCAGTGGGACAAATAATGATACACAATCGAGACAGTTAGGTTACACAGCGTCTCAAATGAAATTTTACCTAACAAAATAGGAAACAAAGTTTAAAATCAATGAGTTGAAGGTTTACTCACCAACTGAATAATAAGTATTACAAAGATCGCAGAATGGGCTGATAAAAGAGTTTTAAAATAATATCCTTGTTTTAGAAGTTTCCTCTTGTCTTGTTGAAGTACAGCTTTGTGAATGTAAAGGTTGTATTTTAGAACCGCTTTTAAATATCTACAATGAATAATTGTTACATTGTTCAGTTTCATTTTAGTTAGCGAGTTTAAAATATAAATATTCCTTAAATTAGATCATTCAGGTAAAAAAATTAAAATGCTGTTCTTTTTTTACATTAATGTGAAATATTTCTTCAATTTGTTTTCTTCAATATAAACCACCTATTTACTTAGTGAATATAAATAAAACTATCGGTAGTCTTTATATAATAAGAAAACTCTGTTCCATGTCACAAAGAAAAAGTTCAATTATCAAATGTTTATTCAATAAGTAAAACCTGACATACATTCAACATTTAGCTCCAATCCCTAGGGTATGAATCTCATACCGATATCTTATATGTGAACTCCCTCGATGACTATAAATACAGTCAGAGCAGCCGGCATTAGCATTCGGATTCGATGTTTTGAACGTAAAATGTTCTACAACCCGAAGGTTAACGACACATAACTTGGTAAAAATATGTAAATCCCTATAATTAAAACAGCATACATTTTAAGAATAAGAACGGCATGATTAGAAACGTCTTGAAAACGGAAGGAAAAATAAAAATAATGAAAAATAATAGAGTAATATTTTAAAATTACTGTAAATAAGATGTCGTTCCGTTTAGTAAGTGGGCACATTTGTTTGTAAAATATCTAAACCAATATGATAATCAGATTTTCTCGAAATATTACAAAATCATGTTGTTGAAGCAAAATTCTCTTAGTTGCAATGTGTTGCTAATGTGCCAGAAAACTGATATATTTAATATAAATCTAAAGTTTGATATATTTTGTGAGAATATATAGATTTTTATATTTTGTTATAAAAGTTCTTATATGGAAATATTATAAAAAGGTTTGGTTCATTTTACCGTAATGATAAATAAAAAAAATAAGTTATTGGGTATGAAATGTAATGGTTACAAACAATAAAACTAAAACTCAATAATTTATTAATGAAAGTTCAAGGAAAAGGAAAGAACTTTGGCAATAGTTATTATTAAGCAGCTTTCAAAGTCCATATATTGGAAATGTTATTGTATGTTGAATATTGGAATTGTATATTGGAAATGAAATGTATATTGGAAACACCAACAAACTGGACGTGGTCAAGTTCACCGAAGTCATCTCTCGGGGAGCGCAGGGGAATCCTGGTGAGGCTGGGGCCGAGACATTAGTAACATCCACGATGGAACTAATCGTCTCGGCCTGCGACCAGTCTATGCCGCGAAGGAAACCCCGACGCGACAAACAACCCGTTTACTGGTGGACTGAAGAGATTGCGGAACTCAGAAGAACATGTTTAAGAACTAGACGAGCCGCCACAAGAGCGAGAATTCCCGCAGACAGAGTTCGTAAGTCGGAGGCCTATAAAGCTGCGAGAAAATCTCTCCGCCAGGCGATCAACAGGAGCAAGGCGAATAGCTGGAGGAGACTTCGTGACGACGTTGACTCTGACCCGTGGGGCCTGGGTTACAAACTTGTAACACAGAAACTCGGCGCCCGCTCTCCACCTTCCATCATGGAGGGCGCCACCATGGGGAGGATCGTCGCTGCGTTGTTTCCTGAACATCCACAGCGACCGCCGGTTGACTTCGGACGGGTAGAGGACGTTCCACTTTTCACTTTCGAGGAGCTGGAAACCTGCGTTCTCTCCCTGAAGAGCAACAAGGCTCCTGGCCCGGATGGGATTCCCAGTGAGGCTTTAAAGAAAGTATTTTCAATCAACGCTGACTTGTTGTTGAGAATGTACAACGCCTGTTTGGTAGAAGGGGTGTTTCCGGCTCCCTGGAAAACAGCCAGGCTTGTACTGATCAGCAAGGGCAAAGGTGATCCCGAGCTGCCGTCGTCCCACAGGCCTCTCTGCATGTTGGACACGGCTGGGAAGCTGTTCGAGAAGCTGATCCGTTCCCGCCTGACTTCTGCCGTGGAAGCTGCCGGGGACTTATGCCCCCGTCAGTACGGCTTCAGAAAGGGACGGTCAACGATCGACGCTGTCACCGAAGTTCAGAGAGCTGTGGAGAGAGCCGAGAGCCACAACCATTTCTCCCGCCGAGTAGTGCTTCTTGTTACGCTTGATGTCAAGAATGCCTTCAACTCGGCGAGGTGGGTCGATATGTTGGATGCGCTTCGCAACACCTTTCGTATTCCTGCATATCTGTTGCGGCTCATCGAGGAATATCTACGCTCTCGAAGCCTGATTTATGACACGAGGGACGGAATGCGGACGATGGAAGTCACTTCTGGTGCCGCACAAGGTTCAATACTCGGCCCGGATCTCTGGAACGTTGCCTATGACAGCCTCCTGAGGTCCGAGATGCCTGAGGAAACCACTTTGGTTGGGTACGCCGATGACGTCGCAGCTCTCATTGCTGCACGCAACCTTGAGCTGGCCCAACTAAAGTTGAACCGAGTCATGCGTGTGGTCAACACCTGGATGTCAGATCACGGTCTCTCGCTTGCTCTCAGTAAGACGGAGATTGTGATCCTCACGAAAAAGAGGATCGACACCGTCGTCCCACTCCGAGTGGGAAGGGAGGTGGTCACATCAACTCGTGCCGCCAAATACCTTGGGGTTATGGTGGACACCAAGTTAAGCTGGAGGGATCAGATCTTCCGTACGGCGGACAAGGCCGCTAAGGTAGTCACTTACCTTAGTAGGCTGATGGCCAATCTCGGGGGTCCCCGATCCAGCAGAAGACGTCTGTTGATGTCCGCGGTCCAGTCCGTGCTCCTTTACGGGGCAGAGGTGTGGGCAGGCGCTCTAGATAAGGAGTGCTACAGGTTGCGACTCGCCCGGGTTCAGCGTCAAGCTGCGCTCAGGGTGTGTTCCGTCTACCGGACAGTGTCCGAGCCTGCCGTCCTGGTGGTCGCCGGAGTCATCCCTGTCAAGCTCTTGGCAGGGGAGAGGAAAGCGATTTATCAGAGACAAGGCGAGATCGGCAAGGACACGGCAAGAACAGAAGAGCGCTCCCGAACCCTCCAGCAGTGGCAACACAGCTGGGAGCACGACACCCGAGGACGATGGACTGCGCGACTTATCAAGCAGGTCCAACCATGGGTGGAACGGCGGCATGGGGAGGTGGACTACTACCTGACCCAATTTTTGACAGGTCACGGCTATTTTCGGTCGTACCTGAACCGGATGGGAAAGACCGGTTCACCGGACTGCACTTATTGCCCGGGTGTTCCCGACGACGCGGAACACACATTCTTCCGCTGTCCCCGTTGGGAAGGGCCCCGCCTGGAGACCACACAAATCTTTGGTGCATTTTCGGTGGACTAGGTCTGCCAAAAGATTTTGGAGGATGAGGGCAACTGGGATTGTTTGTCACAGTTCGTCCGGGGCATCCTCCTGGAAAAGAAAACCGATCTGGACCGCGAAGTGGCCCAGATCCCTTGATCGAGCGGCTGGATAAGGAGCGAGCCCCACGGGTGTAAGCCAAATTTAGGCCTAGCCTGACGTAATGTGATAAACAATTCCAGGTTAGATTCCTAAAGAGTAGAGGAGGTTTTTTAGTGGGTAAACCCGTTTTTTAGGGGAGCCCCACACTACAGGCTGGCCACCTGTGTGCGTAATGTATTTTTCCGCCTCTCCCTCAAAAAAAAATATATATATATATATATTGGAAATGTACTATAGTTGAAAGGATTTGGACAGATAGTTGAAGAAGATTATTCAGATTTGAATAGTCAATCATTCTAATGCTTCAATATTAAATGTTATTAACATGCTCAATTTTAAATATGCTACCTAACAAGTTTACAATCACAGTAAAATGTCCTGTTTGAACATAGCATTTAATTGAGCTATATACACAGGGTTAAGCAAAAGTCTGGACACCCCCAGTTAACTTTTTACGCGTTGCAGTAGGGAAACCAAATACGGCTTATGCTTACAACATAAAAAACGGCACTTTTTCATCACTTACACAAATTTGCCCCTGCCCCCTAAAATGGGGTATTTCGGGGGCAGTCCCAAATTTTCAAATATAAACCCCTATTGAGTGACCCCTCATTTTGAACGGTTTATCAAGAGAAATTAAATGGCCCAAACCGGAGGTCAATATCTAACTTCCAACAAATTAAATTAGTGGAATTAATTAAATGGAATAAATAGTAGTTTTCAGATTATTCAATACAACACCATTTATAATTTACTGCAATATGGTATTAAATAAATAAATGGAATCACAACCTCAACTAGTTCATTTAACTTTGTCGGCTATCGTAAAATGTGAGGTATGAATTTCACACTTGTGCAGTGTCAAAGAAGAACGGAGAGGTTGTTGAAGTGCCACAGTCAAATTATCTTTGACTTACTAACAAATTCATGAACGCAATTACTTTTATGTTTAAAACACATGAACAATTACAGTTATTCAAAGTTAAATTTATTACGAGTTTATCTTTATTCCTTATAATTTGTAAGTTTTATGGAATAAAACATTATAGTAAATACTGTGTAAAATCGTTCAATATGCCAGCCTTTCGTATAATACAAAATTTTACGTGTAAAAATTACAAAGACGGTATAAATTTGACTTTTGAAATTATGAGTAATGTTTATCATTATGGGAAAAAAGAATTTAAGTAAAAAAATTAAATTACCTTTATCTTATGTCAGCTTTATAGTTTATAGTATTACAAAGATGTATTTTACTATTTTATAAAAATACAAAAACTTTAAATAGTTAGATATTAAAGGAAACTCTCAACTACCTGTCTTGACCGTATGACACTATAATATACCGTATGAATTACGAGTGAGTGAGAAGAAGAACGGTCACTAATGTGACAACAAGCTAGTGTCAGTCTGGTGACCTGGATGTAAAAATTTAATATACAGCTATGACGACATATGTGTTGGGTGGCGTGAAATAGAACAGACCCTGCTGTGACACTCCCGGGGTGCGAAGGGTGGGAAATAACAATTACATCGTTTTTGTATGGTTTGAAACAGATTAAACGTAGTGTAAACATTTAGGTGAGAATAAATTAAAAATTTATAGTCTTGTTTCAAAATTAAAAATTATAAAATTATAAACCTGTCTAAATATACCAACTTAGTCGATTTTTAAATTGTTTTTATAAACGTTTCACGGTAAATTAATATTTATTTTTATTCTGTTTCATTCCAGAAGTAAAATATTTAGATTTAATTATATCACACATTGCGCATTTAACCATTTAACATATCTATACTTATTTAATACGCTAAGCGTTTTATTTGTTTATAACTCTTCCTACAATTGTCAATGGATATTCAAGTTTTTTGTGTCATTGGATAAGGCTTATTCTGTTGCTGTTTTTACCACAAAATTGGCGAAAATTGGACGTAAAATGTTGCGGTAATGTTCGGTAATGTTGCGCTATACACAAAATAAGTTTGAAATCTTCCCATTAGAATAACTTTGGGTTTGGGTTGAATATTTTATGTACAGCGAGAATACGTGTATTTTTTTATATTCACAATATTTTATTGGTCGAATGTCGTCGTTTATTTAGAATTAAATGTTACTTTTCTATTGTATCACAAAAATTACAATTGTATCAGCAACAAGTAGATTACTTTTTATTTAAATTATTTTAATTATTCGAAAAAAACTAATTTATTTTAGCATGTAGAATTTTTCACTAGTGTAATGGAGGTACTTGATTTTTATAATTATTTTATCAGGTAAAAACGTTTTTAAAGAATTTTTATTGTTTTTGATGAGTTTTTGGAAACCTTTATAAACTTCATTAACATTGTCAATGGGATATAACTTATTTCTCAATAATGAGTTTTGATTAAACTAGTATACGTGTTGCTCGAAATTGAGCAATTTATTTTAATACAATACAAATGTTACTTTTAGCTATAAATCAATGACATCTGACCAATCCAATATTGTGAGTATCTGTAATCACCAAAACAACACGTATTTACAGCTAATTATTATTACATGTTTTAAATGCTTTATTCAATCCCAATGTTATTTAAATGGGAAATTTTGTGATTTCAATGGTGGATAGCGCTTTTATTTTCAGTCCGATTCTCATCAGTTTTTGGCGGAAACAACTACAGATCAAGCCCTATCCAACGACACCAAAAACTTGAAAATCGGTTGAAAATTGTATAAGGAGTTCTCAAGACAAAAAACTCCTTAGCGTATTAAATAAGTATAGATACTTTGTCAGATCGTATGACGTTTTAAGTTGAAAATTGTGTTTTGTGAAAATGAATTACAAGAGAGTGTTTATTTAAGATAACTGTGATCTGTATAGTACTATTGTAAAATTGTTACTTTTTAATGTTTTATTGTAACGGAGTTTTATAGTGAATAAAATCAATCTTGTTAATGGGACAAAAGCTTAATACTTCCCCTACAAGAAATGTTTGTAGTTTTGTGTGTTTTAGTTGGTGGTTTAAAAGTTGGTTGATTCTGTTATGGGCTAAGGTGAGAGTGTTCTTTAATTCTTTTTTTTATAATTGTTTTATTAATGTTCCAAATTTTTTTAATTGACTCATATTCTTAACTCGACAAATATACGTCCTTTGGCTGCTTTCACTTCGTGGATCTACCGTCAACTTATCAATACTTGTTGGACTTCATCTTCGGTAAACTTCATCCTCTTTGGACTTCGTGGAGCGGCCATCGTTGTGGCTGGGTCGAGCTTTTCTACTGTACACCAAAAAGACGATTAAGCTCCTAACGTTCCTTCAACTGCTCAGAAACAACCACTCTCTGGAGATGCACGTAGTGGCACTGAGGATAGCTTCAAGCTTGATGGGGCCCAAGGCGGCAGCTGACACTTGCTTTTTTGGTAGGCTCGCAGCATAGAATATGGAGAGGATGAATGGACCACAGCACTACCGCACTACAGGAGCACTCCAACCAATTTTCTTTGGTCAGTCCTATCGATTTTGCAATTTTCATTACTAACTTAGCTCCGTTAAAATTTCCAAATGAGTTGTAATATTATAATCTATTGAAATTAACTGTGTTTAAAACTTGTAGTTTTGATGATGATACGCTGAGGACATCGTCTTCAGAAGAAGGGGGGATGGAATTACATACTGGAATTATATTGTTTTATTTATTAACTATAAATTAATGATTTGTAAATTCATAATCATTATAAATAAACATTATAAATTAATGATTATTGGGTTCTAAACTATTAGTATCAGGTGAAGTCCACGAAGTAATGTGAGAAGGAAGTATTTGAGCTTGCCGTTGTATAAGTAGGCTGGAACTGTTGTTTAAAACTAGCTCGTTTGTGCTGACCTATTGGTAACTCTGGCTTAGATAGGTCAGCAGACTGACCCCTTAGATTCAGGGGTGGTTAGCCAGAGATGTGAATTGTGAGTGTTTGGGTTGGGGGAGTTAGGTCCGAGATGCATGGAACCCAAGGCCTGAGGTCCGTGGGTATGTTTAAATTAGACGGGGTTTTCTAAACTGTGGGTTCTATCCATATTGATAAATTGTTTAAAGTTTAGAAGATAAAATTATTCTTAATGGGTCCCAGTCTGATTAGCCATAATATTTAATTTTTTAGTATCTTAATTCTTTCCAAATTCGTTACTATCCGTTATATATTTTGCTGATTTAAACCATTGCTAAATGTGTTAATTTATAATATATATTGTTAACTCTTTATTTATCATGCAATAAAAACATGTTTTCCTTCATTCATTCATTAAATTTTGTTGGTTTAGTTTGCTGATTGCATTACTGTTTATTGTATAAAAATAATTAATGTTAATTTTATTTGGTTCGAATCTTAACATGTCTCTTTCATTTATTGAGATAGGTCTTCAGTCATGTAGTGCGGTTTCTCAGTTAGGCCAACTGAAAGTTGCACTGGCGACAGGCCTCTCGGACCTAACACCCCCAGCCCAAACACTCACACTTCACTATCTGACTGACTATTATCCTGAATTTAAGTTTGCTGGCCTATTTAAGCCGGAGCTACCAATAGGTAAGCTCAAACGAGCTTGTATTTAATAACAGTTCAAACCTACTCATACAACAGCAAGCTCAAATACTTCCTCCTTACATTACTTCCTTGACCTCAACTGAAACTAACAGTTTAGAACCAAATACTCAGTAATTGATAATTAAATAAAACAATATAAATCCAGTATCCCCATTACACTAGTATTTTTAGTTCGCCGTTAAGCATAAGTTATGTTCAACGTTTAGCCCCGGTTCCAACAACATAAATCTAATGCCGCGATATCTGGCATGTAAGCTCCCCCGATATCCATAAATACTCCCGCAGCATCCGACATTAGCATTTGAATCGCTCCTTGGAAATAAACAATTAATTTAAAATTGTTTAAATATTTGACTGTCCCAAACTTTTTCATATTATTCAGCAAGCCAAAATATAAATGTACGTATGAACATATGCCCTTTAGTACTTTCACTAGCCGCTAGCCGCCATTTTGATTTTTACACTTAATAATTTTTATTTATTTATTTATTTCAACGCGAAGAACCCAATACATCACATAGTAAAAACAATAGTTAATGGCTAATGGCTACTTGCTAGAGGCTACTAATAAAGTTACATGGTTTCTGTGATTTTTTCTCCAACATACCCCATTTTTTTCTTTTCTTTTTCTCTCTTTTTTCTTTTTCCCTTTTCCCTTTTTTTATTTTTTAAAATTTTATTTATTTATTTTTTATTTAACAAAAAGGTTTATCCTCATAACGGAAGGTTGTGTTAAAATGAGTTTTATTTGAAATTAAAAATATTCGGATGATTGAAACTACAAGTTTTTTTCGTATTTGATATGACCCTTTATCACAAAAATGTTCGTTTTCAGGGAACACTTTTCTTTCCAAATCGTATTTTTCAATTTATAAATGCAAATAACTCAAATTTGGTAAATTTTATAACATTTTTACATGAAACAAAAACGTTGGCTGTTGAATAGCAGCAATAACTCCGTTAATTGTCCTTAATCTCTTAAAAGCTTAGTAACAATAATTACATAATTTAATGTGTCAACCTTTTAGTTAATTGTAAAATGTTGATGGAATTTATCAGTTTCGAGATATCTGAGTTTAAAAATTTACAACGGCTACCATTTTAGAAATTCAATTGCGAAAAAATATATGTTTTCTGAAATTGAATATAGGTGTGATCAAAATTTAAGGCAAATATGAACATAATACAACTGTACTTCAAGTAAATAGCAATTATTATTTGTTAAAAAACAAAATGAGGAATAGCGGCTAAGCAAAAGCATTAGTCGACATATAATTATGTGTACTTCTTTATTTATTTTGGAGTGTTATAATAATAACTTGAAAAAGTATGGGGCAGTCGAAGCTGGACTCCCTGTATAAATAATTTCATACCGGTAATGATTTTGACCAAATGAGTTTATAAAAAATATATATTTAAATTTGTATTCCTGAAAACGGTTTTAAAGTACATTTAAAATTCTTATTATATAGGTATTAATTTATACATTACTTTCTTCATACATTAATCATTAATTTCTTCATTATTTTTATTTACATACATTCATTTACATTCTACATGTAAAAAATATATATATTTTTATAGCAAACTTATCAACATTTTAATTTATTTTTATATTTAAATTTCAATACCATGCTACAAATAATGATTAAACACTCACCACAGTAAAAACATTCTTGTAAGTTATAAAATAAATGTAGTTTCACTTCAAAGTGTCTACACTATTAAAATATATTTGATTTTGGTAATAAAGAATTAAAAGCACTAAATTTTATAGATAAATTGAGTAAAAATAAATTCAAAATTTCAATAAATTAAGGAACAAGGGAATTGTTACAGAATAATTACATTTTCAGGAGCTTTGAAAGTCTATGTATCGCATCTGTATCGAGAGGAAGGATTTGGACGTTTAATCGAATAGGATTATTATACAGAATATCAAATACTCTTCACTAAATATTACTTTACATCCTCGTAGATATTTGGGGTAATTATAAATCAACTTTCAAGTTAGAAAATTGTTATCTTTAATATAATACTTCTTTAGTTTTTACTAATAGATAGGTTTATAGATAATATTATTACTCATGAAAATGCTGTTTTAAAATATAACTTTGTGTAGTCCATATTTGTATAGTTTGTATGTCAGTTGATAGATATACAGTCTTTTAATAAAAATAAATATTTTTATGATAAAACATATTTAATATAGTTTAATTTAGTGGAATAAAAACATAATCTTCTATAAAGAATAATTGGTTAAAAAATTATGATTAAAAATTTTAATTAAATCTTTATAAAAAGAAAGCCATACGATGAATTTTTGTTGTATCAAAAAATTGTTTTCATATAAAAATGTGTTGATTAATAATAGAAGATATAAAAACTTACATTAAAGAAAAGACATAAGACGACTTTTTTAACAACAGTGATTAATATATCAAAGCAGTCTATGGTAACAATATATACAAAGTGATATAGTACATATATACAGATTATATATATGTATATAATCTACATATTGTGAATTAATTATTTAAGGTTTTTAAGACCGTGATCGTACACACAAAATGTTCCCCAAATAGCATTATTTTAAAGTACCTAAAACAATTTTAAACTTGTTTGCATTTAATCTTTTTTAGTTTGTGTGAACAACTTTCAAAAAAGCAATATTTATGAAACCTATCGTCTATTAAAGGTGGTATCTTTGTAAAGTTTAGCTTATTTCTAATAAGTATATCACTATATCACTATTTTGAGACAGGGACCTCACATAGTGGGTATTTTAACCTGAATATTAATGAGATTTGAATGTAGGATGATTGTGGCGCGATCTTGTAGTCTTGTTACTGACTAAGGCCGACATTCTCCTTAGACAGGACTGTTAATTCATAACCCAACAGCCAATGGTATCTAGGGACCTAAAGTTTAGTGTGGGATCCGGACCACAATTATGTTCAACTACAAGTATATTGAATCAGAAATCGTTTATCACTAATGAGAGATTAGGCCTTCTGGTTATCCTTAAATTTGGATTTTGGCCTCAATAACGTGGTAAAAATGGTCTTAAAATGACTTCTAAGGGCCGGTTTCTCCAAGTAGCGTTTAACTTAAACGCGTTTAAATTTACACCATCGTTTAAACCTTCAAATAGCTTTCTCCATACAATTTAGCCAAAAGTTTAAGTTAAACCACCGAACAAGAATGTTGGCTGCCCTGTTGTTTTGTTTTCGCATATTTTTGTCTGTTTAATAAACGTAATTATGATTGTTTCTCCACGTTTGAGGTTAAGTTAAGAGCTTTACAGTTAAATTTGTATTTAATTATTTATAGTAATCAGTGATCAATATGACTGAAAATCAAATACAAAGTGTTGTTCATGAAACAAACGTAAAAAACGAGAAAGAAAACTGTAAAAGAAGTAAGAACTTTAAACAATCAGAAATAGATTTGTTGTTGGATCTTGTAAATGTGAAGAAAGACATTCTGGAGTGTAAGAAGACAGATCAAACTACGCAGAGGGAGAAGGATGCTATTTGGAAAGATATAGAAGCGCAATTCAACAGACAGAGTGGAATATATTACAGAGAGTGGAGAGCGCTCAAAGGAAAGTATGAAAATATCAAAAAGGTCTCCAAGAAAGCGTGGGCCAACGAAAAGAAATACGTCCGTGGGACTGGTGGTGGACCTAATCTACCAGGTCTAATTACCAAAACCGACATAAAGGTAAAAGAAATCCTGGGTGATCTACCTATAGAAGGTAATTTGTCTGTTTATGACTGTGATAATTTAGAGGTCGAGAACCCTGCAGATATTGAATCATATTCATTTGACAACGAAAATTTAGGTATTTGACTAGTTGTGTATGAGGAAGAACTAGGAAATGAAAGTGAAATGGACTCAGACAGTGTGGGCAAGTTAAGCCAAAATGGCTCTTTAATGTATAGGCCTTTAGCTAAGGATACATGTGTCACGGGATCTACTGTGAAACAAGACAACACAAAACCAAGTTCATCATCTACCAAACCCAACATTGAAAAGGATCAAGGGTTTGACAGTAAATATAGTGTCAAAGACTTGACTAGGCCAGTGTCCTCCTCCCTTAAGGTGGAAAAAAAAAGAAGAAATCGACATTTGAGACATCAGTTGCAGGGAAGAAAATGGGGATTCTGGCTAAAGCAAAAACAGAACTGCTTGAGTTGCAGCGGCAAGTTTTTCTAGACCAGCAAAAGTTTCAACTAACAGAACACGAGATTCGAGTGAAATGTATGTTGGAAAAACACCAAGAAGAAATGAAGCTATTAAAACTCCAAGTGAAAATTGCAGAACAAGAACTTCATTCGAAACAAGCTAGGGCGAACTAGGCATGATTCTTGTTCAGTGATAGGTCCTAACCTTGTGGTTGTGACCTGTGACCTTCCATATTAAGCGGAGTTGTCAACTTTATTCTAAACCACTGCTATGTAGTACCGATTATGTTTAGTTTACGTTATCTGATGCATATCGCACATTGTAGCCTAACTTAAATATTTTATAGACTTGTACGGAAAATTAAGCTGTTTCGACATTACAAGAAAAATATACTGTGTTTGTCTTTAATTCTGATCGTGTTTTTTCTCCACCCTAATATTAATAATATATAAATTTTACTACCTTATTATAAGGTCGCCCTAAGGGGTCTACACACTTTCGAACATACTCGATCTGACGACGGGCCCAAAGTCGGACCCACAACCAGGGCATGACAAATTGAGTGAAAACACTGCTGGCCCTGACACACCACCGACCGAACATCCAACAGACTGTCATACATTTTGGACGAGACGTCGGGTCAGACTTTGGGCCCAAACGTCGGGTTGAGAATGTTTTATAGTCGACAAAATTGTGGTTTACCTTGCAGTAGGCTTATGTTTGTATTTTGCAGGCACTACATTATTAAAAGTGTTTTGCAAAACTATAGTTCTACTCATGACACTGTTTACATACTTTTATCCGCCTTCCAAAACTAAGTATCTTTGCCTTACCTTAATTTATTTTACAGAGATAAGATCTCTCACAATTTACTTCTTCAAAAAATTTACCGTTTAAAACTACTTGGAATAAAGTTTTTTTAGTTATTTAAAAGAAAGTTTGTTATTTGTCTAGGCAAGGTAGGAAAAAATGGCACCATATTCTAGAAAATATTTTTATTAGACGTTTATCATTGTCACAACACAGTAAAAATTGAGACAGAACTTTGAAGAGCTCTTTATACAATTAACTTACCCTATTGATTCTCAAATGAACCCTACAATAGTAAATTTATTCAAACCATTCTTCTAAAATACTCATTGATTAGTTTGTTGCGAGTAATTAACTGATCTACAAGATATCGACGTCGCCTGTGTTTAACTTGGGGTATGTTGTCTAATACAGCGATAGCAGCTGCAGCTTCTTCAGTAACTGGTGGAGTGTCTTCATTGCAGCTTGTACAAATGTTGTGAAGAACTGCTGTTGCAACAATCACACTCTGGATCCTATCCTCTTTCAGACGCAACCTTAATGCTAATCCCGTAAACCTCCTCTTCCAAACACCAAAACATCTTTCGATTGGGTTTCTTGTACGAACTTGTGCTTCCTGGAAGAGTCGTTCTTCTGGCAACTCTACAACTTCCAACGGGGTTATTAAATAATTTGAACATGCATACCCACTATCACCTACTAGGACACTGTTGCCATATACACCATTCTCAAAGTCTTTTTTTAACTCTTGATGAGTTAAATATATGGCAGTCGTGGGTTGATCCTAGCCACCTCGCTACAATATTCTTGAAAGTCAGCGAGGAATCACAGATGGCCTGTACATTTATGGAAAATATACCTTTCCTATTACGATAGTATTCAGCAAGCTCGCCACCAACTGACTGAATTTTGACATGGGTGCAGTCAATAGCACCTATGCAGTTAGGGAATTTGCTCTTTTGGTAGAAACCATGCTTCAATTTATTCATTTCTTCAACTGCATACGGTAATGAAATTACTTGAGGACAGAGCCGAGCTATGCAGTGTGAAACCTCTTTTACAATTTTACTGGTTGTTGAATAGTGAACACCACTATGATCTCCCATATTTAATAGAAACCCTCCACAGGCATAGAATCTTAAAGCAGTAAAAACTTTACTTCAGATGACACGGTTTGATTGTTAACTTTCTTCGGTGTAATTTGTTCTCTTATAATATCTAAAACCCTAAGAGCCGTGTTCTTACCCATTCTAAACCTCACGAAAAATTCAGTATCATTCCACTTTTCAAAATTGTCTGGTCTTTCACGAATTCTCCTTGGTGCACGTGTGATAGGACACCGTATCTCTAATTCTTCTTCATTAACATCATTAAAAATATCAAATATTTCTTCCATTTCCAAGTTTTTTTAGTACTTGCGGCGCAAACAACAGAACAGTGTATTTTAGGTTATGTTGTTAGTGCAGACAATTCATACGAAGTTAAACGTTACTCTGGGTTTAAACGGGGCCTACGAAAGTAGGCCCCGGTTTAAACCACCTGAGAATATGGTTTAACTTTTAATCAAAGTTAAACTCTCAAAGAGCAGTGGAGAAACAGAAGCGTAGATTAAACTTTCAGTTAAACGTTGTCTGTGGTTTAAACGTTTATAAAGAAACCGGCCCTAAACATAAAAAATCTATTCCTTATTAAATAAGCATTTATAATTATTTACTCAGGTTTGATATGGCGTATATAGGCCTTTAGTAGTATGACATAGGTTCTATTGAAAAACTCCAAAATTCTAACCCTTAATCCCCACTTTCAGACAACAAGTAAACAACCTTAAAACATTCAAAAATTATCCTTTGGGGCTGATTTAATAGTGATTATTATTTTAATGTTTTGAAATGATTGATCAGTAAACCAATTTGAGCAGCTTCATGTGAGACACCCGGTATGAATACGTGAGTAATTTCTTATTCTGTTTGTTTATATAATGAGAGAAATCGTTTAGTTCCCTCATAAAAATAATCAGCCCATGCATGGCTTTCTTTTTAAACACGATAAAAATAACCCCAAATAGCCTAACTTGTCTTAAAACACAACCTAATTATTTAAAGTTACTTGACGTTTTACGTTATACTACAACATTTTAAAATATTAAATATGTTACTATTGGATCATTTTATTCTAAAGCATCTTTTCAATTAATAAAAGAAACAAAGTACAATATATCAATAGGTAGATTTTTTCTAGTTTTAAGAAAATAATACCTGATTTGTCACATGTTACTTTTAAAGTGATTTCAATAAAAGTCGTTTCAACATAATTCATTATTAAAGCAAACACATGCTGAAATTCCTAGTTACATCTAATCTCGTTGTAATGTTATGCATAAACTTTTGCGGAAACCTTACGCCTTTCAAAACTTCAAACTCTCGTTGGTAGAACTTTTAATAATTTTTTTAGTGATATAGGGACAAAAGATGTGCAGTAAGAGAGTAGTAACCTTCAACAAATTTCCCAATATCAAATTAATTATCAACAATAGCGAAAACAATTAGTCTAATCTGTACAAAAACTATAAAATAATATTCATTTTACAAAGCTCTTCTTATTGGATTCAATATCCAATTGGAATAATATACAATTATATTTATATATAATTGTAATTTTGTTCAGTTGTGTTGGTCTGATGATGTTATCATTGATAATGAAAGGCCTCATCAAAAATTAAATAAATTTTATTGGATTATTTGAAGTTATTAATTTCAAATTAGTGATATAAAATAATATACTCAAATTTACATATTTTTATGAATTTTAAAAATTGATACTCATAACTTTATCGTAGTTTTACAACATATACAGTAATAGGCTATTGATGGTTATACACTTATACAGGGTGTTTCCGAACAACTTGGAAATATTTTGTATATATATTCGATAGGTCGAAAGAGTAAAAAAAATCATATAAACATATGTCCTAAAATGCTTCGTTATTCCGCTAGCCGCCATTTTGTTTTTTAAACATAATAATTTTTATTTACGCGACGGTTTGTCGTAATAAATTCATATTTGGCATGAACCTTTATGACACCAATTTCCATTTTCGGAGAAAAAATTATTTTTGTCCGATGTGTATTTTGAAAATGGTGGCCATTTAAAATTTTTAAACTCAAATTTCTCAAAACCGGTAAACTTTATCAAAACTTTACAAAAGACAAAAAAGTTTACAAATAAAATTACCTAACTAATAACACCAAGACTATAAGGATCGAACAACCGATAACAAAGTAATTGCCATTTTAATGCATAAAATCATTGATTTTCCATTAAAATGCATGCAAATTTATATTATTTTAGAAAAAAAATCTCAATAACTCCGTTATTTGTCGACATATCATAAAAAACTTGGTACCATTGGTTAGATAATTTAATTTTTCATCTTTTTGTGGTAGTTTGATAAAATTTACCGATTTTGAGATATTTGAGTTTAAACATTTAAAATGGCCGCCATTTTGAAAATACTCATTGGACCAAAATAATTTTTTTCTGAAAATGGACATTGGTGTCATAAAGGTTCATGCCAAATATGAATTTGATACAACAAACCGTCACGTAAATACAAATTATTATGTGTAAAAAACAAAATGGTGGCTAGCGGCCTAACGAAGCATTTTAGGACATATGTTTATATGATATTTTTTATTGTCGCGACCTAAGAAACATTACAAAATATTTCCAGGTTGTTCAGAAACACCCTGTATATTGGTGGTTATTGTAATCCTACACCATGAAAATGCGAATAGTTAAAAAAAGCTACCTTCAAATTAATGCATATCCTCACCTTCCTCTACCGTGAACCGAAGTCAGGAGGTTCAGCCGCAGAAGACAACCATGTCAGGGCCTGCCATGTTTTTAGGCTCGCCATGGAAAAGGCTAAACAAGCCTGGCATGCTAAACATAACAAGCTAAACAAACTGGTTACGTGACAAACAGTTTCTGGGAGAATCCCATGAAAAAATGATTCCCATCTCCTTGTAAAAAATTAACATACTTTAATCGAATGAATTGCGAAGTAACAGAATTAAATATAATTAGTCTAAAAGAAAATAAGAACATCTTACTTAAAATTAGTAGTTTGTTGTACTGTATAAATCTGATTTGGAGTTACTTGAGAGAAATCTTGTTTGAAAGTTACTCGAGTGGTTTACTTTTAACTCTTTAGTTTGATTTAAAATCACTACCTTGTACCTTCAGTTTCAAAGGTAAAATTGATAAATGATTATATAAATTATCTATATTTGTTATAATATAGGTTTTTTTTAAAATATAATTATAGTATCTCTTTACTACTTTTATTTTGTTTTAATAAAAGAAATTAAGTTTGAATTTCTTAATCATCTGTTTGTGTGTAAAAGTTTCTGAAAGTGTATGATACCATATAAATAATATAATTATAAAATAACATATAAATTGAGTATAGTAATGATAGTAAACTCTTATGAATATGATTTAAATAGCAATTGAAATGTATACTTTATGAGCTTTAAAATAAAGTTTTTTTTAGATAAGATTTTTTAGTTTTTATTATTCTCCTTAACTAATGACAAAAAATTTTGATTCAGGGTGTAATAAATTGTTTAAAGAAGGAATGTTATGAAATAAATAGTTAAATACATTATTACTCTACTAAAACAGTAATCAGCTGTAAAAATGTATTCTTGAAAATTTGTATCCAGTAGAAAGTGAATTTGTACTCTTTATGTTTAATTTGCTTTATTTTAACTTAATGTATGTACACATTTTTCTTCGGTCACGCTACCTAATTACCATTAATTTACTAATTCATTTGACGATTGTTGAATGTTATTTACTCACCATTTTATATTTTATTCTTAGTACACTTCACCAGAAGAAAAATAAAGTTGAATAATAATAACTAACTTACTTCCATTGCCATGAGACGAATCCACGCTGGGACTCTGGTCAGATCTGTGCATTCTTTCCCTCATTTCTATCCCTGTTGAAGCCAAGCTTAAACCAAGCTTGTTAGTGTTTTCCTTTTGGTGTTTTTAATGTCTTATCCTAATGAATCTCCATTAAATTAGGCCTTTTGGATTTATTCTTTTTAATAACGTGACGACCATCTTGGTCACCGTTTTTGGTTATTTAAAGATTTCTTTAACTATTCAATTATATTTAATCCCCCATGTGATTCCTTATTTACTTGGTGCAAATATTTCATGAAACATCTTATCCTCTTAAAATCTTGTTGATAAAACAACTTGTATTATCTTAAAAGCATAAAATAATATTTTTCTTAAAACAATTTCTAGTCATTTACCGACAGCTCTACTAAATGTACAATAGAGATATTCAATATTAACCAACGTAGATGGAAGACGGCAACGTGGCCAACGTGGAAGATGGCAAATAATTCGTACCATGCTGGAAAGAAATTTGGGAATTGCATGGAAACGTATCACATAGCTCAAGCTAGCAAACCCAAATAGATTTACATGTGTTTTACTGCTTCTGGTCCTGTACTTTGTTCAGTTTTATGCGTATAAAGAACAAGGTATAGCGTTCTGTGAGGGGCTATGAACCAAAATTGTAATCTTAATACTAATTTTCATGCAGATAATTTTGAAAGAAAAATATTTTTTCGGTGCAATATTGTAAATCCGTTTTTTACCCATTTTGGAATAACTAAAAGTACTGAATTACTGAAAGGAAAAATTGTTAAATAGCATTTACCGGCTTGTTGTAAAAGTCAGGAGTCACGTAACTAGTCTCACGTAAGGTGTCTGAAATTGATTACAGATCGACAGTTTGTCCTACAATCCACTAAATTGAGCCCAAGGAATCTTTTGAAATATTTTTAACGCTGTATAAATCCAGGGTGTCCCAAAAACTGGGGGTTGGAGGTTCGAACCTCGGAAATTTCAAATGCAAACATATATCATATTATAAATCATTAGAAAGGTCTATTTAATACAAACATTTTGGTGAAAACAGAATTTTGTTATCTTTGTTCATTCCAAAATGGTGTCCATTTTATAAGCCAAAATAAAAATTTACGGAATACCCTGTAATTCTTTTATTATTTGTCATAAATGACTTCTGATTCAAAATACTTATTTGAAATAAGCTAAGCTTTACAATAATATGTCACAAGACCGCATTTATTAAAAACCTAAGATTTAGAAAAAAATTATAATTTTAAAATGTGTGCATAAACAAAAGTAAAAAAATTTTTTAAACAAAAACATGTATTTTTGTACATCATATTAAAGCTCTCGTGAAACTGAGCAGCTTTGTAATTTACTCCAATGTGGTATCTCTTTTATTTTGTAGAAATAACGCAAAAATATCATTTTCCCATATAACTTAGATGTTAATCAAATGGTATGGCAACAATGGAAGAAGGACTGTACTATTACTTGTCCTATTTTAAATAAGTATTTTGAGTCAAAACTCATTTATGGCAAATAATAAAAGAATTACAGGGTATTCCGTAAATTTAGTTTGTGTCTACAAAAATGGACGAAATTTTGAAACTAATAACGATCACAAAAGTCTGTTTTCACCAAAATGTTTGTATTAAATAACCTTTCAATTGATGTATAGTATAACATTGTTTTCTTTAGTCATTTCCGAGATTCTAACCTGTGATCCCCAGTTTTTGAGACACCCTGAATCCATACAACGTTAAAAATATTTTTATATTATTCCTTGGGGTCAATTTAGGGGGAAATGATTTTATTTCAAGATTGTAGGAGAAACTGTTAATCTGTAATTGATTTGAGACACCTTACTTGAGACACCCGGTATAGGGCCAAAACATCGTCCTATCGTCAGCTGCACTGAGAAAAATGCAGTAGAGGTACGTAATGGCATAACATTGCAATTTTACTTTAACGTAGTATGGATCAAACTTAAATAACTTTGAGATATGTAATAATTTTTCGTATCCAAAAATTCATGATTGTTTGTTTTACTATGTAACATTAATACATATCAAATATTGGATAAGGAAACATTAAATATACGTAACAATAGTAAAACGTGTGTCCATAAAGTCTTGCCCTGATTTGATAGCATTGCTGTACAGAAACCATTAGAGCCACACTCAACTTACATTGCTTCTTTCGAAGAAAATTTAATCTATTTTTTTATTATTAAATTTGTAACACCTTTGTTTAGCTGTTTGACTACAATGCAGTTTTCTTTAAACTCTGTACAAAAGCAAATCAGAAATGGTTAGCCTCCAGAAGAAGTAACAGTATGTCCTATGATTCTATGAAACTCAGTCCCCCATTACCGGTACTGTCCAAAGACTTTTTGTGTGAACATTTAAAACTACACCTGATGTAAAAAGTATCGAGAGGTGGTATCCATATTTTTGTAACAGGGACAGTGTGTGTGGCAAGAAGCGAACTTGACACCCGCGCATCACTTAAGTCACGGTGGATTGGGCGTGATCGCCCGACTAAATGGCCTCCTCGGTCACCAGACTTTACTCCTCTGGACTTTTTCATGCGGGGCTTTGTCAAAGACGTAGTGATTTCTACCCCCGTTCTTCATTTAGAGTCACTAAGACATAGAACAAGAAATGCGGTGCAGTCTGATGATCTTAAATGTTAACCAAAATATGGGAAAAAATAAAAAGTCACCTAAAATATATACAGGCAACCCTAGGCGACACATAGAACTTTATTGTGTTTGAACATAAATAAATAAAACTTAAGAAATCACTTGTTAAAACTGTAAATAAAACATTATGCTACCATAATTTGTTTTCATGCTATTCGATTTCTTTATCAGGGCAAGAATTTATGAACACCCGGTACATACCTAGTTCCCGTCACAGCCCAATCTTATTCCAGTTTTTAGATGGTCTGGGTTTCGGCCTTTACTACACCATATTCATATTAACCCTTTTTGATTGATGAACATGATATTAAAATGAATAACTCTTTTAAATTCATTATGGTGAATAAAAACTTAATTTTAAATTGACGCCAAACACGAAATAAAATACGACACAGACGCTGAAAGATACTTTTTCACTAGAAGAATCACAGCTAAAACGTGGTAACTGGTTGATCGTACAAGTGCATTTGTTGAATGACTCATAACAACTATGAATCCATACTGATCACGATTAAAAAAGTAATAAGTGAAAATATCACTAACAAGGACAAATTAATAAGTAAGATCTTATCTTTCTCTTTGTGTCTGTACCAGTCAACTGTAAATCGGTCCAGCGACAGCTTTCCTGGTCGGTTTTGAGTTTTCGTGTTTGGCATGTTTAGCCGGCTTATGAGAAACTAGTTTCAAGTTTTAAAAATCTTAAAAACGAAACAATCTTTTCCTCAGTCAGTACCGTAATAAAATTTTTGAGCTCTTGAATAAAATTTAGTATCTACCACGTGAAAGGCAATGAAATTAAATTAAAAAATTATATTAGATTTCTAATAATGAGAGTGGCTGCCAAAAGCAAAGGAAATCAAAGTTAATCTTCATAAGTCAAATATCTGTTTATAACCTATCTGTAAGTGATCTTGATCAACTCTCGCTTGTGTTTAGGATTTTCCATTTTAAATATAGGTATAAAAAAATAACCAAATCAATGCAGAATGCTGTTAAAGAAATAAATTATATTTTGTGAGGGAAGTCCACCTAATGGAAAATTACCGTTATTTTTGCTACAATACAAATAAATAGAAAATATGAAAAACATTTTCTTCATTAAAAATGTCTAAATAAGTAACCATACACTCTGCCATTAATTTTTTCAGAATTTCTAAGAATTCAAATTCAAATTATAAGGAAACGTAAAAAACACATTTTAAATTAAGCATTATAACTTATAGGCTAATTCAAAGCAGCTCTCAACATCTATCATCACTAATGAAGAACATTGAGAGGCGTTTCTGTATCTCAAACAGTTTACATTTAATGATCTAAGGTTGACTCTTACGCCTTATCTGGTCATGTAAGACAAATCTGGTGTTATAAATATAAATATGTACTTTATATTGATTTGTTGAGAAATTTGAGTTCCTTATAAATTACCATTTTATGCAGGGGCTAAACTTTTTAGGCATCTACCTGAAAACATTAGAAGGTCAGTGATACTAAATTATTTAGGAAACAACTAATTTATAAATAATGTTTTTTATTTCGTTGAAGAATTTATAAATCATAACCATGCAAACTCGAAAAAATTTTATTTATTGCTTTTAAACTAGCTCTTTGCAACAAAATGATACTTTGATACTTTGATACTTTGTTTGAAACACCGACGCACTCTATGGTGCGTATTTTAAGGTGAGTATGACTGAAGGGGTGAGTGTGATGATTGTGATGGATCAGATGAGGTGTAGCTTTGTTACTGACAAATATCAGCTGTTTTATTTGTCAGGATCATTAATTAATAGCACAATGACCAAAGACAGCTGGGTCCAGTATCGAACCATCAAAAAGCACTAACTTTTCTCAGAATCGAACCGGCTACCTTCAGATTCAAAGGCGAGCTCTTTAACCACTCAGCTACCCAGCCAGCGATCACTTTAAACTGGTGGCTCTGTCTGTTTAGGTCAAAATATATTGAACGCAATATTCACATTGTTGTACATGACTTGAATAAATAAATAAATCACATTTCCACTCATTGGGAATGATTAAATGGTTAACAATAACGAATTCAAGGGTAAATTCACAACTTCAGCCTACTTCTCTGTTAAAGTTAAGGCTCGCCCACACAGGAGCGGGACAGCTGCGGGAACGGGACAGTAGCGGGAACGGTGTCAATGACCTGCGGGAACCAGCGGCAGCGGGACGTTGCGGGAAAAAGCTAAACTCTTTAAAAGCGAACAAATAAATAAACATAAATAGTGAAGAGAAACGAGGGAGTCTTAACTGTATTTCCAAATGATGACGCTATTGGAGCTAATTATTACCAATGATGAAATGTACGTTACGTAATCAGGATCATACGTGAGATATGAGAATAACAAAGGATGTTTTAATGCTCTCAAAGCTAATGCCAACCTAGGTTAATAACCGGGATCTACAAAATAATAATCAGATTAGTCATCTAACTTAATTTGAGACGTAAGAGTTAATTGAACATGACTTCGTGTGTTTTTCCGGGATGATGGAAGACTTAGTTATTATAATCATTGGTATCGATCTGTTGTAAAGGGCGAGCCAATGAAAAGGCACTATTCGGAAATGTCACCAATAATGTGTTTTTAACAAGAGGATGGATGTTTTAACATTAAATTTAAGTACATGGATGGAAATTATTTTTTGCCAAGGTACAATTTTTTATGTGGTGTCATTTACATTTTTATTTTGTATTTTTGTGCTTTATCAAATGCTAAGTCTTAAATTATTGTACAAAAGGAACGAAATAAGATCTGGAAAACTGTAGTTTAAAACATTTCAAAGAGAGAGAGAACCTAAAAGTGTCAATACGGTTGTGCCATTGGTTTTGCACACATATTCTGACACTTACCCATGAATTTCAGTATAATCTTCAATGAAATTTGTTTATTTGTTACCTAGTTTGTTACTTTAAATAGTCTTTTGTTCTGAGTCAGGTTTTCCTGGAAGACTTGGTCATAAATAAGAAGTCTGGAGGCTGGCCCGGTCCTCATATAGAAAATGGTCAACGGTCCGCTGGATTGCACAAGTTTGCTGAACCACCTTGAGTTCTGAGTCTGAGGGAGAACCAGATCTACAAACAATTTCAACAGCAGGTTCCATCCTCAACAGTGGTTTGACGAGGCTCATGAGGACTGCGATTAGAGTTGCTTCAAATACAGACTTTTTCTTTGAGCCCCTCTCTTCTTTTCAGAAGAGTGTTGCCTTGCAACTGGAGTCTGGAAACTTAGTATAGATTTAAGATCCTTATGTGATAATATCCTCAGTATTATCCCGTTTAATTTGTTGTTGGTTGATATTATTGTTCCTCTGTTATACAATCTTTGAGATTTTATCTGTTTTTGTTATTAAATTACATTCGTTATTTACTGTTACCTTTTTCTGATTAATTATTCATTGATCTCAAAAGTGAGCCTAATTGTCTCTAGTTATAACCTCCACGGATCCCGCGTGTCATATGTGACACGTCTGCAAATTATTTTCCCCTGGCTGTACTGTGTTTAACCTTGACTTGGGAGTAGTTCTAGCATCCACCACAAGGTACCACCACATACTAGAAATACTCAGTTGGTGATTTGACTACTGTTGTCACTTCATTTGTCAACATCAAAAATGGCTGACAACCCATTTCCATAGCTACCTCGAACCTCTCAAAGTAATTAGTTAGTATTTTAATGAAAATCTAGGCTAATGAGTTGAAAAAAATTAGAAGCATTCTTGAATAGCTATTCTATTGAATGATAATAATGGCTTTGTGTAATATTTATATTTTCTGCCATCTACAGCTGTTTGAAAACCACTGTGTCAAATGTGACACAGTGGGACTAAGGGACTTTGGAGTTGCATTGTTTATTTTTTTTTCCTTAGTACAATATTTTGATTTTACCTTTGAAAACTGATTCTTTTATTTCCAAAGATAAAAAACGTTTGGATTTACATTAAAGTTTATATGCCAGTCTACAGTTTTGGAGGTTTTAGGCCAATTTTTTTGTTTTTTCAGTAGTTCTGCGACCGAACAAATTTTGCTTTAATTTATATTTTGCAATATAAATATTATATTATTATATTAAATATAATATTATATTATATTTTGCAATAAAAATATTTGTTAAATATTATAAAATATTTAACAAATATTTTGCTTTAATGCGACCAAACAACCAGGCACCGATGTAGTTTCCTGGGATGTTCATCAACAAATGTGCGCTTTTTCTGCAGAACATCTTTGCATAACCACATCCAGAAATTGCTACAAGCTTTTCCACGAACTTTAAATGTGTTTTTGTGTAATTTTAGGGTTTTTAAACATTTTCTTACATTTTTTATTTTGAAAGTTTTTAAGTCCCTTAGTCCCAACGTGTCATATTTGACACATGTGTTTTTTTATACTTACAAATAAAAAAAATTATAAAAAAATTGTTTTGTGTTCTTTGATTTTTTTGTAACCCAAAAACCACCATTACATCAAAAAAAATTTTTTATTTGGGTATGGGTCTGAGGAGGATAAGCATTGAAACATTTTTTCATTTTTTTGTATCTGTTACAAGATTGTTGTTAATTTTTACTGTCTCTATTTGCATGCCTAGCTTAGTTCATAAGATTGTTAATGCTATTAGACTATTAGACTGGAGACATTATGTCATTGCAATTGTAGTCATCTAATATTAGATATATTTTGTTATAAAATTGTAATATGTACCTTTGGAAGTATATAAATAAATCTAGTTAATGGTCTGCCTTAAAATAAAAACACCAAAAGCAAAATATTCGATCTAACAATTCCATAGTTTACGCTGTTTTCATAGCTAAACATCAAAATATATTCATTTTCTTAGGATTAATATAAAAACTACCATTTTTTTTGTAGATCTACAAAAAAGGATAGTATCTATTTTTACATATAGTATCTATCTATACAAAAAAACAATAGGTTGGTTTTATTTCCGGAACTTCCGGTGACATGAAAGACGTGGCAACAGGTCCGAATTGTGGTGTATGCTTTATTGAGACAAAATCAAATGATTTTGCTTTCTTCTGCGACGGTTGGTGCCGAAAGTGATACCATAGTGACTGTGTGACTGTGTTAACCTATCAAGTGATGAGTATGGCATGATAGATAGCCTTGGTGTTAAAAGTAAATGATTCTGTGACCAGTGTGACTCTAACTTATCTAAGGTTTGTGAAACCATAAATAACGTTGAACAGTTCTTGAATTTGAACAATACAGTAAGTAACTTAATTATAGTGGTAAATAAATTGAATGAGGACAATAATCTACTTAGAAATAACATCACAAGTAATTTTAACTATCAAAATGACCATGTGGACGTAAAACCGGATGTATACAAGTTTAGAAGTAAGGTGTCGTCTGCTGCTGGTAATGGTACATCGTCTGCGTCAACGACTTCCAAGAGTTTACAATCAAGATTAGATTTTTCAAGTGGAACTTGAAAAATCTCATGTAACTCTTGAAGTCAGTGATCCAATTCCTGCCAAAAGTCTGCCTGCA
Source organism: Neoaliturus tenellus (assembly GCA_030545055.2). NCBI lineage: Eukaryota > Metazoa > Arthropoda > Insecta > Hemiptera > Cicadellidae > Neoaliturus > Neoaliturus tenellus. The sequence goes on along the minus strand of CM061536.1, from coordinate 73,876,850 downwards.
AGTGTTGGTGAAAAAAATATTGGCTCCAAACATGACAGTTGTCAAACTGAAAATGAAAACACAAACAAACCTAACTATGCTAATCAGGTTATGTTTAACAATACAAGCTTCAAAAACAAAAGTAGTGCGAATAAATCTTTAATTGGTACTAAGGAAAAGTAGGAGTTGACAAATCCAATAGCTTTGCCTACTTTGGAGAGAAAATTGTGGCTTTTCGTAACCCGAATAAGACCTGATGTTTCTGACGTCAGTGTTTCTGAGTGTCAGAAGCTTTGTTAAGGAAAGTGGTGTGTATGATGTTGAATACGAAAAACTAAAATCCAGGTATGACTCTTATGGTTCTTTTAAAGTTGGTGTGCCTGTAGGTTATAGTAACGTTGTAATGTGCCCTGATTATTGGCCTCAGGGTACTTTCATCCGCAAATTTATTCCTAAGAAAAGGTGCACTTATGTCAAAAGTAGGACTTTTTAGGGGTAGCAGCTGCTCAACGGAGAGTAAACTAACAATGTGTGAATCCCAGTGTGAATTCAAACTTCAACCCCCCGAAGGTAACTGCTGTTTCAAATAAGACTCACTTCAAATCCTTATTTCTCAATGTACAGGGTCTTGGGAAAAAGGTTAATGAGCTTGAAGCTATTCTGTGTGATAATTAATTTAGACCGAATTTATTGTGTTTTACAGAGCAATGGCTGTTTAAGTACTCAATTGATTTTAAGCGTTTAACTGGGTTTACTCTTGTTAAGGCCTTCTGCCGTACGGAGATGATTCATGGTGGGGTTGACATGTACATCTCCGATGAACATAATGAGTGTTGTAAGATAATAGATATCGATGAGTTCTGCAAAGAACTGCATCACGAATTTGTATGTATCTTTATCCCAAGTCTAAACATTGTAATTATTGAAGTATATCGCTCCCCTGACGGTAATATTAATCTGTTTTTTGACGCTCTTGAAAATCTAGTCTTATATCTTGATAGCTATAGGGCCGAAAACAAGCTCATTGTTGGAGGTGATTTTAAGATTGACGTATTGAGCAATGAAAGAAAGACTGTTGAGTTTCTTAATTTACTTAGGTCACTAAATTTATATTGTAAAAATTTTTTGCCGACTCGGGGAAATGCTTGCCTAGAAAATGTCGCTACTGGCCTTTGTGATGACATTATAACAAAAAAATGTTCTCTATCTTGGTATTAGTGACCATGATGCTGTTACTAAGATCTACAATGTGCTAAGCTTGAACATAATGCTCAAATTATTGAAAAAGCTCCTAACAAATGTAGTGCTGCCTGGAAGGTTATAAAAACTGTTAGTGCTCCAACCAAAAGCAGCAAAATTGACATAAATCCTGATGTTTTCAATGATTTATTTGTAGATTCTATCCAAACAGTGAGAGATCAGATAGGGAACCCTCCACAGTCTGCCCTGCAGATAATGTCCCATAACATTCATGCTCCCAAGTCAGTCTTTGAATTAAGTCAGGTCACCTGCGACCAAGTCATTGATGTTGTAGTCATACTCAAGAACTCTGAGAGTAAAGATGTTTATTTTATGTCAAACTCATTTGTAAAGAAAATAATTGATTTTATTGTTTTGCCTCTGACCTTCTGTTTGAATCTTTGTATAGTGCAAGGAATTTTTCCAAATGTATTTAAGATTTCCAAGACTGTGCCTGTACACAAAAAAGGTAGCTATGATCACCCTGAGAACTTCAGGCCAGATTCAATATTACCTATATTCTCAAAAGTTTTTGAGGCTCTCATTCAGAAGCAACTGTACAAGTATTTTGAAGAAAATCACCTGTTTGCGTACACCCAGTTTGGCTTTCGGTCCGACCTATCAACGGTTGATGCTGTGGATGAACTCGTGTATGATGTACTCAGTGGTTACGAGGGGTGCGGTTTTACTGGGGTCACCCTGTGTGACTGTGTGACCTTAGTAAGGCCTTTGACACTGTTGACCATTGTTTGCTCATCGCGAAGTTGAAATTCTATGGCGTTGATGGTGTTACGCTTAGGCTGATGGAGTCATACCTTGATGGGCGTGAACGGGTTGTCTCTGTGAATGGCGTGAATTCTCAGGTGAGACGTATTGCCCATGGTGTTCCGCAGGGGTCTGTTTTAGGCCCCTTCTGTTCCTTATCATGGTAAATGACATTCAGGGTAGTGTCAATGCTAGGGTTAGTAGCTATGATGATGACACTACGTTAATGCACTTTGGGGAAGATCTTCCAAATTTAGAGAATTCCATGGTGCAATCACTTGCTGAAACTGCTACCTGGGTCCGAGCAAACTTTTTTATGTTAAATGAGAGTAAAACCCACAAACTCACTTTTTACTCCAAGACAACAAATGAATGTGAATCAGTTAAACTCTTAGGCTTATATCTTGATCAAAAATTGACCTGAAAAGTGCATGTAGATCATCTATGTGGGAAGCTATCGAGGGTACTATATCTGATAAGTTCTTTGAAGTCCTGTGTACCTAAAGACTATTTAAAGGATGCCTATATGTCATTTTTTCAGAGTATCATTTTGTATGGTCTGAGGCTCTGGGTTTCATGACATGAAACATCTAGGGTACTACTGCTTCAAAAGAAAGCAGTTAGAACCCTTGTGGATGCCCCTTTTGATGCACACTGCAAGCCTATTTTTATTTCAGAAAGGATAATGACAGTTTTTGGGTTGTTTGTTTTTGCATGTATTGTACAAATGAAGAAAGTGCATGAAAACTTTGAGTTAAGAAGCAGTTATCACGGGTACAATACGAGATCTAATAACATGCTTGATGTCCCACATGTAATGTTAAGTAAAGTTCAAAACAGTTCTTGTATGCTTAGTATTAAGTTTTTTAATAGGATTCCTGTCAAGGCTCGGAACCAGTCCTTTTCAAAATTTGAAAAAAAAAAACTTGAGGGGATTATTATTGGCCTACCAAATATACTTCATTCAGGAGTTTTTTTAGATACCAGCAGCTGAATTAAGTACCTTTTTTGGTAGGTAATGTTTGATTTTTTGTTTTGGTTTGACTTGCCTGTGTGAGCTTGTTTTTATTTGCTTGAACTTGCATGTAGCATGTCTTTTCTTTTGAATTTTGCATGGTTTGCAAACTGTAAATAAATTAGAATCAAGGATTATGACGATGTCCATTGCATGTTTGTAATGCTTGACGACAATAAATATTGCTTATTGCTTATTTCTATATTTTGCACGTTCTATAAATAGGAAACCTCTACATTGGGGATGGATAAAACATAAGAAGATACTACGACGATGAAGTAGTTTTTTGTATTTCCACTACTTAAAATGAGTGTGATCAGGTGATCTGAAATCACGTTATTGTTTAGCCTCTGACCTTCTGTTTAAATCTTTGTATCGTGTAAGCATTAATACATTCAGTTAGTTTTTTTTTTTTTTATTATTTTTTTTTTTTTTATTTTTTTTATAGGCCTATATCTTGTATGGCATTCATAACCAGCAACCAACTTCTGAAAAATATAAAACATATTCTGCGGTGCATAGCACCTGCGTCATAACATTAAAAAATCTAAACTAAAACAAAAAGTTTGGATCTATCTTTATAAAGCTAAATCCAGGGCGCTAAGGCGATGCAGCCCAGCTTCACTTGCACAATGCAGCCCAATCAACACTTCGGGGAAAGCACTCAAAGGGTACTCATTGGCTATGTGAGTCATAGTCTGGAACTCCGTGTGTGTGATCTATTGAAAAGTTATGAAAACTCAATAATTAGTATTTTACTACGAGTAATATAATAACATAATTGAAGAAATGAATAAACTTAAAATATCAAAAGTGTGCCTGGCTCATAAAATTTTTTTTAAACAATTGAAATACTACGTCTTTACTACAGTCAGATAAAGGGTCAATATATTTTTTTATTGAAAACACGAATGAAATTTAAAATATCGTCACAAAAAAAAAACGTTTAATCAATTTTGTTTTATTTTAAGTACTCTATTGGTCAAGGTACATATTGTTCATTATAATTGTATTAGAGGCATTCACATCAAACCATAAATTCATATCCTATTAAACTCCGTATTGTGCATTCCGTGCCAAATTTATTGTATGTGATAGAACAATGTGGTCCAATTCATTATGTGTGTTAGCCTATATATAAGCCGCCGAAATTGCTTTAAAACGATTCTTAACATTTGTCCTTTTCTATAAACAAGTACCTTAAGCTATAAACAATTACTTACTTATTAAATTCGTTACTGGCTGGGTAGCTGAGTGGTTAAAGAGCTCGCCTTTGAATCTGAAGGTAGCCGGTTCGATCCTGAGAAAAGTTGGTGCTTTTTGATGGTTCGATACTGGACGCAGCTGCCTTTGGTCATTGGGCTATTAATTAATGATCCTGACAAATAAAACAGCTGATATTTGTCAGTAACAAAGCTACACCTCATCTGATCCATCACAATCATCACACTCACCCCTTCAGTCATACCCAACTTAAAATACGCACCACAGAGTGTGTCGGTGTTTCAAATAAAGTATCTAAAGTATCTAAGTTAGTAGAAGTTCAGTTTAGATGGTGATAGATTATGCAAGTTTCCAAATCTCTGTGTGTCATATTCGACGAAAGTACAGTTTGTACAGGCAATTTTTTCATACAAGGATTTGTATTTTTTTCTATTTTTTAATGGTGACTTTTCCCTCGAGGATTTGATTGAAGATGGTCTCATAGCTGGTAAAATCCCGATTTTTGTCCTAGAGGCCTTCACGTTTTAATAAACCAATTTATAATTGTAGTTATCAACTGTTACATCTTTACCCTGTTGTTCAACAAATGACCCAAGCAGGTCGTCTGAAAAAGGAGGAGGGCAAGTGAGCGGCGTGACAAAGTTTTGTCCGAGCAATATTTTTAACGAGAATTAGCACGCCCCCCTGGCACTATAAACAAAAAACAATTCTCAATTCCCACAAAATGGTTTTAAAGTAAAACTAAACAGGATGTTTAAAGCTTATTACAAAAATAATTGTAATTAAATATAGAAAGCACTTTACTTTACTATTTACCACATACAACATGGTTTTAACATAAAGAGAAGGTCTCAATTAGTATCCTATATTTTATAACTTTATTTTATAAATTATCAAATTATTACCAAGGTGTGAACGTTAGGCCAAAAACTTCTATCTCATAAAAAACAAAAAGTGATCTATGTCATACAACTATTTAATCATGAAAATAAACAAATATATGCACAATGAATTATACTTCTCATAAGTTAAATCGTTAACAGTTTTATTTTAAATAATTTAATTTGAAACATGTAATATCATTTCGTCGTTCGGTCTTCTCCAAAAAGAGAAAATATATTCAATGAAACCAAACAAATACATTGTTGACAAACCGACATGATTCGTTTATCGAGCTTTTTATTACTAGAGATGCAGACTGTGTTTGGGTAAGAAGGAGACTATTGGACTTATCAGTTCAATGAGTGTACAACTTTTAAGATTTGGATGTTAAATGTAACCTAAATGATCTATGTTTTCTGAATGTGAAATATGAACCATCAAATTGTATCCAAAAATACATTCATTGTATAAATAATTCTATCAAATAATAACTATGGTATTAATTGGTAATCTTACTATAACTATTATGTAAGATTTTCATTCTTCCGAATGAGAATACTTCGATATTATAATTGAAATTAACAAATAAACTGCCTCCTCATAGGAAAAAGAGGGCGAAAATTTAAAGATTTTATGGATTAAAGAGTATTAGTAGTATGATTCTGAGGACTGGTATGCTCAAATTATGTTTTAGTAGGAAACTACGGGTTGTAAAAGTCAAGAAACTCGAATATTACAGCTTATCTAGTTACCTACCGCATCTGATATTCAGAAGTATTTAGGTGTATTTGGTGATTTGTTTGATATAGAAATAGGCTATACAAAAAAGATTTTAACATACACTGTTTAAAACAAATTTGTTAAGGTTACTTTTATTTAAAATGTGCACTATCCTTTAAATTACTTTCTTGTCTATTGATGAATTAAAAAAATTAATAGATTTAAGTTTATCATAAATATAAAAACTAATTATATGTACATATTGTTATTAGAAATATCTTTAATTGTAGATTTATTCATCACACAATATGGATTTTAATGTATTTCAGAAATTATTATAAATTAAGTATATTAGTCGAAGGATCAATTCCATGAAGGATTACCGTACTGGGTTACCTCTGTCTTTGTCATTTACAACATGTACCGGTCATTAATATCCCAAACTTGATCTCAATTTGACCCTCCTGAAACAGAGGAATTGATTACAGTTCCGTTAGGGGAATACCCAGTACAATGTACTGATGAGACTTAACTTATTGAACTTACGAACTTATTACTCCAAAAATACTTGAAATAAAATATTGAAGATTTGTCATTACCCTAAGAGTATGCATTACCCTCCACCATGGAGTTTATATTTCCGTAAGATTAATGCTACACATGAAACATCATGTTGGTAAAAAATCATCTTTATGTCATTACAAAAAAACAAATTTTTATACCTAGAGATTTGATATGAAAATTACGATTGTAGAGCGATTTATGAGATTATAAACTACCGAATATTATGTCCATCTTCCAATAAACATGTTTTAAATGTTTTTTGTTTATAATGAAACAGTCAATAAAGTAACACTTTTGATTTCACAATGTCAAACATAAAGATTAAAAGTTTTTTACCAATACTAAAGGCGCAGAGGACGTTTTAAATTTAAAATTGGTTTTATGTTGATAAAAATCCAAGATGCCTAGTACTGCAGACTCTCAAGTAAACTTACAACATGTAAGTTGAAAATCAAACATTAGCAATAAGTTTGGTAAGGTTCATCACCAACGAAAACATGTGTTGGGTTGCATCACTCTACCATTACTGTGGGGGCAATGTTACTCTGCAACTTCTGTCAAAACTTTATCCCATTGAAACTTTAGCGCTGTTAATACTCTTGACCGGATTTCATTCCCTTTTAAATCTTATTAAATAATTAAAAATATAAAAAGTTAAAATAAATTTTATTGCTCATATATGATTACTTACTTTGTAAAATATAAAACAGGAATTTATTAGTCATGTTTGTACCATGGGGTTTAAAAATATTTTAGACATTTATAAGGAATTGAAAAATAAATTCAATTATTTATATCCTAACAGCCTTTACGTAAAGAAATGCAATGGACGCTGCACATCTGTTAAGCGAATTTGATAAATTTTATTTTTGTTTAACAAATTTCATACTATAATAAAATAAAATATAAAGATAAAGTAGCCTATAAGAGTAAATTGAAACAAAAGTGGTTAATGTTTTTAAATGTTAATGCACTTTTTACAGTAAAGGTAATGTAAAACGCACTTTTTCTCATAATTTAATGTTACATTACATTATATAACACATTTAAATAATGAATCCAGTCTCTAATATTATTATTTTAGGATGACTCTTAAGTTGAACTTCACCCAGAATTATGAAATTCATTTCTTGTCACTCATTATCAGCTTTGTTGATTTCTTCCAGGAATATGTCCTGATGGTTTTATAAAAAAGATGCCTATACAAAATTGAGTCCACAAATTGTTTTGTTAGCATAGTTAGGCCTAACCTATAAATAGTGTTATTGGAAAGAATTCACACACCATTGTGATCATTTCAAAGGTTGAGATAATTGAAATAAATAGTCAGAGAAGAAATTAACTGTTAGGATGAAAAGATTCTAATGGCAAAAACTCAGTTTTCGATGGATTTAAGGATGGGGATTCTCTGATACTGAATACCCGGAGACAAAATTGGATATGAGATAATCTAGAAAACATTACTTGCCGGATCAACCTCTCAGCTATCTAGCTTTAGAAGTTTTCTATCTTTTAAAAGTAAACATGACCTGAAAACTAATATTTTCCATATTTCACTAAGCCTATTGAATTGTTTTTGTATATTATATATATATATATATATATATATATATATATATATATATATATATATATATATATATATAATTAATCTATATTTAAATATTTTTTAATCTCTCTCTTATATATCTTTAAAATACTTATGATAACTAAACGTAATTTCAATCGAATATAAATAAATGGTGAATTTAAAGAGTGTACAATTAATACTTCAGTTGATTTGTAACTGAAAAAGACCAGCCGAAAGAAATAATGCATCTGTTCGCAGTTTCGAAACTTAAAATTATTTTGTTAGTCATTACACTAATTAACTAATCCATCTTATTGGTCGAAATTGGATTTTATAAGAAAAATACATTTTTTTACTAGTTATCATATTTTATATATTTTTTTTTATAATATGTAAAAAAGAGTCGTTTCATTGAGAATAAAAGATTTTCATGGCAACAATAACCTATAAAATTTCACATTGTAGTATCACTAAGTAGGTTTTCTTTCAAAACCTCCCTCTTGTTTCATTTCGTCGGAAATATGGCTCTTAAGCTCCAAACAATTTAAAATTCAGTTAGATCTTCACGCTTGAATTATCTCTCTAAAGTCATTCATTCGTTACAAAGTCTTTGAAGGCTTTACACTATTTTTAAAAATTTTCGGACTATTCTTTATTTATTTTTTATGTTTTATAATATTCCTTTTAGTGTAAAGTTTTGTTTTTATTTTTACCTAAATATTTTCGAAACTTACTTTCACACATATTATGACTGCTTTGAATTCATTCGGAACTTTGTAAATATTGTTATTTAACTTTATAGTGCAACGACCTTCACAAAACATATAGTATACTATTATCCATTACCTAAACATTTAAAACTAATTAAACTAGCCATTACATTCTATTATATATTTCAAACTCATTGTGAGTAATTTAGTAATATTTTACTGTACATTAAACACGTACAAGTAAATCCATAACTAAAATTATGTACACCATTTAAATAAATTCGTTGTATCAAACTTGTTTAATGTCAGTTTTTGTATTAAACTAAACATGCTTACTCAAACTACAATGAAAAAATATTTATCACTAAATATAGTTTATTTATTTCAATTAATATAGTTTATTTAGTCCTCTGGTATTGGAAAACTTTCTCGTGTTCAAGAAATTTTCATGATACTGCACGCAACACTGCGTTTTTAGTCCTGTTAATCTTCTAACTTGCCATATATTGTTGCCTTAAAAATAAATCGGTAAGAAAATGTGTTCATTTTAAGGAACGTTAACATCAAAAGATGTGTTTTTCTTCAAGAAAAAATTGTTCTTACATAAAAATAAGGACAATAGTAAGTAAATAAAATAATAAAATGAATTCCAGACTGCATTTTAGAAGCAATAATTTTCAAACAAATCACATACATGACAATTTTAGTTTAAACCATTTTTATTCGTTATTTTTAAATTTTTTATGCATTTTGAAAACCATGGTTCTTTATTTGGTCTGAATCTGTTCTTTATCGCTATTTTGGAAAGGCGATAAACACGATCGAGTTCAACAAAAAGTCACTTTTTGTTTTGTTTATGAAAACCTCTAAACCAAACTAAAATACACCGACGACGTGGAGACGGAGCAAGACAGTGCCGGAACCAGGTACGGTAGTAGATTAACACTACGGAATAAATTGAACACAAGTAAGTTACTTTAAACCTCTCACTATAAGTAATATAATTGCATTTCATTCGGCATAAAAAAATTAATAAAAAAAACATAATTACACATAATGTTAATTTTGTCACAGGGCTGTAAAAGTGTATCGTTATATTCCGGGCTGCATTTGTTAAAGACAAATAATAAAAGGCTAAAAGCAACCCCCCCCCCCCTCTAAAACCAATATAATCCGGCAAATTAAAATACAACATCGATTCAAATATTATTCTAAATAAAACGCCTGGCCTCAACTGGTGTTGTATTGTCTCTATTCAATCATTTCCATTAAACCAATATGGATATGGAAAGTTGCATAGTATAAATTGGGACCATAAAGTTTTTATAGTCCGGTTTAAGGCCACAGCTTCGTGCAGGCTTTGCTTACTTATTACTCAATGACATATTTATTGCTTACTCACAAATATTCTTAATACATTGCTTAATATAATTGGTTTAAATGTATTGAAATATTACTATTTTTATTTAATTAAAATTCATCACCACTTTTGGAGTGAATAAATTTAACATTTTAAAATCCAAATCATCGTACAAAGTATTAATCAGTGAGTATAAAAGTACACTTAATTATAGTAGCTTGTCACACTTACCAAAAAATACATTTTGCAGTTTTTATACATGAAAAAATAAATTTGTAAAATTGAAAATGATATATTGTCATGACTTGTTTGAGTCTATATTTATAATCACTTATAAAAGTTATTCCGAAAATTAGCAAAAACTTCTGCTGATTTAACGGTATGGTATTATAGCATTATCATTCTCACTTTTTTAGACGGTATATGATTAAGATTTCTGAACTTAGTTAAAAATAGTACATACGATTTTGTTGTAAAGTGATAATTTCTTACAAATATAACAATATGTTGGACGAATTTTTCTCAATAAAATGAGATAAATAATTCTTTTTATACGGAAGGGGGGGGGGGCTGGGGGGGGTGGGACTTGTTGTATACACGGTATTTTCAAATATGGAAAAAAATCAATAGATTTCCGATTTTTCATAATTATTCCGTAATAGATTACTATTTTCCATCATTCATATATTTACCTTCTGTATCATTTGCAGTATAAGTGTAAATATACTCGTATTTTTAACTGCTAATTGTTTTTAATTTCTCATTGCAAACAACCCGTATTATGCTGATAAAAAAAGTGAATATGATAATTCGAAAATATTTTTTTAACATACAAAACAACCCTTGCCTGCTTAATTTAAACCTAATCGCCATCAGCAAGGAGGTCCAGGTAGATATTTTGATGTAATACACTGCTATTATATTAAATATATTAATATAATGACTAAATTATATAGTCAGAATAGATTATACATTATATATCCAATATTACATCGTCAAAGTAATCGCAAAAATATTATATAAATTTGTTATGTTACAAAAATATTCCAATTATATATTTATAAAATAGTGATTAAATTTTCGTAAAATTACCCAAAATGATCTGTAAAATTGCGTACGCACCTTGGTGACAAGTAAAAAATTGCAGGAAATTTCATCCTTCCCACCAATTTTCTCTCGACTTCAGATATATTTGCCCCTACACACCCGTGACCATAATCTTACCTCCCCCCCCCTTGTGCTATTTTCTTCACTTACCACTCTGAGACTCTAATCTCTTTCTCGCTAAATCTAAATGCTGTTGTATTCAAAAGATACAGGGTGTTATCTAAATGATATACTCCCGAATGTGTAACTGACTGACTCACTCATCGGGGTATCAGAAATTCGTCAAAGGTCGGTAAAGTAGATCTCCTATATATTACTTACTACAGAGTGATTCCCAAGCGAGAACTAAACTTACCGACCTGTATTATTGAGAAAATTGCCAACATACTGGGAGTCGCAGATTACCGAAACACTCTTTTTAAGAAATTTTATAACATTAACCAATTGTGCCTTTATAGGTAAAGCGGTCTATCTACCGAGAGTAATTTCAATGTACAGGGTGTATCTGAAATTACCTCTCCAGACTGGAAGTCACTGATGTCAAACACAAAATCTCACTTTAAATCATTTTTTTTAGTTTTACACGGTTTTTAAGAAAACTTTACAATTTGATCTTGTACGCGTAATTTTAGCGGTTTATTGAATATTTGAGGTTGAAATTTAGAAATTTCCTCATTCTTCTCTGAGCATTTTAGGTTAAGCAAAAATGTCTCGGCACAAAAATGTCTTAGACTCTTTTAAATACGTTTCCAACAAAAATTGTCAGTTTGGTCCAAAATGTTTCTTTATTAAATTTACAACATGACGGAGATTAATGAACATGTATTTAAATGTTTAGTAAAACTAATCACTTTATAGGTAAAGCGGTCTATCCACCGAGAGTAATTTCAACGTACAGGGTGTATCTGAAATTACCTCTCCAGACCGGAAGTCACTGATGTCAAATACAAACTCTCTCTTTAAATAATTTTTTTTACACGGTTTTTAAGAAAACTTTACAATTTGATCTTGTACACGTAATTTTAGCAGTTTATTGAATATTTGAGGTTGAAATTTAGATTTTCCTCATTCTTCTCTGAGCATTTTAGGTTAAGCAAAAATGTCTCGGCACAAAAATGTCTTAGACTATTTTAAATACGTTTCCAACAAAAATTGTCAGTTTGGTCCAAAAAGTATTTTTATTAAATTTACAACATGACGGAGATTAATGAACATGTATTTAAATGTTTATTAAAACTAATCACGTGATAATTGATGTTTTATGATGGTATATTATTTAAATGAGGTTCTTAGACATTTACATGTTTCGTAAGTTCTGTTATATGTAAAATGTTCAGACATAATATATGTTAAATTTTCCCCAGTTAAAAAAAATAATGTCATGCTATTTATTATTCTAAATCAGTATGATTAGGGTTTATAATATTATATTTTAAAGTTGCTTCAAAATTACGTCTGGTCCCCTCTGTATTGAAATCAGTGTCAATCGACAGAGCAAAATGTGTTTACCTACAACGGCACAATTTGTTTTTTGTTTTTTTTTTTTTTTGTTTTTTTTTTTTTTTGTTTTTTTTTTTTTGTACAAGTGCAAGGTTGGTATGGGACACCCGGTAAGACAGTATCATATTTGCACGATAGTCCTCCCATTGGTTCTTTATTTGGGATGGCACTTAATTTCTAACGAACTCATTAAGCCGCGTCCGCACTGGCCGAACATTCGTGGCGAACTTGTTCGGAACACAAAAATCAACAAACATTCTTAACGAACAATTAACCGGCCATATGATTTACATACTAAACGGTTAGCAACAAACAAACAAAAGTTCGGAAGAACTTTGTTCGGCGAACATGTTCGGCCAATGCGGACGCGGCTTTAGGAAGTACATCATTGACTTTACCTGATAGCATGCTAATTTAAATTTTACAATTCAACAAAAATTTTTACTAAAATAGCAGATTACACAATTGATTTATCTTTTAGTGCGTAATAAGTTAATGTTTAATTTAAAAAGGTGGCAGTACAGTATTTTCATTTAAAATAAAAAAAAGCTTTTTATTTCCTGTCCCAGAAAACTATCTGATTTCAAAATTTAGCGACCAAACATTTTTACCCAAAATAAATATGACATTATTTTTTTCTACTCTAGCGGCCAAATTATAACATCTGAGGCAATCCTCGCGAACATCTTTCAAGTTACTACAAGTTTGGTTCTATGAATTTTTGCCCCCAGTCCACACAATTAAACATAATTAAATGTTTATTTATTTTTGCGGGGAATTTTATCCCATGTAGACGTAATTTTACAACTACTATAATATTTTACTCAGAACCTCCACTTTGCACATAGACATATCTTGCACAGTATTAATATCAATTAAATTATCAAACTTAAAAATTATCATGATGATTTTCAATATCACGTATTCTTCTTTTGAAAGTGAGTCGGAACGAATTGCTATATCAAGCAACTGATTGTTTTACTTTGATTTATTTACTGACCTGGTCCTACGGCTAAAACATACGTCCTTTGACGTGTATGGTAACTTTAATATTTTAACCATTATTTAACATACTTTTGTTAGTAACTGCTGTATTATTGTATTTAGAAGCTTGAAGTTTTTTTATTTGCCTTGACAGTAATTTTTTAGGAAATTAGGTAAATTTAAAGTTTTACATCATTGAAAACTGAAATGAAGGAATTGTAATGAATGCCAATATTACATTATGTATTTATCATTGTATGTTCAATATTACTGGATCGTTATGTTATTCCCTGGAGTTTCAACACAACTAATTGAAGGATAGTAACTGAATAGTATTTTTGTAAATAAAAGGGGTTTTTGGCAAGTTTTATCCACTTTGTTAAGATTCCCAATTATTTTGTTTCAATGGAATTTTTCATTGTTTTCGATGATCTACTGCACATTTTTATGCAGTCTATCCATTTATTTTTTTCATATATTTATTTATACGTATTTTATAATTTTAAGTAAATACTTATACAATACCTACATAATAAATTTATTCACAACTCCATTAACCTTTATAGAATTCGGGGGAATTAGGAAGGGGGTTTGGGGAAAGAGTCTCTGAAAACGAGCCGTAGGCGAATATATTTTCATTCCTTAGATTGAGTTAGTTGCATAAGTTCAAATTTAGGTTATTTCTGCAGTCGTGGGAGTTAATTTATGTTATAAATAAACTTACAAACTCATTTATTTTGCTATTTTGCTCATTTACAAAGTCTTATATTTATATGTATTCTGTTCATTATATGCCACTTAAACAACAATTAACGAATTTCTGGGCAACACCCTGAGGGGGCATGGGGGCGGAGCCCCCATCGAGCCGTAGGCGAGTCCATTTTTATAAAATGGCAATGTAAAAAAAATCAAATAATATGCTCTAGTCTTTTTCATCTGGCCAATAAACATATATACATGTATATTATATCCTTAAAATTACGCATTTAAATCATTTATACATCAATTAACATATTAAATGTGGAATAAGACCAATCGAATAAGTATAATATAAGCTCCATATGACAAATATAGAGAGTTTATATTCAAAACTTTCTAGAAACTTAAAATAATTGATATACTTATTGTTAATAACATATTATAAAAGTAAAGACTGCAAAATAAGTGCTTTTTTTATTTACACGTAGAACTTTACGTGTCGGTGGTGATAAAAACGTTTTAGATAAAAACGTCTTTTATAGCTGCAGACAATTTTATGTTTAGTTAAATCGTTACGCTTCAATTATCCATCTAAATCCTTTCGCTCGTTACAAAGTCTCCAACAGCTCTTGAACAACCTTTAAGAATTCATCAAGCATTTCATCGTTTTAGTAATGTATTTCTATTTATATTTTATAAAACCCTCAAAAACATTTTATCTCAAAGGTTAATTGATTATGAATTGTATCATCTTAACTTTTACTTATTAAATTCCTTTTTTATCTTAACAAAAAAGTCCCCATTACAACATTTTCCCAAAGAACGCTTTTGGATTTGAATTGCATACATTCATTGGACTATTCACATTTAGTGTCATAGGCCGGATATGACAATGATGCTTTAATTATAAAACGCATGAAATGTGTATGATTATTTTAAAGGTGTGTGAAAAGGTAATTTAACTACAACAAGCGTAAAACGTCAGAAATTAACTTTAGGTACTGATATCAATACGAGCAACACATATTAAAACTGTAACATATAAGTCAATTTTATAAAAAACTATTGAAACATTACTTTATACACAGTATTTTGAATGGAATTAAAAAAAAAACTTTATTTAGATGGGAAACCCTCTATTGTACCATAATTTTTGTAGTAAGGAATTCCAAAATGACTTGAAAAGCCGTTCTGACATTTTAAATAGTTGACCTATTTAATTTTTAATTTGATAATGTTTTATTTCACTATTTTGTTGAATTTTTATTGTATTAAGATGGAGATTTTGCATGAGTGATTAGTAATTTATTACCAATCAACCGTTTAAAAATGTGTTCAAGTTAAATTAAAATCATATGTAAGTGATGAAACCTTACGTGGGATGCATGAAAGAAGTTTCAAAGGAAATCAGTGATTATTTGTAAGGGAATGGCTTCTTTCATTTGAAACTTCTTTAGACACAGCATCTTTGAGGAAACCTAGTTACGACGTTCACTTATACAGAAATAACGATTTCACTATTTCAAAAGACCTAAAATTGGATTATTATTTTTAATAGATGACACAGAAGAGCATTATATTTTTATTGCTTGAGAATCAAAAGTAACAGAATAAAAATGTCAATTGTTTGGATGAGGAAAAACTATTTACAGGGTGTTTTATACACAACTATACCATTTTAATTTGATTTTGTTAATCAAGAGTAATTGTGTTTTACTTATGTAAAATGCAAGGGAATTTAATATACTTTTATGTAAATAGCTCATCATTATTGTGAAATGTCAATTCACAATGTCAGTTATTGTTACAATCAATTTTAAGTGCAAATGCAATGCTTGTTAATTGTTGAGTACACGGCTGGATTTGCTGCTGTGATGAGGTTTTCCGTCGTTTGTTGCTATACAAAGATCTTGAAGTCGAAGAAACTTTATAAACTAAGATTTAAGTTTGATAAACATTAATCTTTGCTATAAAACTTGTTATTAAGATTTTTTTAAACCAAACCTGCCAATGGCTTCACACTTTCATTAGTGATATCTGTTTAAACAACAATTGAACATTTAGAATACCTGATATTTCCACCAACAATTAAGGGTAATAATAGTTGTAGTAATTGCCATGGAAACGATTGGTTATCTAAAACAAACTCTGTTTGTACGAAATTTTTTTTCGCTCCAAAGATTTTTTATTTTTTATTGAATATGGGGGTTTTGGCCATTAGAAATCGATTGGAGCTGGTCCCAGGTCTATGGGAAAATCCGGTTTTCGTTCTAGAGCCCTCCAAAGTTTCCATATTATCCTTATGGAGATTTTATTAATTGAACAAAAATCAGGGGATAACTGTAGATATAAACCAATGTGTTAAATCTTTAACCCGTAGTTTAAGAAAATTATATCAAAGTGCGCACTTTCGTCTTACTTAAGTCTCACTCACACCCTTCGGATTGGTGAGTGAGCGAAGCGAACGAGCTCATCTTTAAAACGGAAGAGGGCGAGTGAGCGGAGCGAATGAGATTTGTGTGAGAACGAAAGTAATAATTTTACCGAGCTTAAGCTCGGTCCCCCGGCTAATTACATAAAATCCTCTTGGGATCCTTTCAATAATTTCAAGATGCGGAACTGGCTTTAATTCTTTATAAATTACATCAAATTGAATTTGTGAATTTGCAAAAGTTGAGTAAGTTAAAAATATCAATCAGCCCTTATTTTTATTTAATTTAACGTAGGTTATTAGTATAACCTTATTGAGTGGCAATATCATAATTGTTCTTGAGCATACGTTCCACATCCCTGTCTATCTCCTGCGGATGATCGAGGCTTATTTGCGGGATCGCGTGCTGCTCTACGACACCACGGAAGGTCAGCGTCGCATCCCGGTGACATCGGGTGCTGCAAAGGGGTCGATTCTTGAACCCGATCTTTGGAACGTGTCCTACGACAGCTTGTTGAGACTCGAAATGCCTAATGAGTCTCACCTCGTTGGCTTTGCCGACGACGTCGCTCTTTTACTAGCAGCGAGAAACGTCGAACAGGTAAAGAGGAAGCTCGAGGTCGCAATGCTAAACATCAGTGCGTGGATGCGCGAACATGGCTTATCGTTGGCACTCGCCAAGACCGAGATCGTGGTCCTCACCAAAAAGAGGATCCCACTATCTTTCCAGTCCATCTGGGGGATATTGAAGTCGAGACCAAGCCTGCTGCTAAATACATCGGGGTGATTGTCGACACTAAACTGTCTTTCGGTGAGCAGGTACGGCGTACCGCCGATAAAGCCACCAAGGGAGTTGCTGCCCTTGCTCGGCTCATGCCCAACATTGGTGGTCCTCGTGCCTGCAAGCGTAGACTCTTGATGTCTGCGGTCCAGTCCGTTCTCCTGTACGGAGCGGAGGTCTGGGCTCACGTTTTGGAGAAACGCGTCCATAGGAATCGGCTCTCCCGCGTCCAGCGCCGCGGTGCTCTGCGGGTTTGTTCTGCCTACCGGACTGTCTCCGAGCCTGCAGTCATGGTAATCGCTGGTGTCATCCCTATCCACCACCTCGCTAGGGAGCGACAGGCGATTTACCGCAGGAGACACGAAGATGGCAGAGAAACCACTGCCATCGAAGAGCGGGACCGCAGTTTCGATTGTTGGCAGCGCGAGTGGGATGCCGAGTCCAGAGGACGCTGGACCGCCAGACTAATCCCTCAGATACGCCCTTGGGTTGAACGGCCACACGGCGAGGTTGAATACTTCGTTACCCAGCTTTTTTCGGGCCACGGGTATTTTAGATCTTACCTCCATAAGATGGGGAAGGCCGCAAGTTCGGAGTGTCTGTATTGTCCCGGCATTGCAGACACGGCCGAACATACGTTCTTCGAGTGCGGCAGGTGGCAGGTGCGCCGAGCAGCTCTTTCCACTGATCTCGGGCTGCAGATCTCTCCAGACAACATCGTCGGAGCTATGCTCCAGGGAGAGGGCACCTGGAACTGTGTGCAGCGTTTCGTTGAAGTGCTACTGCGGGTTAAAAAGGTCGACCTCGATCGGCCTTAATATTTGGATTGTCTCGACGAGGAAAGCCCTAGTGGCGTAACATCAAGGCCTAGCCCGAAGTAATGTGCAAAACAGTTCCAGGTTAGTGTCCTCGGAGATAAGGGGGTATTTTATCCGGTAGTTCGTAGGACAACGAGCCTACGTGAGTCCAGCACTACTGAGAGGACAAGTGAGCCTCTCAGTGTGCGTAAATGCATTTTGACCTCCTTCCTACAAAAAAAAAAAAAAAATATATATATATATATATATATATATATATATATATATATATATATATATATATATATATCATAATTGTTACTCATATAATTTGTCAAGTTTAATTAATGTGCTATTCGAATTTTAAATTATTGAAAATATGTTTAATTATAAAAAAAATATTTTAAAGGAATATTGCTTATTTTTAATGAACTATATTCTTATAATTTTCTTTACTTATTTTAACAAGAATCAAGAATCTTCATTGCCGTTGATCAGGTACAAGATATGAAATGTGCATAGTTAGTTTATTAAAAAATACTCATAAATACAATGAAGCCAATTATTCTGCAAAGTCAACATTTGCTGTTTCTAAAAATTCTTTAATGAAGTAGCAAGGGCAATTAACAAGCCACGAATAAACATCAGTCTTAAGCCTATCAAGGCTAGCCAACTGCTTAAGAGAGTCAGGCAGCTTATTAGAGAATTTCACACGATAAGTTTTAAAAGAGTTGCCGGTGATCGCCAGCCTGTGATGTGGAATGTAGTGTATTCTTGCCTCTAGTGTTGTATATGTGAAATTCCTGTCTGATGTGAAAATGGTGAATGTTAGTTTTTGTGGAAACCAGTACTGTGTAAATGTAAAGTTTAATAATAGTACATAAGCTGAAATTAATGAAAAGAGGTTTGCAGAGCTCCACAGAGCCAGCCCAAGCCATTGTAAGAAATATTATTTTCTGTAGCAAAAGGATAGCCTGAGTATGAGACGAGTGACACCAGTTAATTAACCCATATTGCATGTGGGATTGGACAAGTAAAAAATAAGCCAATATAACGGTATTCAGAACTGACAAGAGGTTTCAATTTCCAAAAAAATATTACTTTAGCCAGTTTTTTACTTAGTTTGTTCACGTGTGTCTTACAGTTTAATTTACTGTCATGTTGGATAACTAAATATGAACTAATTAAATATGAAAAGTAGGATTGCTCACAAATAATACAGCCATCTCGATGTTGATAAAAAATAATCGGCTTATCTGTATTTATCACAGATAAGCTTATCTGGCTTATCGGTACTTTCACAGTTTTATTTTATTATTAATAATACGAACAGCCGATGATCTCTACGAAGTACATTATTTTTCTCGTTAGTGCAATGAAGAACCAATTTTGTCATTGAGCACTGAGTATGGGAAAGTCGTTTTCGATGAACTAATAAAAATAAGAAATATTATTTACATTTTATGACATGTATTTTAATTTTTTTTACTTAGTTTATACATTTACATTTTCTTTACCATAGCCCCTACTATTTACATTATTTTAATACAATGTTACAAGGGAAAAAAATCATGTGAAAGAAAATGAGTTCAAACACCATAATCGCTACTAATAATTTAAAATTGTATTACTTTCATCAAATAATAAAAAAGTCACGATGTAATAAAACATATTTATGACAATCTCGGATAGTGAAATTTGACTTTTATACACCATGAGCTGGTGTTTCGAAGTGTTGAAACATATGACGCCAGACGACAACGTGGCGGTGTATAATGTTTTTATCTCCGCAACACACGGAGTTTGCCATTGTTTCACTCACACCAAAAAATGACTAAAAAAGCCTATTTAAGATATCTACTGTATGATATACTGCAAAATAATTATTATTATCTTAGCAATAAGTAAAGATCTTACGTAAATATGTATTAAATGTAAACAAGTTATTTTACGATCATTTTATGAATGATAATTGATATGAATTAATCTGATAATTTTTTTTACTTGACGTCTTTGTCATTATTTTTGTATTTCAAAACTTAGAGACTTAGAAACTTTATTTGAAAAACACACGCAATCCATGGCGCCTATTTACAGGTGAGTATGACTGAAGGGGTGAGTGTGATGATTGTGATGGATCAGATGAGGTGTAGCTTTGTTACTGACAAATATCTGATGTTTCCTTTTTTAGGATCATTAATTAATATTCAGGTTGAAATAATAAAACGTCTTCCAACACCACTCGATATATTTACACTTATACTGTAAATTTTTACAGACGGTAAATATATATAAAAGATCTTATAATGGCGATCGATTTCGACCAGTCACACCGGTCATCATCAGGCCCAATCAGAGACTGAGAGAATCAGGATATCGTCTTTGCTGAAGTACTATTGGCGAAGGAAGTTCCGTGAAACAAGATGGCGTCCATGCTTAAATCTTATTGGCTACCGGATGTTCGGGAATATATTCTGGTAGGTTCCGCCGGAATCGAAGTTTACTTGTTCGTTTATCAACTTGTCCCTGTTTTTACATTTTTCTTTAAATATATATAATTCTTCCCATGCGTTCATTGTGTTTCCTTTCCTACACGTCTTGGCTATTCTAAGTGGCCATATTCTAAAAGGTGTTTTGCTACATTTGATCTTTCCGGTTTGTTGTTCTTCCATGCTGATATGTGGTTCTTGAATCTTTTTATAAAATTAACGGTTTGTCCAACGTAGAAGTTGTCGCAATCTCCACAGCTGATTTTGTAAATACCGGCTCGGTTGAATTGGTTATTATCTTCAATCTTGGGGTATAGCAGTCCACTCATGGTGTTTTGTGTTTGGAATGCGACAGAAACTCCGTATTTCTTGAATCTATTAGCGATCATTAAGGGTTATACTGCTCATTAATTAATAGGCCAATGACCAAAGGCAGCTGGTTTCAGTATCGAATTATCAAAAAGCACTAAATATTAATGGTATTTCGGAACTTGTCTGTAGATTTTAAAATAACAAACGAATAATTTTGTTTTCATTTTCATTTCCTAAATTAATTACTACCTAAATAGATTTTTTCCTAAATATTTTTATTCATATGTTATTTTAATAATTCAAGTCAGCTATTAAGTCGGGCCTGCACTTATAACATCCTTGGTCATTCTTTATAATATGCTTTTTAAATATCACCATTCTTTATAATATGATATGCCTTGTAAACTACCTGTTCTGCATTTTGTGAATAATTAATTACTCACCCCATCAATAAATAAAATGTTAGTAGTGATATAATGTATGTTCAAGAACCGGAGTTTTTACGCAAAAACCATGTATGTTCAAGAACGAGTGTTCTCACGGGAAAATCGTGTATGTTCAGCGACGGAGGCCCGCGAGACCGCGAGCACTAGTCAAGCGGCTACTAGATTCTGCCGCCCTGATACTCGCGATCTGTTTTCTCTCGCTTATTTCGTCTTATATTCGTTTGGTTGCTTCTTTGGATGCTTTATTCTACATTTTTACTATGCTCTATTATTTCCACAGGTTTTTGTCACCATAACAAACAGTTCTTTTGATTTTTAAATTTAAATTTTTGCTTAGAATGTTTAAAACAAATCCTAGCATTATTTAAATATGGTTTACTGGTCCTACAGATTCCTGCCACCCTAATACCTAAACAGTTGAAATACTCATTCGGTTCGATAGATCGATTATTTTCATTCGATATTTAAATCGCAATTATTTAATCGGTTTTTCTCGAACCTTCGATGCAGTTTTCACGTGATTGGTGCATGCGGCTGATGCAACTTGTAATGCAATTTGCACCGGCTGATGCAATTTGCTTGCTAATCGAGTCAGTTTGACCCCAAAGGTTATGATAACTTGAGTATATATGGTGGTCAAAACTTAGGAGCCAGCACAGTCAAGTCCAGCGCCTTCCACAAGAAAACACTTGGTGAGTAACCAACCTCTCTAGGATTAAAACTTTAGTTTATAATGGAAAATCTTGGAAAACCATGCTGGTGTTAACTGAGAGATTTTCCTTAAATATAAGTTTAAAAAAATTTTAGACCAGTGTTTTTTAAATTAAACTTAGGATTTAAAACAAATTTCAATAATGTTTAGGGAACTTGGCTAACTAAAATTTCTCTTATGGAATATCTTGACAATTCTGGTTTTGTTGGCGAGCCCTACGTTGAAAACTGTTAGATTTTATTTAAATATAAGTTTTAAAAACTGTGAGACCAGTGTTTTTAAGTTAAACTTAGGATTTAAAACTAACTTTAATAATGTTTAGGGAACATGGCTAACTAAAATTTCTCTTATGGAATATCTTGGCGATTCTGGTTTTGTTAGCGAGCCCTACTGGTGAAAACAGTGAGATTTTCTTTAAATATATATTTAAAAAATTGTGAGACCAGTGTTTTTTTAAGTAATATTAACTTAGGATTTAAAACTAACTTTAATATTGTTTAGGACACTTGGTCAACTGAGTCCTTTTTTAAAATATATGATTTAAACATGTTCTAGACCAGAGTGTTTTTGTTGTTGCTGTTGTTTGTTATAAAATTAAATAACTTTTGGATATTTAAACTAATCCTACGACACGAGTACTGTCTAAGTTATGTATTTTTCCACGATCTTGAAATATAGCAAGTAGCTTTTGCCAAACATTTGTATTTAGCTAACTTAAATTTCTCTTATGGAATATCTTGGCAATTCTGGTTTTGTTGGCGAGCCCTACGATAAAAACAGTGAGATTTTCTTTATATAAGTTTTAAAAATTGTGAGACCAGTGTTTTTTTTAAGTTAAATTAACTTAGGATATAAAACCAACTTTAATAATGTTTAGGACACTTGGTCAACTGAGAGTCATCTTTTTTGAATATACGATTTAAACATGTTCTAGACCAGTGTTTTTTGTTGTTATTGTTGTTTGTTATAAAATTAAATAACTTTCGGATATTTAAACTAATCATACGATATGAGCACTGCCGTAAGTTATGTATTTTTTCACGATCTTGAAATATAGCAGATAGCTTTTGCTAAACATTTGCATTTGAGAGTGTTAGGCTTAAAAATAAGTTTAGAAACAGCCTCAACCCATGGAAAAAACTAATTTTGTTTAAAATTAAGTTTAAGAATTGTAATTTTTTGCGATCAAGGCAACGGTTAGCCTGATATTTTAAATAATATTGGAGGGACTGGGAAAAATTCGCATAATAATTTTAAAACATTTTAGACCAACTGAAGTTTTTAAAATTTTATATACTAGAGTGTCTTCATATGTCTTATTATTATTAATACAAACAAATTTGGGTGAGCAGCTTCACTTATTTATTACACTTTTTTAATGTTGTGTCTGCAACAAATTATATTTCTTAATAAATCTGAAACTTCTTTTTGTTTTACAATCAGTGGTTTTTAAACTTATTTATTTAGTTTTTATTTAAAAAAATAATATAATAATATTTAGGTGATTAATTTTAGTTGCACTATGTTACAGATTTGTCGATCACACTTTAAAAACAACGGTGTTCTAGCATCTACCCGTTTGGTGGCTAAGTTCACGTCTGAGAGCAGTAATATTCAGGTAAGAAGCTGCTGATTAAATTTATATAAATGCTAGAATTTTAAGAATAAAAGTTTAATTTGCTTAATTTTTTAAGTTTACTTTTAGCCCTGACCAAAGAAGATTTGTATAGATAGATAAATATATTTCTTTCTTTGTTTTTTACTATTTTAGTTTTACTTTTTACAGATCTGCAGATCACAATTTTACTACTGTACCACCTTCCTACCCGCTAACCACCGGCAAGGCTCCACTAGACCGATCCCTTAGCTACCCGCTATACTTCAGTGACAAGGCAGCTGTAGTAATAGCAACCAGACCAGTTTTCCAGGGCGTAGCACTTATCCTAAAGGTAAAAATTTATTAATATATTTCAAATTTCCAAGATTTTGAAAAATTTTTGAACATTTTCCTTGTAATGAAACATGTGTCATAGTTTTTTTTTTTTTTTTTTTTTTTTTTTTTTTTTTTTTTTTTTTTTTTTTTTTTGGTTTTATATTTGCAGTATTTTGATTATTTTTCATCAGTTAGTGCTAGTTTACAATCCATTATATAGTTATAAAAGGTTGTACACTTTTTTTGGTTTTTTTTTTAAGAATAAATGCAAAGATGGAGGCTTATTATTCAATAAACTTGGAAATCAAGTTTTCTAATGAAAATGGATAGTTAATTATGAAATGTTTAGTTTCCTTAGTTTTTTAGTTGAAAAATAGTTAATTATTAGATGTATTTTTTTCTACATAGCTTTATTGTCATTTTTTGAATCTTTGCTTTTTATTGCAAGACTTATTGCCGTTAAGTGCTGGTTTTGTTTTTAAATATTAACAACATGAAATAGGATTTGTTAATTTTTTCAGAGAATGATTGGGTTTAAGAAACTCTCAGACAAAGCGTTCATCCCAAGTAGAAGCTCATCTGTAGCGGCAGGGCTTGATATTAGGTCACCATATAAAGTTGTAGTTCCTAAAAAAGATAGATTATTAATTCATACTGATTTAGCTGTTCAACTCCCCCCTAACACATATGGACGCTTAGCATCTCGATCGGGGCTTGCTCTGAAAAACTTAATACAAGTAGCTGGTGGAGTCATTGACAGTGATTTTCGCGGTAATTTAGGAGTGATTCTCTACAACTACTCAAATGAGGATTATACTGTAGAAGTAGGAGATAAAATTTGTCAATTAATTTGTGAAGTAATTGTCACTCCAACAGTAAAAGAAATATCTGATATTGAAGAAACTGAAAGAGGTTCAAATGGGTTTGGTTCTACAGGAAAATAACTTTTTGTAGTTAAATTATGTAGCATGGTGTAGTAAAATGGAAAATAATCATTCTATTTGTATTAAAACTCTGCAATTGTGATTAGCAATTAACATAGCTTTTATATATTTTCAGTAATGAGTACCCAAACAGACATTGAAGACATCTCAGAACCCGGAACCTCTAAAGGACTTAATGTAGTTAGTCTACTTCAAATAGTTCAAAATCTAATATCGTTAGGAGTAAATTCCATAGATCTGTGGAACAATGTGATACTCAAAGTGAAATCACACCGCAAATTTTCCCAACTACCTGAATATCAAAACTCACATCTCTTACTAACGCAAATTTCTACGCACTTCTGTGCTAGATTATTTGAGTTTTTCCCCAATGATCTATCTCAAGGAAAACTGCATGAACTGTTAGCTCATCCAATAAGTAGTAACGAATTAATTAAAGCAGTCAAACCACTCTTAAAAAAGAAAAAAATTGCTGACCGTACGTTCTCTATAGAATGCAGTAACAATTTAAATGCTATAGTACATGAAATTTTAAAAAGCAATAATGAACACCCTGTTGATGAAGAAGTAAATGAAGAAGGAGAAGAACAGGCAGTACTTGTTGATTCAGTAAAACCTAAACCTACTACCCCAAAAGATCAGTCAAAAACATTAAAAAGAAATCGTTCCCCCAGTCCTTCAAGTAGTTTATCATCTTCATCAGAAGAAGATTGTGATAAAACTAAAGTTCAAAAAAGAAGCAAAAAAAATCAAAAGCCTTAAAACGTTCTAGTAAATCTTCTTCAGAAGATGAATGTGATCATGATGATGATAGTTCAGGTTCGGAGAGTGAAACTGATTTAGGTGGTCCCAGTAAATTTGACAAACTGTTTAAAACTAAAAAAAGTGGCCCTCTCAAAGTTAAGCAGATTTTTCAAACACAAAAAAAGAAACTTATAAGAAAACTTACTACTCCGGGTGAAGAAGGCCAGTTGATGATAAAAATCGAGGTCACCGACACTAGAGAATTAAAAAGGCTAAAACCTAAACAATACTGGACTAAAGTATCTACTAAAGCTGTATTTGACAGACCCAAAGTCAGTAACTTACAAAAATGTTGAAAAAATGCTCTATGATGTAGGTAGTAAAATCACCAAAACTGAAGGTGTAGAGTGTGAAGAAATAAAGCTTGATAGAAAAGCTTCGTACTAAACATTTGTAAGAATATTTTCAATACTTTTGCAAAACAAATTTTAAATTTTTCCGTGTTCCAAATTATAACATTTTTGCAAGTTAGTTCAATACTATAGATATTAAAACCGTTGTATTAATTCACAGGATGGAGGTTGACTCTGAGGGGGATTTCATGGAAACTGATTCAGTAAATGAAGCTACCACGCGAAGAGTGAATTCTCGATTTTACAATGGGGAGCCGTTAAATGATTTTTTTTTAATTGAGGAACGCGTTTAGTGGAAATTTAAAAACCTTTTACTACAGGAATGGGAATGAACAGATTAAAGACTTATGTTTGATTTTAAACCATATTAAACCAGATGTAGAAACAATTATTCACACTACGCTTGATTCATATGGGGCTCTTAAGTTTAATATTGTTTGTGAATGCACCTACGTGAAACCGATCTCAGGTGAGCTACAACAAAGAAACTTCAAAACAAAAAATAAATCAGTATTAGCAAGCACATTTGTAGGAGCGGTTTTAAGAAAAATGTTCAAAAAGCTATGCAAAGAAGAGGAAGAATATGAGGGAAAGGGTTCGGGATGGACTTTATCTAGCGTTGATGGGTTTCTAATTAGAACATCACGATACAGACCACTTAGAGGTAGTACTTACATTCCTCTGCCTATTGTAATAGCAAAAAAGAGAGCGGTCATAAATCCCAAAAATTTCCATGACGTCAATTGCTTTGAATGGGCGCTGATCTCAAAATACACTAAAGATTGCAGAATAACAACTAAATCTTTGGAACACAGAAATAAATTTAATTTTTCAGGAATTTCATTCCCAACTCCTATCAAACAGATTTCTAAGTTTGAGCAAATGAACAGTAAAGTGAGCATAAATTTATATGGTCTTGATGGACAAAACAAAGTTTTCCCTTTGCGAATTTCGAAAGAAGAAAAGCCAAACCATTTTGATTTGTTATTCATTAATAAAAGTGGAATTTCCCATTACTGTTACATATCAGATTTTAGCAGGCTGGTTAGGAGTCAATTGACCACTCACACTCGTCAAATATCTATTTGCAAGCGGTGCTTTAAGCATTATCAAGGATTGAATAGAAAATCAAAATTAAAGTCTCACATTCAAGAATGTTCAAATCAGAAACCTGTGAGAGTTTTAATGCCTTCAAAAGTAAAAGATGTTTCCTAAAGTTCATCAAATATTTTGCAATTTAAGAATTATCACCATTCCCTGAAACTTCCCATAGTTGTTTATGCAGACTTTGAATGTCTGTTAGTAAAAGTAAATAAGAAAATTTCAAAAAAAGACTATTGTAAACAATGTTCATGAACCAATGAGCTTTGGAATTTATGTAGTTTATGATGAAACGCTTCCTCAGTCAATAACAAATTACTTGCCAAAAGAACCATATATTTATAGGGGGGAACATGCTGCAAAGAAATTCATACATTATCTGAAAACACTTGCCAATTTAATAGGCGACTTGACAGACATTAATTTACCCATGCATCCTTTGACGCATAAAGAGCGTCAACGTTTTAAAAATGCTACTCACTGTGAATTACGTGACTCTGAATTTACATTGTTGAACACTCCTGTGCGTGATCATTGCCACTTCAGTGGCAAGTTCAGGAATGTGCTTTGTGCATCGTGTAATCTTAAGAGGCAAGCGCTAAAATTTTTGCCAATTTTCATGCACGGTAGTTCAAACTATGACAATCATATAATTGTTCGTGAATTAGGATGTGACAACTATAAAATAGGAGTGATACC
The DNA here is from genome assembly GCA_030545055.2 of Neoaliturus tenellus. NCBI lineage: Eukaryota > Metazoa > Arthropoda > Insecta > Hemiptera > Cicadellidae > Neoaliturus > Neoaliturus tenellus. The sequence continues at coordinate 73,848,730 of CM061536.1, read as the reverse complement.
AAATACAACCGAAAAGTTTGTTACTTTTTCCAAAAACACTCAGTCTGGAATCACTTTACGATTCATTGACACTTTTCGTTTTATGGACCGATCGTTGAGTGAACTGGCTAATAATTTACCAAAAGAACAGTTTCTACACACTAGAAAGTTTTTCTCTGAATCAGAATTACCCTTAGTCACGCGCAAAGGAGTTTACCCCTATCATTATACTGATAGTTGGGAAAAACTTAAAGAAAAATGTTTACCAGATAAATCCTGCTTCTACAAGGGGATAGAGGACCCGTCAATGGCCGACCCAGAAAAAGAAAACTGCTATTTTCAACTTGATCCAATTGACGACTTAGAATATGAACATGCAAAAATGGTGTGGGATAAATTTAAATGTGAAGACTTGGGAAGTTACAGTGATTTATATTTGAAAATAGATGTACTGTTACTATGCGACACTTATGAAAATTTCAGATCACTTTGTATAGACAACTATGGGTTGGACTGTGCGCACTACTTTTCTTTACCAGGCCTTACATTTGATGCTATGCTTAAGTATACTAAAATTAAGCTAGATCTTCTCACAAATTATGATATGTACATGTTTATAGAGCGCGGGGTCCGTGGTGGAATAACAACTTGTTCTAAAAGACATTCGGTAGCAAACAATAAATATATGGGAGATGATTATAATCCTAATATCGAGTCAAAATATCTTATGTATCTTGATGCAAATAACCTATATGGGCTGGCCATGAGCAAGCCATTACCTTATAAGTCGTTTAGATGGATGAAAAAACGGGAATTGAAATCATTTGATGTTGAAAAAATTTCAGATGACTCTCCAATTGGATACATTTGTGAAGTTGATATTGATTATCCTGCTCATTTGCATGATGAACACAATGATCTTCCACTATTACCAGAAAATAAAGCTCCACCTAATTCTAAGCAAAAGAAACTATTAACTACTCTAGAAAACAAGAATAAATACATCTGTCATTATGTGAATTTAAAGCAGGCTATTCAGCTAGGCTTAAAGTTGAAAAAAATTCATCGTGTATTACAGTTCAAACAGAAACCTTTTTTAAAATCTTACATTGATTGGAACACAGAAAAAAGAACATGTGCTAGAAATCCGTTTGAAGAAGATCTTTATAAAAAATGAATAACGCGTTGTATGGTAAAAGTATTGAAAACATTCGCCGTCGTATGAATTTAGAACTTGTTACATCACAAAAGAGGTTAGATAAACTAATATGTAAACCTATTTTTCTTAATAGAATTATTTATAGTGAATCTTTAGCTGCAGTTTCATGTGAAAAGGAATCAGTACTCTTTAACAAACCCATATATATTGGATTTACAGTTCTAGAACTTAGTAAATCCCACATGTATCACTTTCATTACCACATAATGAAAAAGTTTTTTGGCTCTAAAATAAGATTGTTGTATTCTGATACTGACTCTTTTTTTTATGAGATAATAACTAATGATGTATATGTTGATATGAACAATCCTGAATTGAAAGATTATTTTGATACATCCAATTATGACAGTAAACATTTCTGTTTTTCTATGGCAAATAAGAAAGTTCTTGGAAAATTTAAGGATGAGTGTTCAGGTAAAATTATTGTTGAATTTGTAGGATTAAGACCAAAACTTTACTGTTACGAAATATTTCAATCACTTGTAAAGAAAAGAGCAAAAGGAGTTAACAAAACTGTTGTTGAAAAAAGTATAACAATTCAGGATTTTAAAGAATGTTTATTTGATCAAAAACTTTGTAAGACTAGACTTCAAACATCCTTCAAAACAAAAAATCATGTTACCAGCACTGTGACTGTAAATAAAGTAGCATTAAACTCAAAAGATGACAAAAGAGTGGTATTAGATGATAAAATAAACACTTTAGCTTATGGTCATTACAGGTTATGTGGTAAAGCTTTGTAATTTGTAACTTCAGATTTTCTCATGTAAATATTAATTTGAAATTATGAATGTAAAAAACTGTAAAAAGAAAGCTATGTAGAAAAAGTTATTTGTAAATAAATCATTGTATGTAATATTAAACTGTGTATTTATTAATCCTTGAGTCTTAATGGGGAGAGGCATATGAATAAAGTACACACAATATATTATATATACATATATTTGAAATCAGAATAAATTACATTACTTTTTTTACAATTCCAGATAGTGGAGAGTAGTAAACTATTGAATCACTAATAATCAAACAGTAAGCAGCAGTGTTTGCTGGAATTGCTTTTGAAGTTTCAAACTCTAAACGTACATCAATGGTTCCACTTTTTACAGACTCTGATTGCTTGGAACAATCACACACAAATAGTGGAGTTTTGTCAAGAAAATCATTTTTGCTTATACATGGTTGATCATCAGTTCCAGCATAATATGATGATTGAAACTTTGTGTAATATTGGTAAAATAAAGTCTTTTCCCCATTCATTGGATCGTAAGGATAGTAAGTTCCATTTAAGTACAGTTTAATATTTTGTAAATCACAATAATCAAATTGCGATGCATTTTTATCACTTTTGTCCTTACGATCAGTCTGAAATCCTACTATGACATACCTTGGTTTCTCAATAACTGACAAAGTTTTAACAGTCCATGTCTGAGTATCTGTTTGTGGCAAGACTGGATATTCATGTATCTGCCACCTTCTAAATGCAATTCTCAAGGGTTGATCCTTTTCTACTAATTTTAAAAGTGACAATTTTATTTCATCATCAATTTTGACATAAGGCATTTTCCACACAATCTTAGAAATATTAAATTTACTATCTTGCACTGAATCTGCAGCTTGTAATATTGCATTTTTGTCTGATGAAGACCTTAGTAATACAAGCTCTTGCTTGACGTTCAACAATATTTCTTTAAAATTTTCGGCAAACCCTAGTAGAAGTTTAAGAGGTACACAAAATGAAAAACTTGTTTTATCACCAAGTTTGTCAAGTGTTTTCAAATTCCATCCAGCATTTTCCATCCAGTATACATCTCCAGGTCGAGCGGTAAGTAAATTTTTCATTGTAGTTGTAAGTCCAACATTTTTCACCCTATCAATTTCAGTTCCACAAAATTCATATCTGATTTCGTCGAATAAAAAAGCAATTGCATTATTTACAAAATTTGTTGTAGTATCATCATTTGTTCCATCTGGTTTTTTTATTTTACCCTCAATTAATAAATAACTTTCACTTGGTAATGTATATACATCTTGTTGATGAATAGGTATTCTTATCTCATCACTATTTCCAAATGTATTTGAAGAGTAAGGATTATGTGAATGAAATTGATAATCAGTGATACTATTGTCAACATTGAGTTCACCATTGACATTTATAATTCGATTCATTTCTTATTTTTAAATATTCCAATACTTTTTAAAAACTGTCGGTTCTCAGGAGTTAGTTGTTTAACAGTTTTACTTCTTACACACTCAGGTTGCTGAGATGTTTCTCCACCAATGGTTGTATGATGAATGATGGGATATTTGTGCAGAGTTTGGATTCTGTTTGACAGTTGTCTTCCATAAAATACCAGCCCCATGTTATCTTCGCTGTTTCTCCCGTATAACTAAACGTATGTTGATGTTTTCACCTCTAAAATTTACCAATTGCCCGTTTTGATCTTCCAATGCAATAACTATTTCTTCTAAACTGTTTTGTTTATTTATTGGGAGATATGTTACAGTATTTGGCTTTTCTACAATTTTAAAACCTGGAGCAACTGTAGGATAAAATTCATGCAAAACGTGACCTTCAATGCCATCAATGTTTGACCCCCTTACAACATTACATGTGATTCGTATTACATCTACTTTATTAATGGAAACTTGATTTTTTGATCAACCCATTTATTTGGTTCAATTATGATCTTGTTGAATCCCAGTAGGGGTCCTATTGTTTGTTCCTTAGTAAAATCTATACCATGATCACAGAATATTTCACTTTTTAATGTGCTGTTGTTTGCATGTAGTTTAAAATAAATTCCCAAGTTTTGTCTTTCAATTTTGCTTTCTAATAAATCGTTAATACTATCTATTTCATATGAACCTGTTGGCAAGGATATTGTGACTCCGTTTGTAAAACATACCTTATCATTTATGTTTTCCTCTATATTAGGAATTGAGTTATATGTTAATAGATCATGGAATCCCATTTCCCATTCACTTGATGAAGCCAGATCAAATGGTGGAAATAACGTGTATCGGATACGAGATGTATTTCCTCTCACACAAATCATTATGTGTTACTTGCCAGAAAGTCTAAACATAAATGACCACAATTGATCTGATCGTCTTTTTGAAGAGGAAAGTAATTATAATGAACATTAGTATAGAACGGCCCGCTGTTAAAATATCGCTGAAGTTCAATTGGAGGTTTCAGATTTCCAAAACTGTCAAAGTATTGCACATTTAAGCCAATTTTCTTATAACACACCCAATGAGTTCCTTTATTATTGATGCTGTCTAAGTTTACAATTCCACATTCCCGTTCATTAATTCTAGAAGGTAGAGAATCTCTCATAAATACTCCTCTAAAATATGGTATTCTTAAAATTTCAGCCCATTTTAATATATCCATAGTATTTAGTGGTTTGTAAGGTATGTAGTTTATTTCCTTCGTTGTGTAGACGATGTTTTTTTTTTTACTCACACCAGAACCCTTGTAGGGTCTTAAATACAATCCTTTCCCTTTCCTCTTGTTAACTTTAGAAGATTTTTTACATTTGCACTTTGTGTTTTTTCTCTTGACATGCAGTTTCTTTTTGCCTCCACCAAATTTACTTTTTGCTTTCATAATATTTGTTACGGTCCAAGCTGCTGCCTTTTCACTTAAACTTGCGTCTGAAGCCTTAACTCTTTCCCAAGCTCTTTCTGCTAACTCTCTGTCAGCAATCAACCTATTTTTGCTGTCAGAATATTTTGAATAAGCTATATCAAGTAATTTACAAGCAGAATCTAATTTGTTTACACCGGGATCTCCTCTGGCTAATCTTTTTTTTAAATTCGTGCCTGGACCACAATATTGATAGCCTTGAATGTGTAATTCGGTTGGTAGAATATCAATAGCTTTATTTAAAAGATTTCCAGCAACACCGGCAATACTACCTAACAGGCCTGAGCCTCTGGGATAACTGATGCGTCCGGTGCTGGGTTTCATTTTATTAATGATCAATAACATATGCGCTGCCTGTATTTATCACAGCAGACGTGGGTGCACCATCTACTAGTTGCAGCACTGAATTTTCACTTGTTGCAAACAAATCACCCCAATCACAAGTATGCAATGATTTAGTAACCTTTTTTTCCACTCTTCCTTTGCAAGTTTTGGACTTTCTTTTTTCAATATTTTGTGAAGAGTATAAGCCATCTCAGCCAGCACATCGCTTAAATATGCATAATTTACAGCATCTCCCATGCCTATAGGCGGAGCTACATTTTTTATACCATGTCCTTTGGCATCGTAATCACCCTTTAAAAATAATCTATTCGCCTGCAAATACCGCAGATTTACAGCATCCTGACCAAGCTTTGGGTCATGAACATTTGATATTTTCAATCCTTTAGCACTAAAACTTCCTTTGTTTATAACTATAGCTTTATTGTTAAATGTGACAAAATTTACTGCGTCTCCCCCAACTAAAGGCACAGCAACATCTTGGATCCTATACTGATGAAAAGAATAGCTATCTTTAAATTTTTTTGGGGTGTTTGAAGTAAAATAAAGCTTATTAACAGCATCACCATCATTAATGGGTACACCAATATTACTTATCTTAAAACCTTTCGCATCGTAAACATTTTCTTCACTGCGCGATAGACATTTTTCTGTAGAAACATTTAAAGTATTTAAATTTACAGCATCTCCTATTTCTGTAGGTGCACCCACATTACAAATTCTTTTTAACTGAATGTCATAGTCCCCTGCTTTAGTAAGACTGAAACCTTCACCTTTTGGCCCTCGCGTAGCTTGTGAAACAGAATTAGAGCTTGAGAAACGACCAAATTTATCTACACTCATGATGAAGTCTAGATTGGAAATGAGGGAAGAAAGGAAAAACAAGTATTAAAAATAACGTGGAAATTTATTTAAAAATAAAATATTAATCAGTTTTATACATTTATTTTAACTTCATTTTCCAATTCCAATAATTCTTCTATTATTGAATCAATTTCCTTTTTATGACTGTTGTTACCAGCTTCTTGTGAACCATATAAAAGGCGAAGACGGTCAACAAGTTCATTTGGATCATCAAAATAAATATACTCAAGTTTATCATTGGTAAACGGTACACCGTTTCCACTTGTTGAGGGTAAAACCATATCTGAATATGTAGTCATAGGATTTTCTTTTTTTATAAAATCATGCAATGGCATTTTTCTTTGCAACTTTTTTGCAGAATTCTGGGAAATTCCACTTCCACTTGCATCCCATTTGTTTATTATAGGAGCAATTATGTTTAAGTACTTGCGCCCTCTGTTGGATCTCTTTTTACCCAGTTCCGAATAATTTACTCTGTAAACTTTTGTATCCCTTAAAATAGTGGCATAATTTTTTAAATCATCCTCTGTGTAAATATATGGATTTGGAGAATTCATAAATATTAACTCATAAAGCCCCCTTGTGCCATTATATTTAACATCATTTATTATAATATCATTTTCATCAATTTAAATTTTTTTATCACCCATCATCCAATCGTTTCCATCCACACGCACACCATAGTTATGGTCAATATCTTTTCCTCCTCTAACTAATTTTAAAAAGTAATCTTTAGATATATTACCAGTAAATGTGTTTTCTACAAACTGTTTAGCGAGATTTTTTCCCTTGGGCGTTCTTAACAGGTTTTCTGCTGTTGGCTGTGTTTCATAAACAATAGGTTCTTCTTCCATCTCCTCACCTCTTTGTAAATCGTGTTCCTCTTCGTCTAACTCCATGTCACTCGTTTCATGTTTATCACTAACAGCTGCAAAGCGTTTAGGTTGTGGAAGGTCTACATTACCATCATCATAATCATAATCACTCTCGTAACCATCGTGGGTTGGCAAATTAATTTTATGCTTCCTTTTCTCTCCTTGCTCAGGCGTGGGTATAAATTGTTTTGCAGGAATAACCTCTTCAGTATCACTATTACGCCTTCTTTTTCTATCATTTATAACATTTTGTTCTAATTTAATTTCTTCATGCCCTTCCAGGAGTTTTATCAACGGTTCTGACACAGGCTTCCATTGTTTTTCAAGCATTTCATTAGTATCAACTAATTGACGTTGTAAAGCTTGGTGTTTCTTTTTAATATTTCTTCTTAACTCACTAATTTCCTTAACTATTTCTTCTTTGGTTTTATTTTTAGTCCAATCATCATAGTAGTTTTCAGCCATTTGAGATGGTAGCAGCTGCTTACACTGTTAACAGTTCACTAATGATTCAACAGCATAGTAGAGGTCAATATATATTAATTTGAAATCGAATTTGCCCTCCACTCCATTAATTATTAATAAACACATCTAACCCTTTCCTATAACGACCTTTAGACATTTCACTATCTTTATCAATTACAGTAGTGGAAAAAGGGGGCTGCTGGCTCACTTCAAGGTCACCTGAGGGATGACGTCATCGAGGTCAATGACCTCACCGATGACGTCATCGATGACGTCATCGATGACGCAATCGATGACGTCATCACCAATTACGTCATTCTGTGACGTCACACCCATGACGTTGCAGAAATGACGTGGCGATGACGTCATCACCCCTTACGTCACCAAGATGACGTCATCGATGTCACAAAAGGTCAAGGCCACGCTGAAACCTAAAAATTTCCGGCACTTTTGCTGTTTCTCACACTACGCTCCGAGTTTCAGTCAGGTTCCCATGACCTTGACGACTTGGAGCGAAATTAGACAAGAAACAGCAAAAGTGCCGAGGAAACTGCAAGTTTGCAAACGTGACTCTGCCTAAACCGTCATGTGACACCGCTCGGGTGACCTTGAAGTGAGCCAGCAGCCCCCTTTAGACCAGTACTACAACCGCGATGCGCACCCCACGACAGCCACCGAGTGACTGACTGTTAGGCTCTGTGTACTCTAGGTATATCGGCTTGAGAGACTAAGACTCTAAACTGTCAGGAATGGGAGTAACTAACTGAATTTTGCAAGGAAAAGTCATTTCATCCAATATTTTAAAACAAATCTTCATCAGTAAAACTGACATTTGTCTGTTTGGTATAAAACCTAGGGTGTCCGCGCAACAGTTTGCGCCACTTAGCTAAAGTCGAAACCCTTTTAACTTTGAGTGGTGGACAGTGAGCAACTAATAAAGTCTTAACACGGCTAAGTTTCTTACCTAAAACGTCCCGCGACATGGCTTCCCCTCACAAAAGTCCGCACAATACTAAGAGACTGTTGTTAGCGCAGGAGTCAAGGGAAAAGTGGTGGGGGAAACGGCAGGAGTGGGGGAAGGTCACAGTGGTGGGGGAAGGTGAGGTTGTACGCTGGAGTATCGCATCACTTCACCATGAGCTGTCCTACAGTCAACACACTGTTCTCTTGGCCCGAGTTGGCGCTAGAAGAAACATTTCTGTACAGCTTAGGCTGTGAGAGTCGAGGAAGCAAAGTCAAAGTGGAAATTGTGTTAAACTCCAAGATAAAGAGTCTCCTAAATAAACTAATTGTATCCCTGCAATCCCCTATAACTTTAGAGAAATACCACTTTATAAAGCGACACCTTAGTCTTTGGCAAAACGAATTGGAATTGGAAAAGATTACAGTAAAATTAATTTAACTTAAAATTGGACTGGACACTCATGGCGATACCACGTGGCGTGCAAACGCCACCCTAAACATTACAAGTTAGGTTATTGAGCACCTCTGATACGATAACCGACGTGCTAGAGTTAAAGTGTGATGACCTTGAGTCAAAACACTGAAATACTACAAGTCGATATCGTCCCAGAGTTAAAGTGTAGTGACCTACATTCAGAACTTGTAAAATTACTTACATATAGAGAGCTAGAGAACAGCGAGACGCACCGCATGCAAGCTGGAGACATACTGGCGAAGCAGTGTTGTGCAGCCTAGGGACCCAGTTGTGGTGGGGGTATAGCCAAGACTTAGAGTACAAGTGTTGTGGGTGACCTTGACCCACTTAACTTACCTAACCCCCCCCCACCCCCCCCCCCGGAACTTTTTTTTCGAAAAAATTTTTGACTTAGACCAAAAAGTTTTTTGCTCCGGACGAGAAGTGACCCCCCTCCCCCTTGAGCTTTTGCAATGCTCAAAGTAAATTGTAAAGACAGGGAACGGAGTAGGCCCCCGTGTAAAGTTACTTTTGTATAATTGTTAGGCTCCTCTCATGCATGCTTCAATGCGGCTGAGAAATAGGAGTTAGTCCGTTTGTACGCCTATATGGGGGTAATGAGCCGATGGCCTCTGCACTCGGACCGAGGACATAAGCCACTAGGGTGTCCTCAGTTAGTTTCCCTTCTGGAAACTCAAAATTATGTAAATAAATCTTTGTTAGCTATTTGTGTTTTTAGTCCCCAAGGCCCCCGAACATTCGTGGTTCGCCATGGATGTACGGGGGCCGAAATTTTTAATGTTCGTTTGGCCTTGACCCACAAAGACTTGTAAAATTCAATGCATTGCTAAATTTAAAATATTAAAGATAGGTTACGGGAGTAGGCCCCCCGTGTAAAGCCACTTTTAATTATTGGTAGGCTCCTGCCAGGCATGCAAAAGGTTGCGGATGGCATTTGGGAGCATGTCCGTTTGTACGCTGGCATGCAAAAGGTTGCGGCGGCCTCTGCACTCGGACGAGGACGTAAGCCACTAGGTTGTCCTCAGTTTGTTTCCTTCTGGAAACTCAAAATTATGTAAATGAATCTTTGTTAGCTATTGAAAAGACAATGCAGTAAATGTTTAAAAGTCTAGCGTGGCGAAGGGTAGACGACATTGGATGTTTCCTGTTGTCATAGTTGTGTCTCTTCGGAGGCTACAGCGATGGCAACCTAAATGCCCTAGGTGGGGCTTAATTTTTTTAAAGTTTTTCCATGACCTTGACCTAAATATAGTAATGACCCCCCCCCCCGAACTTTTTTTGGGAAAAATTTTTTACCTTGACCAAAAGTTTTTTGCTCCGGACGAGGCTCAAACAGACATTTTTGAAAAAAACTTGTACAAAGTAGTGGATTTAGACCAAACATCATTGCTTTATTAAGCCTGTTGAAGAATATATTGAAAATGGGTGTTGAAAAGCCAAATCTACTACATGATTGATAAACCGGATGTATATGACGTCACCTTCCCCCACCCTTCAACCTCGGGTATAAAGGGGACCCGGTTGAGCGCGCTGCTCATTATTGCGTGGACATTCACCGAGTGCACACTCAAAGCCAAACTGTAAAAAATGGCCCTTTGCGATATTTGTGGTGAGTTTTTCCAAGACGAAGATATCTTTGTTTTACACCGAGAATTGCATCATGAAGAGAACAGAAAAGAAGAGATTGTTGTAAGTGAAGAAGACTTGGATGCGTTTGATCGGTTATTGGAAAACTACCAGAAGCAGATGGACGACTGTGATAGCTATCTACAGTTACACCGAGAATTGCATCGTGAAGAGGACAGAAAAGAAGAGATTGTAGTAAGTGAAGAAGACTTGGATGCGATTGATCGGTTTTTGGAAAAACCCCAGAAGCAGGAGGACTGGGCTAGCTATTTACAGTTAATGCAAAGAAGAAGACCAAGTGTTATTCAATTTGCCGGAGCTGGACCATCTACAGCTGGAGGATTTATTGAAAAGGAAATGGAAGAAAAAAAAAGTGGAAGATGTAAAACAACTGCGTACCCAAGAAGAGGATATGGAAGAAGAGGATACAGAAGAAGTGGAAGATATAAGACAACTGCGCACCACAGCCTTGCCAGGACCAGTTGTAACTCATTTCAAAATTAATAATGTGCAATTGGAATTGGAAAACTTTATAACCCAAGCTAAAAATTTAGTTGTAAAAACATTGATGGAAGAATTGGCAAGATTGAACTTTATTAAATTTGGATTGGTGTTGGAGGCTATGTTTACTAATACCGATGGTGAAAACTCACCGAGAGCATTCATTGCTAAAAACCGAACCCTTACAACCACATCTGATATCAATGAAATTCTAGAAGAATGTTTGAATGAACTGCTAATGAAACTCCAAGAACATGAAGGAAGAGGATCTGGCTGGACGCTATCATCGATCGAAGGTATGGATGTGAGGGTTCACAAGCATGGATATGGTATGAGGGGTAGCAGCTTTATCCCTTTACCAAAGAAAATTAAAGACACCAACTCTTGCAGAAATGTTACAAACGGGGATAATGAATGTTTTAAGTATGCGATGCTAACTAAGTATGTAAAACATAATCCTTGTAGAGTTGGTAGGGAATATTATGAAAACGAACACCGCTACAACTTCCGAGGAATGTCGTATCCTGTGAGTCTTAATCAAATTGCAAAATTTGAGAAACAAAATCCAGGTGTTTCTGTTAACGTGTTCGGCTTAGATGATTCGAACAATGTGTATCCACTACGAGTTGGAAAAGTGAAGCAAAGAAACCATACTGATTTATTATTGATAACTAAAGGTGAAATTTCACATTATGTGTGGATAAAAGATTTTGAAGCTTTGGTTGCACGACAATTAACCAAAAAGAAGATTAGAGTGACAGTGTGTAAGAGATGCTTTTGTTTTACAAATAAAGATTTAAAACATGGAGGATCGGAGTGGTTGAAGGAACACCAAAGACTTTGTAATGACAACTATGAAGTGAAGATTAGTCTGCCGCCGCCATCTCGAGCGTTCATCAAATTCAACAAAACAGTTCACCAATATCGGATTCCAGTAGCTGTCTACGCAGATTTCGAATCCACGTTAGTACCACAGGAGCTTCCGGATGGTGAGGTGACTAGAAGAACCAAATATCAATTGCATCAACCTAACAGTTTTTGCTTATTGGTGAAATCAACTTTGCCTGAAGAACAGTTGCAAGACTATGGTTTAACATCCACTACGATACTCTACCGTGGGGAAGAAGCCGCTAAGCATTTCGTAGACCAGTTGTATGACATTGCTGAAAAGGTGCAACGCTTATACGGTAATGTTTTACCTATGGAACCTTTGAATCAAAATCAACAAGAAGAATACAATTTGGCAACAAGATGTTATTTATGCAAGAAGAGCTTCAGTGAAGAAAATCAAAAAGTAAGAGATCACGATCACCTTACAGGGTTATACAGAGGAGCTGCTTGTAATTCATGCAATATAAATTACAAACTGCCAAACTTTATCCCTGTCGTGTTACACAATCTTAGCGGCTATGACTCCCACTTCATTATCCCAGAGTTAGGACGGGATGATGGAAGAATCGAAGTATTAGCTGAAACATTGGAGAAGTACATCAGTTTCTCAAAAACAGTAGGTAAAATTAAACTTCGCTTCGTAGACTCTTATAGATTTATGTCAACTAGTTTGAGCAAATTGTCTGAGAACCTAAGAAGAGAAGATCTAAAAGAAACCAGCAAAATTGTACCTGAAGATAAATTGGACTTAGTAATGCGTAAAGGAGTGTTCCCCTATGATTACATAACTTCTGCAGAAAAATTTGAAGAAACCAGTCTGCCACCGATTGAAGCCTTCAATAGCAAGTTAAATGAAAGTGCAATCACCGTTGAAGACTACAATCATGCTTGTAATGTTTGGAACCAACTAAACATTCAAACCTTAGGGGAATATTCCGACTTTTACATAAAATTGGACGTAACTCTGCTGTGCGATGTGATGGAAGAATTTCGAAACACCTGCTTCTCCGCCTATGGACTGGACCCTCTACACTCGTACACATCTCCAGGATTAGCATGGCAAGCTATGCTAAAGTCAACCAACTGTCGATTGGAACTTCTAACAGATATTGATATGGTGCTCATGATAGAATCTGGTGTACGGGGCGGTTTGACACAAGCTGTAACACGTCATGTCAAAGCTAACAACAAGTACATCCCAGGCTTCGACGAGAGACAACCATCGGTCTACCTTGGCTACTTTGACGCAAACAACCTTTATGGTTGGGCAATGTCAAATCCGCTTCCCTACGCTGACTTCAAATGGATCGACCCGGCCACCATCGGTGACATCTCACAGATTCCAAAGAATGGTCCAAAAGGCTATATTTTGGACTGTGATTTCGAATATCCGGACCACCTTCATGACCATCACTACGACTTGCCTCTCCTAGCCAAGACTGAAGTTTCACCGACAGGAAGATGGCCAAAATTGATGATGACGTTGGAGAATAAAGATCGGTATGTGGCTCACTACTGTGTAGTTCAACAAGCTCTTGAATTGGGTCTACGTGTAGTGAGAATTCATAGAGCAATTGAATTCACCCAGTCTTGTTGGTTGAAACCATATATTGATTCCAACACTACAAGAAGAGCAGCAGCAACATCAGCATTTGAAAAGGACTTTTACAAATTGATGAACAACGCCATCTTCGGGAAGACCTTAGAAAACAAAAGAAAACACAAGATTGTTAAATTAGTAAGTGATCCTAAGAAATTGGAAAAATTAGTGCAAAAACCAAATTTTGGAACATCCATGATTATAAACGAAGATCTAGTTGCCGTCAGTATGAAGAAAACAACAATAGTGATGGATCGTCCGTTATACATTGGAATGTCGATTTTGGATATAAGTAAAACTCTAATGTATGATTTCCATTACAACAAAATGGTTAAACACTACGGAAGAGACAACATTGGAGTTGCATACATGGATACCGACGCGTTTATCTACTGGATAAAAACTTTGGACATGTATGAAGACCTAAGGAGTTTCCCATACAAAGACGATTTTGACTTCTCTGACTATCCGAAGAACTATCCGAATTACAATGAAAAGAATAAAAAAGTAATCGGAAAATTTAAAGATGAAGCAAATGGAATGCCTTTGGAGGAAATAGTTGCGCTAATGTCCAAACTATATTCCTTCAAGATGTATAAGGAAAACAACATACCGACAGTGAAGAAAGCAAAAGGAGTGAAGACATCTTATTTGAAAAAACATGTGACATTTGACAACTACAAGACTTGTTTGTTTGAAGATACTACCATCTCAGCTACGTTCAACACTATCAGAAGCTTTAAACATGAGGTCTACAGTGTCACTGAAGTTAAAAGAGCGCTATCAGCTCGAGATGATAAAAGGCATATTATGCCGGATAAAATTCACACTCTTCCTTTTGGCCACTACTCTCAAAACCCTATCGACTAGTAACCTATTCTTCGTCCTTCTACAACTTCGACCTTATTCCTTTTTCCTTCCGTAAAAAAATGGGGAACACGGCAAGTCAAACGCCGTGTTCCCCATTTTTTTACACAAGTTTGGATGACCTTGACCTATATAAATGATGTAAATATTTAAGACAACATTCATTGTGACTATACATGTGATACATGAAACATTCAAACCTGCAATATGAAGGATTTGAAGCAAGAAATTGTCAACGAACTTCATAAACCTGCAAGAAGAAAGTTTCCACGAAGAAATACAGTGATAAAAGGAATAAATGATTTATATCAAGCAGATTTAATCGAAATGATTCCTTATAGTAAACAAAATAGAGGATTTAAATACATATTGACTATTATTAATTGTTTTTCAAAAAAGGCAAATGCTTTACCACTAAAAGATAAAAGTGGCAAAAGTGTTACAAAAGCAATGGAAACAGCTATACAAAGAGACAAACATAATATAAAACATTTACAAACTGATGATGGAAAAGAATATTTTAATAAGGAATTTGCAAATTTAATGAAAAAACACAACATTAACCATTACTCAACCAATTCAGAGGTAAAAGCATCAATAATTGAAAGATTTAACAGAACTTTAAAAGGTGCGATGTATAAGATGTTTTCCAACAGAGGATCACACGTATGGATTGATATGTTACCAAAACTTATAAGCGATTACAATAACAAGTTTCATAGAACTATCGGTATGAAACCAAGCCAGGTGACTAATAAAAATGAAAAACTTGTATTAAAACGTATAAAAATGAATACTAAACCAAAAGTTGAAAAACTAAAGCCTAAAAGGTTTAATGTTGGCGATAAAGTGCGAATAAGCAAATACAAAGGTGTATTCAGTAAAAGATATCTTCCGAACTGGACAAATGAGGTATTTACCGTATTTAAGGTGCAACCTACAGTACCAGAAACTTACATTTTAAAAGATAATAAAGGACAATTGCTGGAAGGAGGGTTTTATGGACATGAAATGTTAAAATCAACAGTAGGTGATGTATATCTAGTTGAAAAGGTGTTGCAACGGAAAAAAGATATGGTTAAAGTACGATGGTTAGGATTTAATAAGACGGAAGATTCTTGGATACCTAAAAAGGATCTAATATAACGATAGAGAATCATTTTGGGTTGAACCATTACAAAGGATGGAGATAATACCGCAAAAAGACAATTTTACTATTAATAATATAGATGAACTCACAGTGGATGGTTCTCAATTCAATACTGGGAAAAACGGTGTTTTGTTACCAAACACGGTGCGTTGTCTGGTTACCGGTCCTTCCAATTGTGGAAAAACTAATGTAGTATTTAATTTGATTACAAATCCTAAAGGATTACGTTTTAATAATTTATATGTATTTTCAAAGTCACTACAACAACCAAAATATCAGTTATTGGAACAAATACTCAATAATGTGCCTGAAGTTAAATATTTTAAATTTAACGCGAGCGAGAGTGTCATGCAACCGCAAGAGGCTAAACCATTCTCAGTATTCATATTTGACGATGTATCTTTTGAAAATCAAAATACAATAAGAAATTACTTCGCCATGGGTCGACATAACAACATAGATAACATTTATATTGGTCAAACTTACAGCAAAATACCGAAACAGCTCATTAGAGACAATGCAAACATGTTAATTGTATTTAAACAGGATGAAACCAACCTAAAACACATATATTATGACCATGTAAGTGCGGATATGCCATTTTAACGATTTAAAGAGTTGTGTGGAAAGGCTTGGGCTGAAAAGTATGGGTTTTTAACAATTATGAAGGAACAACCGCTAAACAATGGTCGATACAGGATAGGATTTGATAAATTTATACTAATACACTGATCATGATGTAAAACATTCATTGTTGTACAACACGTCTTGCTACAAACATGGTTAACCAAGAAAAGTTAATAAAGGAAATAAAATCACTTAGTGATTCTATTCGAGATAAAAACAGAGCATTAAAATTAGGTATTAGCGAAAGGGAGAAATTTCTTGAATCTACTTTTAAACCTATTACTGAACCCTTGAAACAATTAAACAAAAAATTTGCTAAACCCGTTTTGGAAGGAGATGCAATTGCACCTATTACAAAGTTTGAAAGAGAAAATGTAAAATCAGAAGATTTTAGTGATGAAGACCTGGAATCCTCTACATATAGTGGTTTTACCGGTGGAGAACCTGAAAGAGAGCTAGAATCACCAGACTATAGTGGTATAAGAGAATTATATGAAGTAACAGCTAAAAGAGGACATGAAGATGTATCAACTGCTAGTGAAGAGGAAAAAGAAGAAGAAGCAAGGGAAGGTCCGTCAAACATAAGCTTGTTGGGTGAAAAAATTCATAACAAAGGACCTTTAGAAAGGAAATACATGATAAAAATGTTAGCTGGAATAAATCCTAATAAAAAATACCATAGTTATGGAGTAAGATTAACAGAAGAAGGTTTATTGGTTGGTAATAGCCCGGTAAACATTGATGAAGATGATAATATTATTGTTGGTAATCAAAGATATAAGGGCACAAGAGGATTATTTGAATTATTATTTGAAAAAAAGCCTTTAGAATTGTTAGTTAAAGAAGAAGACATGGAAGCATATAAACAGATTTTGGAACACACCAATGCATACAGGAGAAAATATTTAGCTGACCAACCAGTTTTTAGATCTAGGTCTTTAAAATATAGAGTATTTGTATCCAAGTTAATACCAACAACGAGAAGACAACCAATGCCGATAATGCCAAGAAAACCTGTAAAACGAAGGTTTGTGTCATCCACTTTGGATATAAGTGCTCCAGAACCAAGAAAAAGAAACAAATCTGTTACAGGTACAGGTTTAATGAAGAAACTATATAACACAAATGTGATTTATTACAATAATATCAATAAATTGGTGGATAGAATGAAACTAATACATGAAGCTAAAGAAGCGGGTCATACTGGATTGGAAAACGAATGGGTGGCTTTAGTGGATGAACTCCGAAACCGTGGGGTAATCTCATAAAAATGCGTTACTCCCTAGAATACTATTCAGTTGCACCATGAGTGTCGACAAGTTACGGACGTTACTCCTCGGATGGGTTATATTATGCGAATAGTTTAAAAAGAAGTGCTGGTTTACCACAAACACCTGATGGAGATTATGATATGAGTAATAAAAGGTTAAAAAACATAAATATCCTACGGATGAAAACGATGCAATAAATTTAAAAATATTAAAGGAAAAGATATCGCCAACATTAAGACTACAAAATAACACATATGACGCAGAAGATCATAGAATTATTAACGTTGGTAAACCAAATCAAAACGGTGATGCAATAAACAAAGGTTATTTGTCATCTGAATTAAAAAATACGTTAAAATTCAATGGGAAAACGTATAGTGCTAACAATAAACGTATATCCAACGTAGATGACCCTAAAGATGCAAAAGACAGCGTAAATAGACGCTATTTACATTCCTTGATACCTGAAAAGACAAAAGATGGATTTTCTTTTTATAAATTTGTTATTAACGATATAGGTTATCCAAAAAATGAAAATGATGCTGTAAACCTCAAATATATAAAAGATCATTGTGTCATACATGATGTGGGAGTTATCGATTGTCTTGGTAATTGTTTAGCAAATGTAAAAGATGGTTCGGCACCAACAGATGGAGCAACGGTGGGTCAAATGAAGGAAACTTTAAAACAAGAAACATCTGGATTTGTAAAACAAGACCAAGTAGTATCGCGAAAAGGGGATGTATTTGTGCAGGGAAATGAAAAGTTTACATTACTTGAAGAAAAGAATAATGCTTGGGATGGTAAAGGAAAGAAATTATCATATATAGGTATGGGTACAGAATTCTTTGATGTTCCAGTTGTAGCACAAACTATATGTTCTAATCCATACAATGATGAACCTTACATATGTAGGTTTAAAAAAATACGTAACGTATCTCCTGTTACCAACGATTTCGATTGTGTTGTAGTTAGTCAATCTTTGATATTAGATAAACCAACTGGTGATGTTTTTAATGCAGATAATAAGAAAGTAGGTAATTTAAAACAAGGAAGTGATCCAAATGATGCTGCAACTGTAGGACAGGCTATAACAACTTCATTAAAGGACCATAAAGTATATACTTGTAATAATAAACGTATTACAGAACTTAAAGACCCTCAACATGTGGATAATGCTGTTACTGTTAATTTTCTTATTAAAGTTTTAGGAAATGCATTATTTGATATGTTCAATATTATTGCAACCCGTACACGTTGGGGTAATTGGGTGTCTGAATCCGAGAGAGGTAATTGGATTAAAAAGGAAATCTTTAATAAATACTTTATTAACCCTAATACGCAAAAGTTTAGATCATCAGATTGGGGTGATATTGATATATAATATAAGAACGCAATAAACGACCTCATTTATGTCCAACTCGTCATAGAGTTAACACATAAGTTGTACATTTCGATTATAAAAGGACAATAATGACATTCCAGCACATCAGTCCATATCGAGACAGTATACGGAAAGGAGGTGGGATCACGTCCACAGCGGTTTCTCTGTTAAGTAAAGCTTTAAATCGTATTCCAGTAGGATCTATCGTAAATAGAGCAATAGACGCTTTACCATACGAATTTCATATACGGGGAGGTTATCAGTATTGCGGACCAGGAACTAAATTGAAAAAACGACTGGAAAGAGGTGATCCAGGCATAAATAAGTTAGATCAGGCTTGTAAAGAACACGATATCGCATATTCCACGTTTACCGATTCAAAAAATAGGTCAATCGCTGATAAAAAGCTAGCGAATATAGCTTGGCAACGAGTAAAGTCTAGTGACGCTAGTATTGCGGAAAAAGCAGCAGCTTTAGCGGTAACAGCAGGTATGAAGGCTAAAACAGCGGTAGGAGGTGGAAAAAGGAGGGGTAAGAATAAAAAAGGATCAACCATGAGAAAACCTGGTGGTAATATTAGACTAAAAAGACGTTCTCCGAGGAAAAATAACAAAAAACCGACAATATGGTCAATGGTAAAAAACGGGGCTGGTCTATACCTAAGACCGTATCGTGCATATTAAATAAAAGAAATCAATTGGTTATACCACATAAAGCGTTGACTAATGTTGAATTATTTAAATATATTTCCTGTTTAAAAATACCATTTTTCCGCGGAGTATTTATGAAAGATAGTTTACCAAAGAAAATATGGAAAAATGAGACTGGAATCGTAAATTTGGATAATACTGAAGGGCCCGGCACCCATTGGGTGTGTTATAAGAAACTAAATAGTAATGTATATTATTTTGATAGTTTTGGAAATTTGCCACCACCTAAAGAACTTGAACATTACTTTAAATCTGCTAAAAACATATATTACAACTATAAAAGAGAACAACCTGATAATACTTCAATATGCGGCCATTTATGTTTGGAATTCCTAGCTAAAAGTATCAGTCACTATTGAGATGTCTTCCTATACGGTATCATTAACAGGAAAATCGTCCACTTTACGAAGTATCCTTTTTCCAAGGAAGATTTTGGGAGGCAGCACTGTTGGATTTTACAACTTACAACTCTATTCCCAATGTTACGGAAGGTAAAAATAACTTATTGCATTATTATAAAGGAAAGGATGCCAGTGGGAAGTTTACAGACCTAGAAGTTTGCACTCTACCCACAGGTTCTTATGAAATTGATCATATTAATGAATTTTTGCAAAATAAAATGGGAAAAGACAATATAACGCTAAAAGGTAATAACAATACAATGAAAGCTGAGCTTACTTCAAAATATTATATAGATTTCAGTAAGTCAGACTCAATTGGTGATTTATTAGGATTTCCCAAAGATGGAGCAATTTTAGAACCAAATAAAACACATTCCGGTAAACAAACTGTAACAATATTAAAAGTCAATAGTATAGACATAACTTGTAACATTATACAAGGAGCTTAAAGAGATGGAGCAAATACTCATATAATACATACTTTTTACCCCAGTGTACCACCTGGATTTAAAATTGTTGAAAAGCCGCAAAACCTGGTATATCTACCTTTGAACACCACTTTCATTTCAGACATCGTGTTGAACGTATTGGATCAAGACGGTAACTTGATAGATTTCCGAGAAGAGCCTATTACGGTTAGATTACATTTAAAATCAACACTTTAATACAAAATCATGGGTTTAACATTTAAAAGCGAACAACCTACGGGAATCCGCATTAGTAGCTCTTCAGCTGTGGAGGAGTTAACACGCGAGAACATTCGTTTCTTAGAGAGAATTGGATTAAAAGTAACCGATAATGGATATACTGGATATAGCTCAGGGTCCAACATTCGACGAAACCCTATGGGAAAAAGAATATCACACCCACAAC
Source organism: Neoaliturus tenellus (assembly GCA_030545055.2). NCBI lineage: Eukaryota > Metazoa > Arthropoda > Insecta > Hemiptera > Cicadellidae > Neoaliturus > Neoaliturus tenellus. The sequence continues at coordinate 73,827,995 of CM061536.1, read as the reverse complement.
CCTTACACTTCATCAAAATTAAACAATAACGATGAAATTCGTATTCCCATACAAAATCAAGACATTTACACACTACCATGTGAAAGTTAATTGTATATTGAAGGAAAAGTTACTAAAAAGGACGGTACTACTACTGGTACAACAGTTCCATTTATAAATAATCCCATGGCTTTCCTGTTTGATGAAATTAGATATGAAATATCAGGTGTAACAGTTGATTCTAGTAAAAAAGTAGGTATTGCAACAACTTTAAAGGGATTAACATCTATATCACCTAATGAAACCAATTTAATACAACCTGCAGGATGGGTTTTACCTGCAAAAGACACAATCACTCCAGATACAAATGGAAATTTTGATTTTCATATTCCGTTACGTTTGTTGCTTGGTTTTGCTGAAGATTATAGGAAAATAATATTAAACGTTAAACAAGAATTAGTTTTGTTGAGATCTTCAAACGATAAAGATATTATTAAAGCTCCAGACGGTACAACAGATGCAACTTTAGAATGGAAATTAACATTAGACAAAATTGTATGGAGAGTTCCACATCTTAAATTAGCTGACGAGCATAGAATGCTACTATTAAGAAAGTTAAAGGTTGATCGTGATATTGTAATTCCTTTTAGAAGTTGGGAATTTCATGAACATCCCAGCTTGCCAACTACGGATCGACACACTTGGACAGTTAAAACATCTAATTATGTGGAACGAGCCAGGTATATTATATTTGGTTTACAAACAGGCAGAAGAGACACCATCACCAAACATGCAGGCCAATTTGATCATTGCAACTTGAAAAATATTAAAGTTTATTTAAATTCACAATTTTTTCCATACGATAATTTAAATGTGTCATTCGCTAATAAAAAGTACAGCATATTGTACGATATGTATGCAAGATTCCAAAGTTCATATTATGGTAAAACGAATGCACCTTTACTATCACCAGAAAAGTACTTAGATGGTTACCCTATAGTTGTAATCGATTGTTCTAAACAAAATGAATCGGTAAAATCATCAAGTGTAGATATAAAAATAGAAATGGAATTCAACGCGCCTATACCGGCTAATACAACTGCATACTGTTTAATTCTACATGATAAAATCGTAACATACACACCTTTAACTGGAATTGTTAAAAATGTATTGTAAAAGACCGGTTTTCCTACATTCCAATGCATTCCGCGAGTATAAAAGCAGAGCGTTCAGCTCGCTCCTCATCAGTTTGTTGCCTGTTGTTGTATGGGTAGCATCTTATTCAATATGGCTTCTCCTAGTGGTACACAAGAAAATGTAGTAGATATTGAGAAGGAGATATCCGACTTTTTAGATCTTCAAGGTCAACCGGAGGGAGATGAACACAACGCTTGCGGACAACTCCACGCCAGTAATAATGTTGAGGAAAAAGGTAAAAGAAGAAAGAATGCACACGAGAGGAAAAGGGATATTGAAGATAATATTTCTCCTAACATATTAAGTGAGGTATTCTTGCGAATATTTTACCCAATCTCTTCCAGTTTGGACAAAAGTGTTTTAATTGGTGTTATGAAATCTACAGATTATTCCCCTACTGTAATTTTAACTCATGGACCCAAAATGATTTTGTTTACGGACACTGCTTGGGAATCGTTTATGAAACACTTGCATCTGCTAGAATGCTATTTAAGTAGTAACATGTTTGGAAGAAAGACAAGAGTAGGCCTTTTGGATTCAAATGTGGAAATCGATATTGTTAAACATCGTGGTGATCATCAGTTGCGGTTTAGAGACACAACAAGACATGATAACAAGATTCAACTTAATCGAGAAGAGTTTTTTATTCTAACTTGTGCAACTGAACCAATAACGAGATACTTGAGACAACTGGTGTTTTCAAGTTCAATTATTAAAGATTATATGGAAGACACTTTGGACAAACAACCGGACGCACCTATATTGTACGGACTTGTAGATACTTCTATATTCAATAGGGTTCCTCATGAAGTACAAATGTGGAGACAATTGGAAAAGTTCAACTACATAAGAAATCAGTAAAACGTGAAGAAGAGGAAGAAGAAGGAGGAGAAGAATCAAGTGTTAGTGATGAAAATGAAAACAAGGAAAATGTAAAGATGGAAACCTAAATGACAATTAACTACACAGCAATGGTTAATTTTTAAAACAATATCAAACACTTTGTGGGGTTAGGCCTACCGGGGACGGTGCACACGTTAAATATACACCAACGCGCCAACAACTGTACGGCCGGGTATAAAAGTCGTACCTACCGTGGTGTGGAAATCAGTTGACCTTTGGACTTCGTCATGAGCAGACGAGTGATCTTCGCAATGGACAAGGACAAGGAAGAAGAACAAGTAAAGTCCAAACCTGGTATAATTGAGTTCCAAGCGTTTCGGGGTAATGATGATAGATTTATCATAAAAGAACTTGTGTTTTTCGACATCAATACAAGTGTTCCTTATTCGTTTTTATTTAAACCACCATGTTCTTATTCATCTTTAACTAGTAAAGCCGCTACTACCAACAGATGGATTTCAAAACACTTCCATCATATCGATTGGTATGATGGTTTTACAAGTTACACGGACTTGTATCACATTATGCATCACTTTTCAGACAAGTTTACCAATATTTACACAAAGGGGCTGGAAAAGAAAAGATGGATCGAAGGATTTACTCATGTTCCTGTTAATGATGTGGATTTGGATAAAAACTACAAGTATACAATGGAAAATGTTTGTATTTGTACTAAAAGTCCAGAACATGAAAAAGATAGACATTGCGCTTTAAAAAATGCCTATAAACTCGCATCTTACCTTCAAAGTGGGGAAATGGGGAGTGGTGGGGGTAACGGGGGTTATATAAGTGAGGAGCAGACCGGGACCTGGCATGAGTATTACTCGAGATTCCGAGACGGCAACATCTCCCAGCAAGAAGACGAAGAAGACGATCTATAACTTGACCATGGCATCTCACCAGTTTCTGCAAACTTTGGTTGAGCAGTTCAATGCTCACTCCAAATCTACCATACTACCCGTCAAGAAGTGTTCCGAACTTAAAGACAAGAAGCACTACATTATCCACGCCATGAAGAAGATGGAGACTACAGTTGGAGAGGCCATCTGCTGCAGTCTTAGCGAGGCACCATTCACTCCGGGGGATGAGCCCAAGTTCCAAGTCTACCTGCCGAAACGTTTCGTCCATCTCCTCCAGAACGAGGATCTGCGCTCCATCCAACCCGGCTGTCTCTACCTGGTTTCCCACGGTTGCACGGGTAGCAATTCCACCGAGTTGACCATCCACATCGCCGACAAGCAGCAGTGTTAGATTTAAGTTTTACTATTGTACATATGTTATTGTAATGTTTTATAAATAAATAAACCATAAAAGACAAAAAAAGAATACAAAAAGACAAAAAATGCAACATATCAATATGTGAAGTTTGTCACATATTGATATGTTGCATTTTTTTTTAACTTCGCGGGTGACCTTGACCTTTGACCTTTGCATTTCACAGTTACCCCCACCACCACGCTACAAGTCAAACCTGCTTGAATGCAAAACACCCCCACCACTTTTTCATATACCTCCAAGCGCTGTGCCTCGTCTTCATTTCAACTCCAGCAGCCAACCAAACAACATCAGTATGTCTCTGAACGTAAGCTGTGCCAGCTATGAGGAGGTGACGATCAAAACGCAACAGGAGCTGAACGACTTGTACAAGGAGTTGCAGCTAATGGTGGCAAGAGGCTACCGTATAAACGTGCAAGTCTACGCTTGCAATATACGGAATCTTCGGCAGCCGAAGGAAGAGCCTGGACATTCCTCTTCAACGACAGCTTCCTCACCGGCGTCGATGAAGACCGAGCCAGACAACTTGGATTACTTCAGCTGACTAGCGGTTGTCTTCCTTGTTCTAACCATTGTAGAATATGTTTATTTTTTCATTATATTAAAGAAGTAAAAGAGCAAAACACCTATCTTGTTACTGACATATGAGCTCAGTAACAAGATAGGTTTTTTTAAAACACAGTTTGAATGACCTTGAAACTTCCCCCTCCACTGCTTCGCTACCCCCACCACTTGACTATTGGTGTACATGGCACATCACAATTGGAAACCTCATTCCATCTTCAACAACCAAACCGACAACATCAACAATGGCAAACCTACCAACAGATGAAAGATGTCCTCACGCGTGCTGTGACTTCATCCACGAGTTGGAGAAGAGGATGCAGGAGAGGGCGATAAGAAAAAAGCAGATCCACTCAGAAAATATCATGATAGTCAACGGCTATCTTTTATTGTTCGGCCTTATTATGGTTGTACTTTTTATACTGTATGGCATAGTCACATGTGTCGGCAAGGTTGCAGAAGAAAACGCCCGCCACCATCAATTGGAAAGTTTCAATGTTACTTTCTAGGTTTTCCTTTTTTTAAAACTCCGTTTGGATGACCTTGAAACTTCCCCCACTACTCCACCACGCCCCCAACCCTTCACCATGTTCCTGCATGAGCATCACATCACCCGTCATTCCTTGTTCGACAAGCAACCATGGCGGACAACACCATCAGCCAAGCTGACTCCACTACTGATGTTGGAACGAGTACAGGTTGGACACTATCCATCGACAGTGTTCACTATTTGGAAACAATTTGCGAACGGATGAAAGAAGTACTGCGAGACAACCCTGGGATCATAATACAAATGAATTTAAACTATGATTGTTCGCAAGTTACATTGCGGCAGGAGGACAACAACGGTCAGCACTCACCGCAATACTCACCAATGTCACCGATTTACCCATACAGTGAATCTGATGCGGATGAAGATGTAGGAGACAACGACGAGGCTGATGGGGAGTGACCTTCTTTCCTTTTTTTAAAACTCAATTTGGATGACCTTGAACTTTCCCCCTCCACTCCTTCCTTTTTTAAAACCCAATTTGAATGACCTTGAAATTTTTCCCTCTACTTTTCGATAATGTTACAACTGACTGCAGCTCACCTCATTCCTTGCTTAGCTACCATGGCGGACAGGAATCTTTCTCAAGTTGACTCCACTACAGACGAAGCATTTCCCTTGCGGTGGACTGTTCATTTACAAGATGCGACAGAAGTGGAAGTCTTGTATCAAAAATTACTCTATGTATTCAACGGGAACCCTGGACCTCTTAAATGTAGAATGAATTTGAATTTTGATGCAACCAGGGTTGGCACAGAACCTTCAACTTCAAGCCAGCCTCAGCAACGAGATTTTACACATTTATACACTCCAATATCACCGGAAGATGTAACTGTCTGCGAGGCTGACTCAACTACACGTTATGTTCAGCCAAAGCCTTGGGTGTTGATTATTAACAATGTTTACAAAGTGGAATTGGTATGTAATAGATTAAAGGAGTTGATAGTACAAGATCCCGGCCTGCGCTTTCAAATAGACATACATTTCATCTGGGGAGCACCTGCGCGGAGCTCTTCGTCTGACAGCTCTTCACGTACGACGGACGAGGAGGAGGAGGAGGACGACTAGTCATCTTTTTTAAAACTCCGTTTGAATGACCTTGACCTTTCCCCCTCCACTGAGTTTATTTAAGGTGCACTCTCACTGACTACAGCATCATTTCATCGCGCACCTTCACCGCAGCAACATGGAGAGTCAACTCAACTACTGTTGCGAACAAAAATGTTTTTCATGGCCGAATGACATTGATGTGGTGGATGGTCTGGCGTGTAGAAAATGTGAAGCTTTTGGTCAATGCATGTGTAAGTGCAAGTCTTGGAAGAAGCCGAAACCAGAGTTGAAGACATTCCATGTGTACCAGATGAGAGGGCATAAGTACACTTGTTGCCCTGAACGTTGCATTGAATTCACACTAAAACAGCTAACTGGCTGCAAATTGTGCAACAATCATTTTGCAGGTTTTTGCAAACATTATTTAGGAGCGTGTCAGTACAGATCAACTTGGCATACTGAAGCACTTACTATCAATGAAATCGCTATAGACTCACAAGAGTAGTCTTTCTACTCTTTGACTTTTTTAAAACTCCGTTTGAATGACCTTGAAATTTCCCCCACCACTTCCCCATATATCTAGAGTACGCAGAGCCTGGGGGTCAGTCGCTCGGCGGCTGTCGTAGGGTGCACATCCGTGTTGTGCAGTCTGCTGTGCAGTTTTGATTTTAACCAGTTCAAGGTCACCACACTTAAACTCTGGCAAAAACGTCAAGCTGTTAAAGACAATCCTAAGTCCCAGGTTCACAGTCAACCTCAAGGTCATCACACTTTAACATGTAAATTTAAGGTAGCACCAAAACGGTGCTACCTGGCTTGACATTTTCAAGTTTCCCGAGGTCATCACAGTTCCCCCCACCACTTCCCATATACCTAGAGTGCGCGGGGCTGGACAGTCAGTCGCTCGGTGGCTGTCGTGGGGTGCGCATCGCGGTTGTAGTACTGGTCTAAAGGGGGCTGCTGGCTCACTTCAAGGTCACCCGAGCGGTGTCACATGACGGTTTAGGCAGAGTCACGTTGCAAACTTGCAGTTTCCTCGGCACTTTTGCTGTTTCTTGTCTAATTTCGCTCCAAGTCGTCAAGGTCATGGGAACCTGACTGAAACTCGGAGCGTAGTGTGAGAAACAGCAAAAGTGCCGGAAATTTTTAGGTTTCAGCGTGGCCTTGACCTTTTGTGACATCGATGACGTCATCTTGGTGACGTAAGGGGTGATGACGTCATCGCCACGTCATTTCTGCAACGTCATGGGTGTGACGTCACAGAATGACGTAATTGGTGATGACGTCATCGATTGCGTCATCGATGACGTCATCGATGACGTCATCGGTGAGGTCATTGACCTCGATGACGTCATCCCTCAGGTGACCTTGAAGTGAACCAGCAGCCCCCTTTTTCCACTACTAATTACAACAAATTGATTTTTACCGCTACGCCATACATTTGTGCATATTTGCTTAAACATATCAAAAGACATATCAGTGTTCACGTGGTCATGATAAATATGCTGTAAATTGCGATAATCTTGTTTGAACAAAATAATAAAATTTGCATTGTCTCTAACTAACTGTTTTGGAATATAACTATATGTTTGACAGATATAAAACGTATCAACATTATTATGCCTTCCCATTGAAAAATAATTTCTTATGTTTTGCTGTTTTTCACATGCTACATCATCAAAAATCATTATGGAGTAGGGCCTTATTTCGTTGGGGTGTAAAACTTCATCGTTATCAGAAAACATGTGTAATCCTATTTCTTCTATATTTTTCATTACACATTTCAAAAATCTATATTTTGGTTGATTAAGAGATTTTGAGAAAACATAAACATTTTTAAAATGTAACCCGTGAGGAGAAAAAAGGAGGTTTAACATTACGTTGGTCTTACCACAGTTTGACGGGCCACATATTATGCATCTTATGTTATTTGGCAGTAATGCACCATGTTTTACTATACCCCTTTTATTTTGTGAATTGCATTTATAATTTTATCCAAATTGACTATATTAAATTTAACTTTTTGCTTAATTAATTTCATACTAGCTCACTTTGGTCAATCCAACTATCGTGCGTCTTGTCGAATCCCAACCACCTGACTAACAATTTATCTCCTTTTCTTCTTATTACTTTCTCAACTAAGTAAATACCACTAAACTTAGTTTTACTCAGTTCTTCTTGATAAAATCCTCCTTTAAGTATTTTACCTTTTGAATCTTTTAAGATGTAAGTTGGTGGGTTTGTTGGTTGAATTTCTGACACAGTATAAATTTCATTACTCCAACGTGGCCAATACCCTTTAGACAATTGTTTGAATCTCAAACTAACTCTTACTTTATCTCCAACCTTAAATTTATATTTGTAGAGAGGTTTCTTTCTTTTTCCAATTATTCTTATAAGTATTTCTTTTTCATTTGCCTTTGTAACATCAATAGGTTTAACCCCAATAGTTCTATGTTTCTTATTATTATATTTTTGTATAATACTTGGTAGTATATCTAACCAATTAAAACTTCCTAATTCAGTAAATAATTTCCACATTTCCCCTTTCAATGTACGGTTAAATCGTTCAACAATTGAAGATTTTTTATCAGAATAAGTGAAATAGTGGTTAATATTATAGCTTTTTAACAATGACTTAACTTTTGCATTAAAGAATTCAGTACCTTGATCAGTTTGAAAATGTTTCATTTTATGTTTTTTTAAAATAGGTTTCAATGCTTCAACAACTTCATCAGCTTTTTTTGTTTTTAATGGTACAGCAATGGCATATTTTGAAAAACAGTTTATCATTGTCAAGATATATTTATACCCTTTATTAACTCTAGAAAACTGTATCATTTCTACTAAATCAGCTTGGTATAGATCATTTACTCCTTTAAGTTCAACATGTCGGGTTGGAAAGTTTTTACGAGACTGTTTATGTAACTCTTTAGCAATATCTGCTCTAATTTTCATCATTTCTGTAGGAAAGATGTTGAGGAAATGGCTAAATAAAGACACATGGAGTGTTTTTACTTTGTGTGTATTTTTAAAAAATAAAACTGTCTATAATAATTCACAAAATGGAGATGCTTTCTTATGTTCTTCCATGGGATCATCATCTTGGTTCCATTCATCAATTGTAACACCACAGCTAATGCAGGAAGTGGCATCATCTATTCCAGTATAATAAAACCCATTTTGGACCATCTTCTCAATGTCTGGATACGCTTTTGGATATGTAATAAAAGTTTCTTTCAAAATTTTTTCAATTTCATTTACCCTTGATTCAAATTTACTATAGTCTTTAAAGTCACTCATATTGCATTTTTTACTCATTTCACAATCAGGATTGCTAAATTTATGTACAATATTAATGTGTTTTAGTGATAACTTTCTATTTCCTGACTCCCACCCACAACCACAACAAACAATATTCTGGAAACATTTAGTTCTATAAAATCCTGACTTCACTAAATCACACTTTTTAAAATTAAATAAACTACAACATACATCTCCTTCTGATGAAGACGAGGCTGAAGATGATTCCTCCATCGCAGCTGGTTAGAAACTGGGAGGGTTATCACATGTTTCAGACTTGCTCTCATTGGCAGATGGGTCAGAGGTTATCCCATTACAATGATAACAATACTTCCTCTTAATGATTGGACCATCCATTTCATTGCCCTCAACAGCAAATTGGTAATGATCTTTACACCTCAAATTTCCAATGATATCAGGATCCATTTGCAAATGTGGTGAAAGTTTGTCATAGATGGATTCCAAATAACCAATGTTGTGAATAATAAAGTGTTTTGGGAGATATTTAATCATTTCTTCATTCATCATAAATCCTCGCTCATTCCATTCTTTAATAGCTAAATCAATATTCTTGATGCGATCAGTGATGACATTCTTTTCCATATTCCACCAGTGGAGTAGGGCATAGACATTAACATAGGCACAATTATGTGGAGAATGGTTAAAGGAAAATGGTTTAAGAAAATTCACTTGCGATTGTTGCTTTAATACTGATAGTTTCGGACATCCCAAATCTTCTAAATTTTTTACCTCCACATCAAAATCAGACAAAAGTTGTGAAATAAAGCTGGTTTTTTCTAGCCCCTTTACATAAACGTTTCCTTTTATTGAAACTAGTTTAAATATATCTTTTATTTGAGAATATTCTTTAAATCCATAGCTCCAATATAATCCATGCAAATGCTTTTCCAACCAGTGAACCTGTTTTCTAACATCTTGAGGAAGCTGATGTAAACTGTATGGAGGTAGAAAAAGATGCAGTTCATATATTTTCCCATCTGTTGAAACAATAGCTAATTCCTTAATTATAAATTCTTTTCCATTTTTAAACCCTTGAAAGTCTAAGATGTACTCCATTTCACCTGAAAATATATAGGCTATTATTAGTTTTACTCTTGCATATAAGGATTCTCACTTAAATCAGAATACTGGTAGTTAAACCGTTTATAGAATTCTTGATCAATATCATATATACTTTTTTTAAATTCTGTCCATTTATCTACATCCAAGCAAACAGTGCTTCTTCCCGTCAATGGTGATTCAGTTATTAAAATAATTTTGGTATTCAATTGTACATCTTTAAATTCAATTTTCATATCATTAGTAATTATGAAACCTTTAGAGAAAGCCATTTTAAGTACTTACTTGAACGATTCCTCGCTAGCAACTCACTCGTGGCAGTATTTGAAATAAGACTAGACCTCAACTTCTCAAACATGGTTTTATACACACAAATCACGTGGTCCATTGACGCACAAAGTTAGACTTTGTACACAATTTGAGCACACAGTGTTAAAGGTTATCAAATAAATTGCAAATTTTACCATTATTTATCAAACTATTTCTTAAAAACAACTATTGCATCATCTGTGTTAATCATTTAACAGCTCATTCAACAAATGTTTATTTGAATCACTCTGACTGTTTGTCACTTGAGGATCTTGAATTGGTCCCGCAGACATAGTTGATGGAGCATACACTGTCTGCGCCTTATACCATGTTGAATCAAAAGGTGTCCATTTTGTTGATGAAACAAACCCGCTCTGAATAGGTCGTCTAACTCCTTGCTGACGATTGTAATATGTTTCAAAAGACCTTGGGAAATCTAGATAAAGATTCCTTGAATTTAATCTTGGTGACTGTTGATCCTGAGAATCTTGGCTAGTACTTGGCCGTTGAGCTTGGTTTGGATTCCTTGAATTAGAGCTTACAGACTGTTGATCCTGAGGATCTTGACTCGGCCGTTGGGGCTGGTTTGACATGTTCTAAGATAGCCTATACAGTATGGAAGTTAAAAGACGACTGACATACTCAGTTTTCATAACTGTTATACTAATACATAATATTAGGCCTTACATAATATTAGGATTATTTAAAAAAAAAACTGACCTTACAGAATCTATGGTCCGCATTGCAACATTTCTCCATGTGTTGAATCTTGAGGTGAAAACTTGTGGACAAATTTATTTCAGCTTCGCAAATTCTTCGTTTAAATCGCTCTTTATCTGCCAAAAGTGATGATTGCCTATCTTCTTTATCCACAAAATAAAATACGGTAACTGGTGGACTGCTAAAGGAAACTCTCAACATGTTCCTATAAAACTGTGACATATCACAAGTTTGCGATTGCCACTTGTAATAAAGGAGAATGCACCATATTACATAATAAGAAAATCACCATTTTTTACTACATTTATCAGAGGTCAAGTTAGCTCAATGCCAAAGTATCAGTCTTAAAAATTCTATAAAAATAGCACTAAGCTTGTAATGAAAGACTAAACCTTTTCTATAAATCAAGGCTTAATGCAACATAAAACTTGTACAAGAGTTGAATTGAGATTCATAATATAAAAGTAAACATTGACAGAATAAACAATAAATTAATATTGAAACATGTGATTAAAATTCACAAGTGGAGAAGTTTACCACATTCTCCCCCACTGAGTTAAGTTGGTAATCTTTCAAATGTTCAGGAACTTTTCTGAGTCTGTGTGGTCTATTTATTTCTTTGGTGTTCTGAGGTTCAGTTTCTTCGGAGTCTTGTGGTTCATCACCAGTTGATATAACTCTATTTTCTGGTGTGGATATTTGGTTCGCTGGGTAATCATCACTAGAAATTAAATTAGTGTCCCCTCTTGGGGCTAACTGCTTTAGTGGGACTGTGGTCTCTCTTCCATTTGCGAGACGTATTCGGGCATAATGTGGATTGGTTTCCAGGAGTTCCGCTTCGTCTACGAGAGGTTCATATTTGCTCTTCCTAACATTTCGTTTAACAAGAACTGGCCCTGGTTTCAATAACCAAGCTGGGAGTGAAGTCCCATTGGTAGAATGGCGTGGATGAATAAATAGTCTTTCATGGGGAGTGCAGTTAGTGGCAGTGCATAATAAAGAGCGAATTGAATGGAGAGCTTCAGGGAGAACAAATTCCCATTGATTCTGGTCAAGGCCTCTGGTTTTAAGCGACAGTGTGATGGTTTTCCAAATTATTCCGTTGAAGCGCTCTATTTGCCCATTTCCAGTAGGGTTGTAAGGACTAGCTAAACTGGTTGCAACTCCCCTTTGGTGAAGGTATGTAGTTAGCTCTTCAGACAAGAAAGATTTTCCACGATCAGAATGTATGTAACAAGGGGTCCCAAATATAGAGAATAGATTATCAAGACATTTTATCACTGTACTAGAAGTCATATCTCTACATGGATATGAGAAAGGAAAGCGTGAATACTCGTCCACAATATTTAAAAGATATCGGTTTTGGTTGGAAGTTGGTAGAGGCCCCTTGAAGTCAATGCTGAGCCGTTCGAAAGGCGATGTTGCTTTAATAAGTGTACTTTGTGACTTAAGAAAACGTGGTTTCACTTCCGCACAAATTGGACAAGATGAAGTCATTTTCTTTATTTCTTCAAGAGAATAAGGCAAATTCTTTGATTTAACCCAGTGGTTCATGCAAGTAACACCAGGATGACAGAGAGACTGGTGTAATTCAAAAAGTTTCTTGTTTGAAAAAGTAAGACTGCAACTTCGTGAAAGTGCATTAGCCGTTATGTTGTCTTTTCCAGGCCGGTATTCAATGTCAAAGGAATAAGGAGATAGTTCCAATCGCCAGCGCATAATTTTGTCATTTTTAATCCTACTAGGATGTTGGAGGTCAAAAATAAATGACAATGCCTTTTGATCTGTTATTAGGTGAAAATGTCTTCCCAGTAAGAAATGTCTCCACTTCTTTATTGATTCCACTATAGCTTGAGCTTTTCTTTCAATTGCTGAATGTCGTTTTTCACAGTCTGATAATGTCCTTGAAAAGAAGGCTACGGGTCGGCCATTCTGATTTAGGGATGCCGCGATTGCTACACCAGAAGCGTCAGTTTCAACAGTTAGTAATTCATTACTTTCAACAGAAGCCAAAGAAGAAGTGGCAATCTCTTTTTTTAGGAGCTGGAAATCATTTGCTGCAGGTGATGATGACAGTATAGGAAATTGTTTGCAATTGACTAAGTTTCTGATTTTCTCTGAAAACTTCGGGACCCATTTTGAATAATGAGACAGAAGTCCAAGTACACGTTTCAAAGCAGAAGCGTCTTGAGGAAGTGGGAGATTTAGGTTTTAGTCTCTCAGGATCAGGACACATAGTGTTTTTGCTTATTAAGTACCCTAGAATAGAGATTTCCTTCTGAGCAAATTTGCATTTATTTACATTCATGGTCAAGTTATATTTCTTAAGTGCATTCATAAAAGCGTTTAGATTCTCCTCGTGTTCCTGCTGACTCTTTCCTGCAATCGTCACATCATCCAGGTAAGCAAAGACCCCATTAAGTTTCTCATCAGAGATAATTTTGTTGATGGTTTTCTGGAAGGCGGCTACTCCATTAGTCACACCAAAAGGAATACGCTTAAATTGATATAACTGCCCATCAGCTTCAAATGCTGTAAATAGTTTTTCTTCCTCCAAGATAGGAATTTGGTGATAAGCACTTTTTAAGTCAATTGTGCTGAACAATTCATATTGAGCTAGTTTATTCACCAAAGATTCAATTTTTGGTAATGGATATGCATTTAGTAAAGTAAACTTGTTTATCGTTTGAGAATAATCGATAACAAGACGCTTTTTGTGATTTTCATTTTTCGTTATGAGAACTTGAGCCCTCCATGGAGAGTTACTTTCTTCAATTACTCCATCACGTAATAAAGATTGGATCTCAGATCTGATGAACTTTTCATCGTCGTTAGAATATCTTCTAGATTTAGTTGCAATCGGATGACAGTCTTTTGTTAAATACTGGAATAGCCTTACGGGCTCTACAAGTGCGCAGGCAACATTACAAATAGAGAAAATCGGTCTTGAACCACCAAAATCTACATTAACAGCAGCATGAAGTTTCATAATATCATGTCCGATTAATACGTCAGTGCACAGATTGTTGATGATTAACAATTTTACTTTACTGTACTGATTGTTTTGCATATATAAATCAACGATAGTATACCCTTTAACAGGAGATGTAAGCGAAGTTGACGCCATTGAAACTTGCCTCTTTTCAGGAACTATAGTAAGATGATTTTTCGTAACAAAATGCAGGTCAACAAAGCTGTCTGAACTACCAGTATCAATCAAGCAATTAGCATCAATGGTATTAACTTTACCTTGAATTACTGCTTTAGAAAGACCAGTAGGCGATGAAACTGAGGCTACTGTAAGAGAAGATGATGTAGTCTTACCTTTCTGAAAGTTTTTAGATCTACATACTTTCTGGAAATGTCCCGATTTTGAGCAGTTCCTGCAGACTACATCCTTAGCAGGGCACTCACTACGTGAACGATGTCTTAACCCACCGCAGAAGTAACATTTCTGATAAGAGCGTTGAGAGGCTAAAGCCGCAGTGGTAGATGTCGGTCCGTTTGATTCTGTCACATTTGTTACGTTCTCATCATTTATCGGCATAACCGTGGGTTGATTTGTAGGAACAGGAGTATTAGTGCAGTAGCAATGCGAGGTTTGTAAACCAGTTTGGTTGTAAGCTTCCGAGTGTTTTTGTGCCAATTCCATGGAGCGGGAGATTTCTTCTACCTTTTCTAAGGTAAGTGTGTTGTTTTCTAACAGACGCTGCCGAATTTGAGATGAGATAAGACCACTTATAAAGGAATCTCTGATTGATTCTTCACGATACGTTTTAGCGTCAACAGCAGTATACTCACATTCTTTGCTTAGAACTTTTAAGGCTTGCAGGTATTGATCTATTGTTTCACCGTGTTGTTGCTTACGATTGGAAAGTCTGTGTCTTGCAAAGAGAACATTTGTTTTAGGTACAAACACACTATTTAAGACGTTAATAGCCTCATCAAATGTAGAGCATTCACTAATGAATTCATAGTTGTTATAGGACAAAAAGTTCACTAAGGCTCCTAATTTCTTTTCATCTTTGACTTTAGTTTCTGTAATAAAGTTAGTAAAGGTCTGGAGCCAATGTTTCCATTCCTTTGTTGCATTTGGTGAATCAGGATTATAGTTAAATCTTTCTGGCTTAAAGATTTTTTCCATTGAATAAACTTTTTATTTATGTTGCATAAATTGTAATGAAAGACTAAACCTTTTCTATAAATCAAGGCTTTATGCAACATAAAACTTGTACAAGAGTTGAATTGAGATTCATAATATAAAAGTAAACATTGACAGAATAAACAATAAATTAATATTGAAACATGTGATTAAAATTCACAAGTGGAGAAGTTTACCACAAAGCTAATTTGATCTCTTTTTCTTAATTTTATCAATTAGTTCATAAAATTATCAATTTTTCGTTTTAATTCTTACAATTTTATCGTGATATAAATGTGATACTAACACCATCTAGTACAAAAATATACATTTAGTGCATAATTTTCTTTTCATGTTAAAATATTTCGGTTCCAGAACATACGTGCTTTTCGCGTAAAAACGCTGGTTCTTGAACATACACGGTTTTTGCGTAAAAACTCCGGTTCTTGAACATACATTATATCACTACTAATGTTATATTATTTATGGAAATATGATGTTATAAAACATTGCGTTCATCATTATAAATTTTAAAAACCAACAAGAATGTAAAATAGTAGTTATCATCAATAAGAACAAAATTTTTCTTAGACGATCAAACCCTACAAAGACACTTTACATATATAACAATAATATAAATACATTTATGAAAATTACTATTTGTGTATATAATTGAGTGAAATGCTAAGCTACGTGTTAGTTCAAATACGATTATGTAGTTACGTAATGAAGGGGATGCAGTAGGAGATATTCAACAAAAACTCTAAACCGGATTTTAAAATTTATAGGGATGCAAATCCTCCACAATACGCAATTTAGCTCGATATTGTAATAGTTTCTTAGTTCAATTTGGAAAAAAATCTAATTAAATGGAACATTTCTATTATTCTTTTTACACTGGCTACTCATCACTATAATGACGAAAAATTAGACAATATTTTTTAATGCTGTATATTTTAACTTCTTTCCGGAAGCCATCCTCAGCATACGACATCACTATCAAAATGAACAAATTGATAAAATTAAATAAGTTAAATTATCTAAAAAAAATCAAACATGTTAATTTTGATATTCTAAGCTTATATAGTAGGATTATGTTTATATAAACAGTACATATATTATTGATTAAGGATTTTTTTAACATTTTATAAATAATACATATTTTTAGTTTTCTTTCGTTTTCATCCTCAGATTATTTCCTTTGCATTTTGTAGAATTTTCCAAACATCTTTTTGAATAAGCGGTATAATTATTGGACAAATGTTGAAACTTTGGATGACGCTATCATATATGCCACTTCTTCAACTATCGATGTTTCCAATATTTTTCCTTATAGATACATTTTGTCTCGGCCCATTTCATCTTATGTCCCTCGGTACATACTCACTAAATTTAGAGTAGCTGTCTAATTGCTTATTTACACTGCTTTTGTGTTCTTTTAAAAATGTTTCCACTGGTATTGATGTTGGGGAACGTTTCTCAAAGAAAAAAGTCTCTCTTGAAGTAATCACTTTGAGTGATACGAATAATAAAAATGAAAACTAATATGAATTTTTATTTAATAAGTTATTCCATACTTTTATTACAATTAATATAGTGACAAAAATAAAACGATTTTAATGTAAAAGACAAATTTTAGGTCAATTTATCTAGAAGGGGCGTAGACGTTTAATTATAGGGGATATCTGCGAAAAGTTTCAAGTAATTAATTGACAAATTATAATATAGTTTGTAAAATATATTTTAATAAATCATGTTCCATCAATAATCTTGGTACGTAGTAATATACAACGATTTGTATATGAAATAAATTGATATTTTGGTCTGGCTTAGTAAAAACATATTGCAGGATTGTATTCACCAATAAATACAAAAAAGAACACTACTGCTCTTACATATGTAAAAGAATGTAGATTCGAAATTGCTTGTGACATTAAAACGGATTTACATGGAACTACTGCGTCCAACTTCATACATTGCTCTTAGGTGTTTTTCCTAGTTTTATTTTTATCTGAAAAATAATACCCATGTTACTTTGAGATGTTTGTGGAATGAGTATTAATGGTTCTTTGAATTGATAAATTATAAAATTTTATCAGTAGTAACGATAAAGTATGGCCCCACTCTCAGCACAGGCCTGTAATAATATCAGTAGGAATTCAAATCCCTCTCGTAAGATCTTTTCCTCGGCCTAGGTGGAACTTTAATAAAGCTGAGTGGGAGGCCTTCTCATCAAGGCTTGATAGCGGCATCAGGTTCATCCCCTCTAAAATAAAAAACTATGATCGGTTCACTCGCCTTGTCCTGTCTTCCGCTAAGGCGACAATCCCAAGAGGTTTTAGAAAAGAATACATACCAGGATGGAGCAGAGAGTGCGAAGATCTTTACAGTGAGTTTACAGACACTGCTGACAGAGATGTAGCTGACCAACTCCTTAACTCTCTCGACAACTCCAGGAGAGAGAAGTGGGTAAAAACTGTTGAGAACCTGAACTTCACCAAAAGTAGTCGGAAAGCTTGGTCTCTGCTCAGGAAACTCTCCACTGGTAAATCAAGTGAAAAACACGATGCCTCACAGCCTAGCCCTCGTGAAATTGCAAAACGCCTCTCCGTACTTTCAAAACCTGTGCGTACGTCTGCAGACAGAAAAATTAATTTTAAGCTTAATGAGATAAAGGAGAGTCGGCAAGCACCCTTGGAAGTCTCTAGACCCTTCACTTACGGCGAGCTAGAAGTGGCGATTGATGCGATGCCAATTGGCAAAGCAGCAGGTTTGGATGACATTTTCCCGGAGTTTATAAAACACTCGGGTAACAAGGCTCGACAGTGGCTTCTGGAGGTTTTTAACACCACTCTGAAAACCGGCGACATGCCTGAGATATTTAGAAAATCCAAGATCATAGCTATCCTGAAGCCCGGAAAGGATCCAAAACTGCCTGAAAGTTATCGGCCTATAGCTCTTTTAAGTGTTTGTTATAAGCTGCTAGAGAGGTTGATTTATAACATAATCCTTCCTTTTCTCAATGCCAGCATCCCTGTCGAACAAGCTGGATTTAGGCCTGGTCAGCCTGGCAACTGTTGTGACCAGGTTTTAGCTCTGACTTCTTTCATTGAGGATGGGTTTGAGCGAAGACTGAAAACCTCTGTGGATTTTTTAGATCTGACTGCAGCATATGACACTGTCTGGAGAAAAGGCCTCCTAGTTTTACGACCTTATTCCTTGCCCTTTCTTGTTGCGTATCCTCTACTCAATGCTCTCCAATAGGATGATAAAAGTATATCTGGGACGCAGAGAAAGTACGTTTAGGCAACTAAAGGATGGCCTGCCTCAAGGGTCAGTGCTCGCCCCACTGCTCTTTAATGTGTATACTGCCGACATTCCTGTAACTCGGCCCTTAAAGTTTATATATGCAGATGATATTGCATTGGCATATCAACACCAGCATTTTCGACAAGCTGAGGAAACACTAACAAATGACCTCACGACCCTCGGTGAATATTTTGAAGCCTGGAAGCTAAATCCAAACCCAACAAAAACTGAGGTTGCTTGCTTCCACTTGAATAATAGACTGGCCAACAAAAGCTTAAAATCGTATTTAACGGTGTTGAGTTGAAACATAATGACCACCCACAGTATCTGGGAGTCACTTTAGATCGGTCTCTCACGTTTAAAAGCCACTTACAAAAAACGGCAGCTAAGGTGAGAACCAGGACTAACATTGTCCATCACCTTGCTGGCTCCACATGGGGATCTAACGCACAAGTTCTGCGAACAACTGCTCTATCATTGGTATATTCAACTGCTGAGTACTGTGCTCCCGTGTGGTTAAATAGTGTGCACGTTAGAGAGATCGACGTTCAGCTAAACAGGACCATGAGAGCCATTAGTGGTACACTCATGGCAACTCCTGTACCCTGGCTCCCGGTGCTGTGTAATATCGCTCCTCCTGAAATAAGACGAAGGGATGCACTCATTAGGGAATACACAAAGATCTTATCTGCTCCACAGCTGCCCATCCATGATTACCTACCCCAGAATGCGGGCCGATTGAGGTCCCGAAAACCACCTCTACGAATAGCCTCCCAGTTGATGGACTCGAACTTCACCTTCCATACAAACTGGACTTCCTCCTGGGACGCTTTTCAAGGTCGGAACCACTTCTTGATTGATGACCCGACCGTAGCGGTAGGTGGTATGAATCTTCCTCGGAAGCAGTGGACTATACTCAATCGTTTCCGCACAGGAGTGGGAAGATGTAATTATTGGAAGCACAAATGGGGAATGACACAAGACCAGTCATGCGACTGCGGAGCAGAGTATCAAACTATGGAACACATAGTCGTAGAGTGCCCACTGAGTGCCTTCCCCGAAGGATTGGCCGGTCTGCATAGCTCAAGTGAAGATGGGCTGCAATGGCTTAGCGCCCTGGATTTAGCTCTATATATATATATATATATATATATATATATATATATAAAATATATATATATATATATAGTGTATATCATTTAAAACACTCAATGAATTTGTTTGTTGAGCTTTATTTCATCTTGGTACGTAAAATATATCCAAACTTCACCGATTTAAAAGTTTTATAAATTTGAAGGGTTTTATAGATTTAAAACCCTTCAAATTTTTAAATTTTTAACAGGATTTTTTTGGAGACACCATTGGTAACAATTTATTCGGATTCCTATCATTAATAAACCACAAAAGTTTATTCAAAATCGTTCAAACTGTTTTCGAGACATTTTTGTTTTGAACATTGTTTGGGGGTTTTAAGGGTGAATCGGCCTTAAAAATAAAAATTTAAAATGAACGAGAACACCTGGAATTACAGTGAATTGGGTTCTACATACCAAAAAATCGTACCTTTTGGGCATTAAAAAAATCATAAAAATCGGACCTTTAGGGCATTTTTCTAGCTCTGTTAACACAGACACACATATACAAATACACTTTCACACAAACTCTGTGAACCACTTTTTTGGACTCAATGGTCACCAAAACGAATTAATCCACCAGCTTCTCAAATTCGAAAATTTGGAAGATAACAAGACTTTTTCGATATACCTACTATGGTGAGGGGAATAAAGTGTAAAATCTTGAATACAATATAGGCCTGATCTGGCAAATTAATTTTATCAGAACACCTTACCTTTGTGCGTGGGTATTCAAACACCTGTGATCTAGGATTTTTATTGGAGTAAATTACATAATCTGTTTCTAATAACACTATTATGACAAAAAGTAGTGCAAAAGTAAGGCTTTTGGGCCAGTTCAAGGTCACCCGAGCGATGACGTCATCGATGACGTCATCGAGGTCAATGACCTCATCGATGACGTCATCGATTGCATCATTGATGACGTCATCACCAATGACGTCACTTCCTTGACGTCACACCCATGACGTCACAGAAATGACGTGCTGATGACGTCATCACTCCTTACGTCATCAAGATGACGTCATCGATGTCACAAAGGTCAAGGTCACGCTGAAACCTAAAATTTTTTGGCACTTTTGCTGTTTCTCGCACTACGCTCCGAGTTTCAGTCAGGTTACCGTGACCTTGACGACTTGGAGCGAATTTGCGATGAGAAACAGCAAAAGTGCTGAGGAAACTTGAAGTTTGCAACGTGACTCTGCCTAAACCATCATGTGACACCGCTCGGGTGACCTTGAACTGTTCCAAAAGCCTTACTTTAACCATTACTGCAACCGCGATGTGCACCCTACGACAGACACCGAGCGACTGACTGTCCGGCCCTGCGCACTCTAGGTATATGGGAAGTGGTGGGGGGAATTTGTGATGACCATGGGAAAGTTAAAAATGCCAAGTCAGGTAGCACTGTTTCGGTGCTACCTTAAATTTACATGTTAAAGTGTGATGACCTTGAGGTTGACTGTAAATTTGGGACTTAGGATTGTTTTTAAAGATGTATCTAAAGAATCTTCAGATTTGAGTCAACACTTAGAAAAATTTACTCTTAGTAAAACTGTTTAATGTGTATTTGCCAGAGTTTAAGTGTGGTGACCTTGAAATACCCGAAATTGTCAGGAATTGGAGTAGCAACCGCGATGCACACCCTACGACAGTCACAGAGCGACTGACTGTCCGGCCCTGCGCACTCTAGGTATATGGGAAGTGGTGGGGGAAACTGCGATGACCTCGGGAAACTTGAAAATGTCAAGCCAGGTAGCACCGTTTTGGTGCTACCTTAAATTTACATGTTAAAGTGTGATGACCTTGAGTAAAAACATAGAAATACTACAAGTTGATACCGTCCCAGAGTTAAAGTGTGGTGACCTTGAGTGAAAACACTGAAATACTATAAGTTGAAATCACCCCAGAGTTAAAGTGTGATGACCTTGAGTGAAAACACAGAAATACTACAAGTCGATCCCGTCCCAGCGTTAAAGTGTGGTGACCTTGAGTCAAAACACAGAAATACTACAAGTCGATCCCGCCCCAGAGTTAAAGTGTGACGACCTTGAGTCAAAACACTGAAATACTTTAAGTCAAAATCATCCCAGAGTTAAAGTGTGATGACCTTGAGTCAAAACACAGAAATAATACAAGTTGCTGCAGTCTCAGAGTTAAAGTTTGGTGACCTTGAGTTAAAATACTGAAGTACTACAAGTCGATATTGCCCCAGATTTAAAGTGTGATGACCTTGAGTCAAAACATAGAAATACTACAAGTTGATACCACCCCAAAGTTAAAGTGTGGTAACCTTGAGTCAAAACACATAAATAATACAAGTTGATGCAGTCTCAGAGTTAAAGTGTGATAACCTTGAGTGAAAACACTGAAATACCACAAGTCGATATTGTCCCAGAGTTAAAGTGAAGTGACCTAGATTCAAAACTTTTAAAAATACTTACATATAGAGAGTTGGAGAACAGCAGAGTTAAAGTGTGGTGACCTTGAGTGAAAACACTGAAATACCACAAGTCGATATTGTCCCAGAGTTAAAGTGAAGTGACCTAGATTCAAAACTTGTAAAAATACTTACATATAGAGAGTTGGAGAACAGCGAGACGCACCGCATGGAAGCCGGAGACATACTGGCCGAGCGGTGTTGTGCAGCCTAGGGACTCAGTTGTGGTGGGGGTATAGCCAACACTTAGAGTAGAAGTGTTGTGGGTGACCTTGACCCACTTGAACCCCCCCCCCCCCCCCCCCCGGCGAAAAGTTTGGCGAGCCCCCCCCCGAACTTTTTTTTCGAAAAAAATTTTTGACCTTGACCAAAAAGTTTTTTGCTCCGGACGAGAAGTGACCCCCCCCCCCTCCGAACTTTTTTTTCGAAAAAATTTTTGACCTTGACCAAAAAGTTTTTTGCTCCGGACGAGAAGTGACCCCCCCCCCCCGAACTTTTTTTTTCGAAAAAATTTTTGACCTTGACCAAAAAGTTTTTTGCTCCGGACGAGAAGTGACCCCCCCCCCACCCCCTCCCACACCCCTGATATCCTGGGCGTGACCACCCCGGTGGGGATATAAGGCGGCCCGGCCACAGCCGGCTCGCAGCCCGTCCCCGCGCGTTGAGCTACCTAAAGGTTTGAGCAAACACTTAGAAATATTTACTCTTCGTACGATTAGAGTTAAAGTTTTCATCTCAACAGAAGTACCCCCAGGTTTGAACCAACACTTAGAAAAATTTACTCATGGTACAACAGTTTTATGTTTTTGCCAAATAAGTGTAAGTGTGGTAAATTGAACTGGCTAAAATGTTATAATTTGCTAAGTTTTTATTGTTGTACATGATAAATCCTAAACTTTAACTTAACACCGTAGAGCAGAGTGCCGACACCAGTGTGCACCCCACGACAGTCGCAGAGCGACTGATCGTACGGCTCCGGGTGCCCTAGGTATAAGGAAAGTGGTGGGGGGAATTGCGATGACCTTGGGGACTTTAACAATTGTGACTATATGTAAAATTTAGTTTTTCATTATTTCAACCTAAGGTCTTGGCTTTTCGCGTTTCAGAGTGTATTAAAGCGATTTAGCTATTAATTGTAAAATTGATTTCTTTAAAGATAGTCATTTTTACGCTGGGTGTTGGTAAATTTGTTAGAGTCCAGATTGCCCATACAAAACCAAACTTTTTTATTATTCAATATTTCAGTCTGGGATTTCGGATTTACATGTTTCAGCGTATTTTAGAGTGTTTAAGCTTATCTTAAAAATTTGAAAAACTTTTAACATTTTATACTAAAATTTGCGAGTTGACTGATAGAATATTTCTATGTCAGGAGTGGATATAAGTAAAATTTAAGTTTTCGTTATTTCAACCTAATGTCTTGGCTTTTCGCGTTTCAGAGTGTATTAAAGCGATCTAGCTATTAATTGTAAAATTGATTTCTTAAAAGATAGTCATTTTTACGCTGGGTGTTGGTAAATTTGTTAGAGTCCCGATTACCCATACAAAACCAAACTTTCTTATTATTCAATATTTCAGTCTGGGATTTCGGATTTATATGTTTCAGCGTATTTTAGAGTGTTTAAGCTTATCTTAAAAATTTGAAAAACTTTAACATTTTTATACTAACATTTGCGAGTTGACTGATAGAATATTTCTGTCAGGAGTGACTATAGGTAAAATTTAAGTTTTCGTTATTTCAACCTAAGGTCTTGGCTTTTCGCGTTTCAGAGTGTATTAAAGCGATCTAGCTATTAATTGTAAAATTGATTTCTTAAAAGATAGTCATTTTTACGCTGGGTGTTGGTAAATTTGTTAGAGTCCCGATTGCCCATACAAAACCAAACTTTTTTATTATTCAATATTTCAGTCTGGGATTTCGGATTTACATGTTTCAGCGTATTTTAGAGTGTTTAAGCTTATCTTAAAAATTTGAAAAACTTTTAACATTTTATACTAAAATTTGCGAGTTGACTGATAGAATATTTCTATGTCAGGAGTGGATATAAGTAAAATTTAAGTTTTCGTTATTTCAACCTAATGTCTTGGCTTTTCGCGTTTCAGAGTGTATTAAAGCGATCTAGCTATTAATTGTAAAATTGATTTCTTAAAAGATAGTCATTTTTACGCTGGGTGTTGATAAATTTGTTAGAGTCCCGATTGTCCATACAAAACCAAACTTTTTTATTATTCAATATTTCAGTCTGGGGCTTCGGATTTACATGTTTCAGCGTATTTTAGAGTGTTTAAGCTTATCTTAAAAATTTGAAAAACTTTTAACATTTTTTACTAAAATTTGCGAGTTGACTTATAGAATATTTCTGTCAGGAGTGACTATAGGTAAAATTTAAGTTTTCGTTATTTCAACCTAAGGTCTTGGCTTTTCGCGTTTCAGAGTGTATTAAAGCGATTTAGCTATTAATTTTAAAATTGATTTCTTAAAAGATAGTCATTTTTACGCTGGGTGTTGATAAATTTGTTAGAGTCCCGATTGTCCATACAAAACCAAACTTTTTTATTATTCAATATTTCAGTCTGGGACTTCGGATTTACATGTTTCAGCGTATTTTAGAGTGTTTAAGCTTATCTTAAAAATTTGAAAAACTTTTAACATTTTATACTAAAATTTGCGAGTTGACTGATAGAATATTTCTATGTCAGGAGTGACTATAGGTAAAATTTAAGTTTTCGTTATTTCAACCTAAGGTCTTGGCTTTTCGCGTTTCAGAGTGTATTAAAGCAATCTAGCTATTAATTGTAAAATTGATTTCTTAAAAGATAGTTATTTTTACGCTGGGTGTTGATAAATTTGTTAGAGTCCCGATTGTCCATACAAAACCAAACTTTTTTATTATTCAATATTTCAGTCTGGGGCTTCGGATTTACATGTTTCAGCGTATTTTAGAGTGTTAAAGCTTATCTTAAAAATTTGAAAAACTTTTAACATTTTTTACTAAAATTTGCGAGTTGACTTATAGAATATTTCTGTCAGGAGTGACTATAGGTAAAATTTAAGTTTTCGTTATTTCAACCTAAGGTCTTGGCTTTTCGCGTTTCAGAGTGTATTAAAGCGATCTAGCTATTAATTGAAAAATTGATTTCTTAAAAGATAGTCATTTTTACGCTGGGTGTTGGTAAATTTGTTAGAGTCCAGATTGCCCATACAAAACCAAACTTTTTTATTATTCAATATTTCAATCTGGGACTTCGGATTTACATGTTTCAGCGTATTTTAGAGTGTTTAAGCTTATCTTAAAAATTTGAAAAACTTTTAACATTTTTTACTAAAATTTGCGAGTTGACTGATAGAATATTTCTGTCAGGAGTGACTATAGGTAAAATTTAAGTTTTCGTTATTTCAACCTAAGGTCTTGGCTTTTCGCGTTTCAGAGTGTATTAAAGCGTTCTAGCTATTAATTGTAAAATTGATTTCTTAAAAGATAGTCATTTTTACGCTGGGTGTTGGTAAATTTGTTAGAGTCCAGATTGCCCATACAAAACCAAACTTTTTTATTATTCAATATTTCAGTCTGGGATTTCGGATTTACATGTTTCAGCGTATTTTAGAGTGTTTAAGCTTATCTTAAAAATTTGAAAAACTTTTAACATTTTATACTAAAATTTGCGAGTTGACTGATAAAATATTACTATGTCAGGAGTGGATATAAGTAAAATTTAAGTTTTCGTTATTTCAACCTAATGTCTTGGCTTTTCGCGTTTCAGAGTGTATTAAAGCGATCTAGCTATTAATTGTAAAATTGATTTCTTAAAAGATAGTCATTTTTACGCTGGGTGTTGGTAAATTTGTTAGAGTCCCGATTACCCATACAAAAACAAACTTTCTTATTATTCAATATTTCAGTCTGGGATTTCGGATTTATATGTTTCAGCGTATTTTAGAGTGTTTAAGCTTATCTTAAAAATTTGAAAAACTTTAACATTTTTATACTAACATTTGCGAGTTGACTGATAGAATATTTCTGTCAGGAGTGACTATAGGTAAAATTTAAGTTTTCGTTATTTCAACCTAAGGTCTTGGCTTTTCGCGTTTCAGAGTGTATTAAAGCGATCTAGCTATTAATTGTAAAATTGATTTCTTAAAAGATAGTCATTTTTACGCTGGGTGTTGGTAAATTTGTTAGAGTCCCGATTGCCCATACAAAACCAAACTTTTTTATTATTCAATATTTCAGTCTGGGATTTCGGATTTACATGTTTCAGCGTATTTTAGAGTGTTTAAGCTTATCTTAAAAATTTGAAAAACTTTTAACATTTTATACTAAAATTTGCGAGTTGACTGATAGAATATTTCTATGTCAGGAGTGGATATAAGTAAAATTTAAGTTTTCGTTATTTCAACCTAATGTCTTGGCTTTTCGCGTTTCAGAGTGTATTAAAGCGATCTAGCTATTAATTGTAAAATTGATTTCTTAAAAGATAGTCATTTTTACGCTGGGTGTTGATAAATTTGTTAGAGTCCCGATTGTCCATACAAAACCAAACTTTTTTATTATTCAATATTTCAGTCTGGGGCTTCGGATTTACATGTTTCAGCGTATTTTAGAGTGTTTAAGCTTATCTTAAAAATTTGAAAAACTTTTAACATTTTTTACTAAAATTTGCGAGTTGACTTATAGAATATTTCTGTCAGGAGTGACTATAGGTAAAATTTAAGTTTTCGTTATTTCAACCTAAGGTCTTGGCTTTTCGCGTTTCAGAGTGTATTAAAGCGATCTAGCTATTAATTGAAAAATTGATTTCTTAAAAGATAGTCATTTTTACGCTGGGTGTTGATAAATTTGTTAGAGTCCCGATTGTCCATACAAAACCAAACTTTTTTATTATTCAATATTTCAGTCTGGGACTTCGGATTTACATGTTTCAGCGTATTTTAGAGTGTTTAAGCTTATCTTAAAAATTTGAAAAACTTTTAACATTTTATACTAAAATTTGCGAGTTGACTGATAGAATATTTCTATATCAGGAGTGACTATAGGTAAAATTTAAGTTTTCGTTATTTCAACCTAAGGTCTTGGCTTTTCGCGTTTCAGAGTGTATTAAAGCAATCTAGCTATTAATTGTAAAATTGATTTCTTAAAAGATAGTTATTTTTACGCTGGGTGTTGATAAATTTGTTAGAGTCCCGATTGTCCATACAAAACCAAACTTTTTTATTATTCAATATTTCAGTCTGGGGCTTCGGATTTACATGTTTCAGCGTATTTTAGAGTGTTAAAGCTTATCTTAAAAATTTGAAAAACTTTTAACATTTTTTACTAAAATTTGCGAGTTGACTTATAGAATATTTCTGTCAGGAGTGACTATAGGTAAAATTTAAGTTTTCGTTATTTCAACCTAAGGTCTTGGCTTTTCGCGTTTCAGAGTGTATTAAAGCGATCTAGCTATTAATTGAAAAATTGATTTCTTAAAAGATAGTCATTTTTACGCTGGGTGTTGGTAAATTTGTTAGAGTCCAGATTGCCCATACAAAACCAAACTTTTTTATTATTCAATATTTCAATCTGGGACTTCGGATTTACATGTTTCAGCGTATTTTAGAGTGTTTAAGCTTATCTTAAAAATTTGAAAAACTTTTAACATTTTTTACTAAAATTTGCGAGTTGACTGATAGAATATTTCTGTCAGGAGTGACTATAGGTAAAATTTAAGTTTTCGTTATTTCAACCTAAGGTCTTGGCTTTTCGCGTTTCAGAGTGTATTAAAGCGTTCTAGCTATTAATTGTAAAATTGATTTCTTAAAAGATAGTCATTTTTACGCTGGGTGTTGGTAAATTTGTTAGAGTCCAGATTGCCCATACAAAACCAAACTTTTTTATTATTCAATATTTCAGTCTGGGATTTCGGATTTACATGTTTCAGCGTATTTTAGAGTGTTTAAGCTTATCTTAAAAATTTGAAAAACTTTTAACATTTTATACTAAAATTTGCGAGTTGACTGATAGAATATTTCTATGTCAGGAGTGGATATAAGTAAAATTTAAGTTTTCGTTATTTCAACCTAATGTCTTGGCTTTTCGCGTTTCAGAGTGTATTAAAGCGATCTAGCTATTAATTGTAAAATTGATTTCTTAAAAGATAGTCATTTTTACGCTGGGTGTTGGTAAATTTGTTAGAGTCCCGATTACCCATACAAAACCAAACTTTCTTATTATTCAATATTTCAGTCTGGGATTTCGGATTTATATGTTTCAGCGTATTTTAGAGTGTTTAAGCTTATCTTAAAAATTTGAAAAACTTTAACATTTTTATACTAACATTTGCGAGTTGACTGATAGAATATTTCTGTCAGGAGTGACTATAGGTAAAATTTAAGTTTTCGTTATTTCAACCTAAGGTCTTGGCTTTTCGCGTTTCAGAGTGTATTAAAGCGATCTAGCTATTAATTGTAAAATTGATTTCTTAAAAGATAGTCATTTTTACGCTGGGTGTTGGTAAATTTGTTGGAGTCCCGATTGCCCATACAAAACCAAACTTTTTTATTATTCAATATTTCAGTCTGGGACTTCGGATTTACATGTTTCAGCGTATTTTAGAGTGTTTAAGCTTATCTTAAAAATTTGAAAAACTTTTAACATTTTATACTAAAATTTGCGAGTTGACTGATAGAATATTTCTATGTCAGGAGTGACTATAGGTAAAATTTAAGTTTTCGTTATTTCAACCTAAGGTCTTGGCTTTTCGCGTTTCAGAGTGTATTAAAGCAATCTAGCTATTAATTGTAAAATTGATTTCTTAAAAGATAGTTATTTTTACGCTGGGTGTTGATAAATTTGTTAGAGTCCCGATTGTCCATACAAAACCAAACTTTTTTATTATTCAATATTTCAGTCTGGGGCTTCGGATTTACATGTTTCAGCGTATTTTAGAGTGTTAAAGCTTATCTTAAAAATTTGAAAAACTTTTAATATTTTATACTAAAATTTGCGAGTTGACTGATAGAATATTTCTATGTCAGGAGTGGATATAAGTAAAATTTAAGTTTTCGTTATTTCAACCTAATGTCTTGGCTTTTCGCGTTTCAGAGTGTATTAAAGCGATCTAGCTATTAATTGTAAAATTGATTTCTTAAAAGATAGTCATTTTTACGCTGGGTGTTGATAAATTTGTTAGAGTCCCGATTGTCCATACAAAACCAAACTTTTTTATTATTCAATATTTCAGTCTGGGGCTTCGGATTTACATGTTTCAGCGTATTTTAGAGTGTTTAAGCTTATCTTAAAAATTTGAAAAACTTTTAACATTTTTTACTAAAATTTGCGAGTTGACTTATAGAATATTTCTGTCAGGAGTGACTATAGGTAAAATTTAAGTTTTCGTTATTTCAACCTAAGGTCTTGGCTTTTCGCGTTTCAGAGTGTATTAAAGCGATCTAGCTATTAATTGAAAAATTGATTTCTTAAAAGATAGTCATTTTTACGCTGGGTGTTGGTAAATTTGTTAGAGTCCCGATTGCCCATACAAAACCAAACTTTTTTATTATTCAATATATCAGTCTGGGATTTCGGATTTACACGTTTCAGCGTATTTTAGAGTGTTTAAGCTTATCTTAAAAATTTGAAAACTTTAACATTTTTTACTAAAATTTGCGAGTTGACTGATAGAATATTTCTGTCAGGAGTGACTATAGGTAAAATTTAAGTTTTCCTTATTTCAACTTAAGGTTTTGGCTTTTCGCGTTTCAGAGTGTATTAAAGCGATCTAGCTATTAATTGTAAAATTGATTTCTTAAAAGATAGTCATTTTTACGCTGGGTGTTGGTAAATTTGTTAGAGTCCCGATTGTCCATACAAAACCAAACTTTTTTATTATTCAATATTTCAGTCTGGGGCTTCGGATTTACATGTTTCAGCGTATTTTAGAGTGTTTAAGCTTATCTTAAAAATTTGAAAAACTTTTAACATTTTTTACTAAAATTTGCGAGTTGACTTATAGAATATTTCTGTCAGGAGTGACTATAGGTAAAATTTAAGTTTTCGTTATTTCAACCTAAGGTCTTGGCTTTTCGCGTTTCAGAGTGTATTAAAGCGTTCTAGCTATTAATTGTAAAATTGATTTCTTAAAAGATAGTCATTTTTACGCTGGGTGTTGGTAAATTTGTTAGAGTCCAGATTGCCCATACAAAACCAAACTTTTTTATTATTCAATATTTCAGTCTGGGATTTCGGATTTACATGTTTCAGCGTATTTTAGAGTGTTTAAGCTTATCTTAAAAATTTGAAAAACTTTTAACATTTTATACTAAAATTTGCGAGTTGACTGATAGAATATTTCTATGTCAGGAGTGGATATAAGTAAAATTTAAGTTTTCGTTATTTCAACCTAATGTCTTGGCTTTTCGCGTTTCAGAGTGTATTAAAGCGATCTAGCTATTAATTGTAAAATTGATTTCTTAAAAGATAGTCATTTTTACGCAGGGTGTTGATAAATTTGTTAGAGTCCCGATTGTCCATACAAAACCAAACTTTTTTATTATTCAATATTTCAGTCTGGGGCTTCGGATTTACACGTTTCAGCGTATTTTAGAGTGTTTAAGCTTATCTTAAAAATTTGAAAAACTTTAACATTTTTTACTAAAATTTGCGAGTTGACTGATAGAATATTTCTGTCAGGAGTGACTATAGGTAAAATTTAAGTTTTCGTTATTTCAACCTAAGGTCTTGGCTTTTCGCGTTTCAGAGTGTATTAAAGCGATCTAGCTATTAATTGTAAAATTGATTTCTTAAAAGATAGTCATTTTTACGCTGGGTGTTGGTAAATTTGTTAGAGTCCCGATTGTCCATACAAAACCAAACTTTTTTATTATTCAATATTTCAGTCTGGGGCTTCGGATTTACATGTTTCAGCGTATTTTAGAGTGTTTAAGCTTATCTTAAAAATTTGAAAAACTTTTAACATTTTTTACTAAAATTTGCGAGTTGACTTATAGAATATTTCTGTCAGGAGTGACTATAGGTAAAATTTAAGTTTTCGTTATTTCAACCTAAGGTCTTGGCTTTTCGCGTTTCAGAGTGTATTAAAGCGATCTAGCTATTAATTGTAAAATTGATTTCTTAAAAGATAGTCATTTTTACGCTGGGTGTTGGTAAATTTGTTGGAGTCCCGATTGCCCATACAAAACCAAACTTTTTTATTATTCAATATTTCAGTCTGGGACTTCGGATTTACATGTTTCAGCGTATTTTAGAGTGTTTAAGCTTATCTTAAAAATTTGAAAAACTTTTAACATTTTATACTAAAATTTGCGAGTTGACTGATAGAATATTTCTATGTCAGGAGTGACTATAGGTAAAATTTAAGTTTTCGTTATTTCAACCTAAGGTCTTGGCTTTTCGCGTTTCAGAGTGTATTAAAGCAATCTAGCTATTAATTGTAAAATTGATTTCTTAAAAGATAGTCATTTTTACGCTGGGTGTTGATAAATTTGTTAGAGTCCCGATTGTCCATACAAAACCAAACTTTTTTATTATTCAATATTTCAGTCTGGGGCTTCGGATTTACATGTTTCAGCGTATTTTAGAGTGTTAAAGCTTATCTTAAAAGTTTGAAAAACTTTTAACATTTTTTACTAAAATTTGCGAGTTGACTTATAGAATATTTCTGTCAGGAGTGACTATAGGTAAAATTTAAGTTTTCGTTATTTCAACCTAAGGTCTTGGCTTTTCGCGTTTCAGAGTGTATTAAAGCGATCTAGCTATTAATTGAAAAATTGATTTCTTAAAAGATAGTCATTTTTACGCTGGGTGTTGGTAAATTTGTTAGAGTCCCGATTGTCCATACAAAACCAAACTTTTTTATTATTCAATATTTCAGTCTGGGGCTTCGGATTTACATGTTTCAGCGTATTTTAGAGTGTTTAAGCTTATCTTAAAAATTTGAAAAACTTTTAACATTTTTTACTAAAATTTGCGAGTTGACTTATAGAATATTTCTGTCAGGAGTGACTATAGGTAAAATTTAAGTTTTCGTTATTTCAACCTAAGGTCTTGGCTTTTCGCGTTTCAGAGTGTATTAAAGCGATCTAGCTATTAATTGAAAAATTGATTTCTTAAAAGATAGTCATTTTTACGCTGGGTGTTGGTAAATTTGTTAGAGTCCCGATTGCCCATACAAAACCAAACTTTTTTATTATTCAATATATCAGTCTGGGATTTCGGATTTACACGTTTCAGCGTATTTTAGAGTGTTTAAGCTTATCTTAAAAATTTGAAAACTTTAACATTTTTTACTAAAATTTGCGAGTTGACTGATAGAATATTTCTGTCAGGAGTGACTATAGGTAAAATTTAAGTTTTCGTTATTTCAACTTAAGGTTTTGGCTTTTCGCGTTTCAGAGTGTATTAAAGCGATCTAGCTATTAATTGTAAAATTGATTTCTTAAAAGATAGTCATTTTTACGCTGGGTGTTGGTAAATTTGTTAGAGTCCCGATTGTCCATACAAAACCAAACTTTTTTATTATTCAATATTTCAGTCTGGGGCTTCGGATTTACATGTTTCAGCGTATTTTAGAGTGTTTAAGCTTATCTTAAAAATTTGAAAAACTTTTAACATTTTTTACTAAAATTTGCGAGTTGACTTATAGAATATTTCTGTCAGGAGTGACTATAGGTAAAATTTAAGTTTTCGTTATTTCAACCTAAGGTCTTGGCTTTTCGCGTTTCAGAGTGTATTAAAGCGTTCTAGCTATTAATTGTAAAATTGATTTCTTAAAAGATAGTCATTTTTACGCTGGGTGTTGGTAAATTTGTTAGAGTCCAGATTGCCCATACAAAACCAAACTTTTTTATTATTCAATATTTCAGTCTGGGATTTCGGATTTACATGTTTCAGCGTATTTTAGAGTGTTTAAGCTTATCTTAAAAATTTGAAAAACTTTTAACATTTTATACTAAAATTTGCGAGTTGACTGATAGAATATTTCTATGTCAGGAGTGGATATAAGTAAAATTTAAGTTTTCGTTATTTCAACCTAATGTCTTGGCTTTTCGCGTTTCAGAGTGTATTAAAGCGATCTAGCTATTAATTGTAAAATTGATTTCTTAAAAGATAGTCATTTTTACGCAGGGTGTTGATAAATTTGTTAGAGTCCCGATTGTCCATACAAAACCAAACTTTTTTATTATTCAATATTTCAGTCTGGGGCTTCGGATTTACACGTTTCAGCGTATTTTAGAGTGTTTAAGCTTATCTTAAAAATTTGAAAAACTTTAACATTTTTTACTAAAATTTGCGAGTTGACTGATAGAATATTTCTGTCAGGAGTGACTATAGGTAAAATTTAAGTTTTCGTTATTTCAACCTAAGGTCTTGGCTTTTCGCGTTTCAGAGTGTATTAAAGCGATCTAGCTATTAATTGTAAAATTGATTTCTTAAAAGATAGTCATTTTTACGCTGGGTGTTGGTAAATTTGTTAGAGTCCCGATTGTCCATACAAAACCAAACTTTTTTATTATTCAATATTTCAGTCTGGGGCTTCGGATTTACATGTTTCAGCGTATTTTAGAGTGTTTAAGCTTATCTTAAAAATTTGAAAAACTTTTAACATTTTTTACTAAAATTTGCGAGTTGACTTATAGAATATTTCTGTCAGGAGTGACTATAGGTAAAATTTAAGTTTTCGTTATTTCAACCTAAGGTCTTGGCTTTTCGCGTTTCAGAGTGTATTAAAGCGATCTAGCTATTAATTGTAAAATTGATTTCTTAAAAGATAGTCATTTTTACGCTGGGTGTTGGTAAATTTGTTGGAGTCCCGATTGCCCATACAAAACCAAACTTTTTTATTATTCAATATTTCAGTCTGGGACTTCGGATTTACATGTTTCAGCGTATTTTAGAGTGTTTAAGCTTATCTTAAAAATTTGAAAAACTTTTAACATTTTATACTAAAATTTGCGAGTTGACTGATAGAATATTTCTATCATATAATATAATATTATATTAATATCATATAATATTAAAGCGATCTAGCTATTAATTGTAAAATTGATTTCTTAAAAGATAGTCATTTTTACGCAGGGTGTTGATAAATTTGTTAGAGTCCCGATTGTCCATACAAAACCAAACTTTTTTATTATTCAATATTTCAGTCTGGGGCTTCGGATTTACATGTTTCAGCGTATTTTAGAGTGTTAAAGCTTATCTTAAAAGTTTGAAAAACTTTTAACATTTTTTACTAAAATTTGCGAGTTGACTTATAGAATATTTCTGTCAGGAGTGACTATAGGTAAAATTTAAGTTTTCGTTATTTCAACCTAAGGTCTTGGCTTTTCGCGTTTCAGAGTGTATTAAAGCGATCTAGCTATTAATTGAAAAATTGATTTCTTAAAAGATAGTCATTTTTACGCTGGGTGTTGGTAAATTTGTTAGAGTCCCGATTGTCCATACAAAACCAAACTTTTTTATTATTCAATATTTCAGTCTGGGGCTTCGGATTTACATGTTTCAGCGTATTTTAGAGTGTTTAAGCTTATCTTAAAAATTTGAAAAACTTTTAACATTTTTTACTAAAATTTGCGAGTTGACTTATAGAATATTTCTGTCAGGAGTGACTATAGGTAAAATTTAAGTTTTCGTTATTTCAACCTAAGGTCTTGGCTTTTCGCGTTTCAGAGTGTATTAAAGCGATCTAGCTATTAATTGAAAAATTGATTTCTTAAAAGATAGTCATTTTTACGCTGGGTGTTGGTAAATTTGTTAGAGTCCAGATTGCCCATACAAAACCAAACTTTTTTATTATTCAATATATCAGTCTGGGATTTCGGATTTACACGTTTCAGCGTATTTTAGAGTGTTTAAGCTTATCTTAAAAATTTGAAAAACTTTTAACATTTTTTACTAAAATTTGCGAGTTGACTGATAGAATATTTCTATGTCAGGAGTGGCTATAGGTAAAATTTAAGTTTTCGTTATTTCAACCTAAGGTCTTGGCTTTTCGCGTTTCAGAGTGTATTAAAGCGATCTAGCTATTAATTGAAAAATTGATTTCTTAAAAGATAGTCATTTTTACGCTGGGTGTTGGTAAATTTGTTAGAGTCCCGATTGTCCATACAAAACCAAACTTTTTTATTATTCAATATTTCAGTCTGGGGCTTCGGATTTACATGTTTCAGCGTATTTTAGAGTGTTTAAGCTTATCTTAAAAATTTGAAAAACTTTTAACATTTTTTACTAAAATTTGCGAGTTGACTTATAGAATATTTCTGTCAGGAGTGACTATAGGTAAAATTTAAGTTTTCGTTATTTCAACCTAAGGTCTTGGCTTTTCGCGTTTCAGAGTGTATTAAAGCGATCTAGCTATTAATTGAAAAATTGATTTCTTAAAAGATAGTCATTTTTACGCTGGGTGTTGGTAAATTTGTTAGAGTCCCGATTGTCCATACAAAACCAAACTTTTTTATTATTCAATATTTCAGTCTGGGATTTCGGATTTACATGTTTCAGCGTATTTTAGAGTGTTTAAGCTTATCTTAAAAATTTGAAAAACTTTTAACATTTTATACTAAAATTTGCGAGTTGACTGATAGAATATTTCTATGTCAGGAGTGGATATAAGTAAAATTTAAGTTTTCGTTATTTCAACCTAATGTCTTGGCTTTTCGCGTTTCAGAGTGTATTAAAGCGATCTAGCTATTAATTGTAAAATTGATTTCTTAAAAGATAGTCATTTTTACGCAGGGTGTTGATAAATTTGTTAGAGTCCCGATTGTCCATACAAAACCAAACTTTTTTATTATTCAATATTTCAGTCTGGGGCTTCGGATTTACACGTTTCAGCGTATTTTAGAGTGTTTAAGCTTATCTTAAAAATTTGAAAAACTTTAACATTTTTTACTAAAATTTGCGAGTTGACTGATAGAATATTTCTGTCAGGAGTGACTATAGGTAAAATTTAAGTTTTCGTTATTTCAACCTAAGGTCTTGGCTTTTCGCGTTTCAGAGTGTATTAAAGCGATCTAGCTATTAATTGTAAAATTGATTTCTTAAAAGATAGTCATTTTTACGCTGGGTGTTGGTAAATTTGTTAGAGTCCCGATTGTCCATACAAAACCAAACTTTTTTATTATTCAATATTTCAGTCTGGGGCTTCGGATTTACATGTTTCAGCGTATTTTAGAGTGTTTAAGCTTATCTTAAAAATTTGAAAAACTTTTAACATTTTTTACTAAAATTTGCGAGTTGACTTATAGAATATTTCTGTCAGGAGTGACTATAGGTAAAATTTAAGTTTTCGTTATTTCAACCTAAGGTCTTGGCTTTTCGCGTTTCAGAGTGTATTAAAGCGATCTAGCTATTAATTGTAAAATAGATTTCTTAAAAGATAGTCATTTTTACGCTGGGTGTTGGTAAATTTGTTGGAGTCCCGATTGCCCATACAAAACCAAACTTTTTTATTATTCAATATTTCAGTCTGGGACTTCGGATTTACATGTTTCAGCGTATTTTAGAGTGTTTAAGCTTATCTTAAAAATTTGAAAAACTTTTAACATTTTATACTAAAATTTGCGAGTTGACTGATAGAATATTTCTATGTCAGGAGTGACTATAGGTAAAATTTAAGTTTTCGTTATTTCAACCTAAGGTCTTGGCTTTTCGCGTTTCAGAGTGTATTAAAGCGATCTAGCTATTAATTGTAAAATTGATTTCTTAAAAGATAGTCATTTTTACGCAGGGTGTTGATAAATTTGTTAGAGTCCCGATTGTCCATACAAAACCAAACTTTTTTATTATTCAATATTTCAGTCTGGGGCTTCGGATTTACATGTTTCAGCGTATTTTAGAGTGTTAAAGCTTATCTTAAAAGTTTGAAAAACTTTTAACATTTTTTACTAAAATTTGCGAGTTGACTTATAGAATATTTCTGTCAGGAGTGACTATAGGTAAAATTTAAGTTTTCGTTATTTCAACCTAAGGTCTTGGCTTTTCGCGTTTCAGAGTGTATTAAAGCGATCTAGCTATTAATTGAAAAATTGATTTCTTAAAAGATAGTCATTTTTACGCTGGGTGTTGGTAAATTTGTTAGAGTCCCGATTGTCCATACAAAACCAAACTTTTTTATTATTCAATATTTCAGTCTGGGGCTTCGGATTTACATGTTTCAGCGTATTTTAGAGTGTTTAAGCTTATCTTAAAAATTTGAAAAACTTTTAACATTTTTTACTAAAATTTGCGAGTTGACTTATAGAATATTTCTGTCAGGAGTGACTATAGGTAAAATTTAAGTTTTCGTTATTTCAACCTAAGGTCTTGGCTTTTCGCGTTTCAGAGTGTATTAAAGCGATCTAGCTATTAATTGAAAAATTGATTTCTTAAAAGATAGTCATTTTTACGCTGGGTGTTGGTAAATTTGTTAGAGTCCAGATTGCCCATACAAAACCAAACTTTTTTATTATTCAATATATCAGTCTGGGATTTCGGATTTACACGTTTCAGCGTATTTTAGAGTGTTTAAGCTTATCTTAAAAATTTGAAAAACTTTTAACATTTTTTACTAAAATTTGCGAGTTGACTGATAGAATATTTCTATGTCAGGAGTGGCTATAGGTAAAATTTAAGTTTTCGTTATTTCAACCTTACGTCTTGGCTTTTTGCTTTTTAGAGTGTATTAAAGCGATTTAACTATTAATTGAAAAATTGATTTTTTAAAAGATAGTCGATTATTGCGGGTCGTTGTAAAATTCGACAGTCTCGAGTGCCCATACAATACCAAATTTCTTATTATTCAATATTTCAGTCTGGGGTTTCGGATTTACATGTTTCAGCGTGTCTTAGAGTGTTTAAGACGATTTTAAAAATTTGTAAAACTTTAACAATTTTCACTAAAATTTGCCAGTTTACTGATAGAATACTTCTCTAAGTCCCGAGTGACTATAGGTATAATTTAATTTTTTGTTATTTCAACCTAAGGTCTTGGCTTTTTACGTTTCAGAGTGTTTTAAAGCGATTTAACTATTATTTGTATAATTGATTTCTTGAAAGATAACCACTTTTACGCTAAGTTTCTTTTATAATAGTTCATATAGGTCTTAAGATTAGTGTTTAGTGTATTTTTAGCTTCAAACCTTCTTTTATTACATTAACTGGTCCACGTGGGTTATAAAAATATTAGATGTACACCTCTTAGCGTTACCCAGAAAATACCACGGGGAGGTGGATGTACGTCATTTTCCACACATTCACACACACACACACACACACACACACACACACACACACACACACACACACACACACACACACACACACACACACACACACACACACACACACACACACACACACACACACACACACACACACACACACACACACACACATGGTTTACGGGTCTTTTAGTCAACCGCGCCAGTGACCTTCACTCACCCCAGACTTTTCAAAGGAGTAGCTAAAGTAATAGCTTTAACTTCTCAATCTAATAAGTTCCACATTCACACATACACTCATACAGTTTATTCATTAAGAACAATTTTTACAATATTTATAAAATTATGAGAGGTCAATATGTTATTTAATGAAGATTCATAATGCATACCATAACTATGCATAACCTCTTTAGCTTTATTTAAGATATTTATACTGTTTGGCACAGGATATCTTGAAAAACTTGGTACAAAACCATCTTTCTTAGCTCTCTTTAGCGCTCTTTTATATCGTATTCTTTCTGTACGAATGCACTTATACTCCATTACTCCATACTTTTCATAGTATGTGTCTTTTTCCAATACACAAAAGATATGTTTTAAATCCATATTATCAGGTATAACAGCAACTTTAGGTATTTGATTAATTAACGTTTCAATTAGTTTTTGATTATTTGCCAACACTTTATGTAAAGAGTGAGTCAACTCAAGGTTTTCTTTTTTAATTCTATATTCTCCATACTTGCGAATTGATGGGAGGATTTCTTCGAACACCCAATCTTGAAAGCGTTTAGCTAATCTCATCTTAGACGATAAAATTAAGGAATATAAACCTGGTTCATTGATGAATGTGGTACTTTTTTGAAAGTTAGAGGGTAGCACTGAACTAGTTCCATCTATATCCTTAAATAACTTTTTATATTTTTCTTTAACTAGATCATTTATTGCTTTCCGTGGTCTTTTGTATTCTAGAATCTCTGATATATCATTAGCCTTAAACCATGGATTGTTTTCACGATCAAATAAGACAGCTACAGGTTTATTATCAAACATGTAACACTGCAGTGCAGACATGCTAAAGTAATTTGTTATCTATTTAATTTAAATATTAATTGAATATTAAAATTATCATACACCTTTTAAATATCCGAAAAAACCGGAGTTGTGAAAAAGATGTTCACTCGGCAAAAGTTCGCCAAATAATGAAAGACATGGTTAAACGAGCTGCTTTTATACCCAACGGAGAATGGAGAAAAACCTTCTGCGCATGCGCAGTAGAGGAATACTATAGGACATACACAATTGTACATTACATTTAAAACTTTTCTTGTAAAAAAAAAAACAAATATATATCAGAATTATATACCAACACAATATGCTTTATGTTTTACTAACATATTTTAAAAACATATTACATATTAAAAAAACACTATTAAATAGGACCTTAAAGGTAGCATCAAAACGATGCTACCCTTTCTGCCAAAAGAGGGTTACTTTATCACTTTTAAGGTTAAAACTAATGTTTGGTTAAGAATTTACACACGCATATATATATATATGCTAGTTCTGACTAAAAAAAAAAAACGGTACATAAAATAGTTGCTTAAAAAACTTGTAGATATATTTTACAAGGTGGCACCTTTAAATAGCACCATTTATATGGGTTAAGCCCAAGTTTAACTTCTAAGTCACCTTTAAGGTGAAAACTAGTTTGTTAAGAATTTAAATACATAATAATATATCTAGTAGTTTGACCTAAAATCTATTCTTTAAAGTGTTGTTTAAATTTTTGAAACAAAACTTTATGTATAAAAAATAGCACATCAAGAGTAGCACCAAAATGGTGCTACCTTAAAATAGCAACATTAATGTGGGTTTAAAGCGAAATGGAAGTTACAAAATAACCTTAAGGTTTTATTAGGAATTTACATATATAAACATATTGGGTTGTTTGACCTTAAAAATCATTTAAACGTGTTTAAAAACCTAAATCAAAATTTTATTTATAAAATTAGTACATCAAAGGTAGCACAAAAACGAGACTACCTTTAAGTAGCAACATTTTTATGGGTTAAGCTTAATTAGAACTTTTCAATTTAGTGTTAAAAGTGAAAACCACAATTGTGTTTAATATATATAAACATAATTGGTAGATTGATATGAACACAGTATAAACGCTTATAATGTTGTTTAAAACTTAAAGCAAGATTTTATGTATAAATATACTACTTCAAAGGTAGCACCAAAACGGTGCTACCTTTAGATAAAAACATTTAAGCCTAAATAGAAATTCAATAATCACCCAAAAACCGCTTTAATAAACTCTGAAACCCGAAAAGTCAGACCTTAGGTTGAAATATAAAAACTTAAACTTTACCTATATCCACTCGGGATAGTCACTCCTGACTTAGAAATAATCTATCGGTCAACTCGCAAATTTTAGTATAAAATGTCAAGGTTTTTCAAATTTTTAAGATAAGCTTAAACACTCTAAAATACGCTGAAACATGTAAATCCGAAATCACAGACTGAAATAACGAATAATAAAAAAGTTTGGTTTTGTATGGGCAATCGGTACTCTAACAAATTTACCAACACCCAGCATAAAAATGACTATCTTTTAAGAAATCAATTTTACAATTAATAGCTAGATCGCTTTAATACACTCTGAAACGCGAAAAGCCAAGACCTTAGGTTGAAATAACGAAAACTTAAATTTTACCTATAGTCACTCCTGACATAGAAATATTCTATCAGTCAACTCGCAAATTTTAGTAAAAAATGTTAAAGTTTTTCAAATTTTTAAGATAAGCTTAAACACTCTAAAATACGCTGAAACATATATATCCGAAATCCCAGACTGAAATATTGAATAATAAAAAAGTTTGGTTTTGTATGGGCAATCGGGACTCTAACAAACTTACCAACACCCAGCGTAAAAATGACTATCTTTTAAGAAAACAATTTTACAATTAATAGCTAAATCGCTTTAATACACTCTGAAACGCGAAAAGCCAAGACCTTAGGTTGAAATAACGAAAACTTAAATTTTACCTATAGTCACTCCTGACATAGAAATATTCTATCAGTCAACTCGCAAATTTTAGTATAAAATGTTAAAAGTTTTTCAAATTTTTAAGATAAGCTTAAACACTCTAAAATACGCTGAAACATGTAACTCCGAAGCCCAAAACTGAAATATTGAATAATAAAAAAGTTTGGTTTTGTATGGACAATCGGGACTCTAACAAATTTATCAACACCCAGCGTAAAAATGACTATCTTTTAAGAAATCAATTTTACAATTAATAGCTAGATCGCTTTAATACACTCTGAAACGCGAAAAGCCAAGACCTTAGGTTGAAATAACGAAAACTTAAATTTTACCTATATCCACTCCTGACATAGAAATATTCTATCAGTCAACTCGCAAATTTTATTATAAAATGTTAAAAGTTTTTCAAATTTTTAAGATAAGCTTAAACACTCTAAAATACGCTGAAACATGTAAATCCGAAGCCCCAGACTGAAATATTGAATAATAAAAAAGTTTGGTTTTGTATGGACAATCGGGACTCTAACAAATTTACCAACACCCAGCGTAAAAATGACTATCTTTTAAGAAATCAATTTTACAATTAATAGCTAGATCTCTTTAATACACTCTGAAACGCGAAAAGCCAAGACCTAAGGTTGAAATAACGAAAACTTAAATTTTACCTATAGTCACTCCTGACAGAAATATTCTATCAGTCAACTCGCAAATTTTAGTAAAAAATGTTAAAGTTTTTCAAATTTTTAAGATAAGCTTAAACACTCTAAAATACGCTGAAACATGTAAATCCGAAGTCCCAGACTGAAATATTGAATAATAAAAAAGTTTGGTTTTGTATGGGCAATCTGGACTCTAACAAATTTACCAACACCCAGCGTAAAAATGACTATCTTTTAAGAAATCAATTTTTCAATTAATAGCTAGATCGCTTTAATACACTCTGAAACGCGAAAAGCCAAGACCTTAGGTTGAAATAACGAAAACTTAAATTTTACCTATAGTCACTCCTGACATAGAAATATTCTATCAGTCAACTCGCAAATTTTAGTATAAAATGTTAAAAGTTTTTCAAATTTTTAAGATAAGCTTAAACACTCTAAAATACGCTGAAACATGTAAATCCGAAGTCCCAGACTGAAATATTGAATAATAAAAAAGTTTGGTTTTGTATGGGCAATC
The DNA here is from genome assembly GCA_030545055.2 of Neoaliturus tenellus. Taxonomy (NCBI): domain Eukaryota; kingdom Metazoa; phylum Arthropoda; class Insecta; order Hemiptera; family Cicadellidae; genus Neoaliturus; species Neoaliturus tenellus. Next base: position 73,785,613 of record CM061536.1, on the reverse strand, counting down.
GGGACTCCAACAAATTTACCAACACCCAGCGTAAAAATGACTATCTTTTAAGAAATCAATTTTACAATTAATAGCTAGATCGCTTTAATACACTCTGAAACGCGAAAAGCCAAGACCTTAGGTTGAAATAACGAAAACTTAAATTTTACCTATAGTCACTCCTGACAGAAATATTCTATCAGTCAACTCGCAAATGTTAGTATAAAAATGTTAAAGTTTTTCAAATTTTTAAGATAAGCTTAAACACTCTAAAATACGCTGAAACATATAAATCCGAAATCCCAGACTGAAATATTGAATAATAAGAAAGTTTGGTTTTGTATGGGTAATCGGGACTCTAACAAATTTACCAACACCCAGCGTAAAAATGACTATCTTTTAAGAAATCAATTTTACAATTAATAGCTAAATCGCTTTAATACACTCTGAAACGCGAAAAGCCAAGACCTTAGGTTGAAATAACGAAAACTTAAATTTTACCTATAGTCACTCCTGACAGAAATATTCTATAAGTCAACTCGCAAATTTTAGTAAAAAATGTTAAAAGTTTTTCAAATTTTTAAGATAAGCTTAAACACTCTAAAATACGCTGAAACATGTAAATCCGAAGCCCCAGACTGAAATATTGAATAATAAAAAAGTTTGGTTTTGTATGGACAATCGGGACTCTAACAAATTTATCAACACCCAGCGTAAAAATGACTATCTTTTAAGAAATCAATTTTACAATTAATAGCTAGATCGCTTTAATACACTCTGAAACGCGAAAAGCCAAGACATTAGGTTGAAATAACGAAAACTTAAATTTTACTTATATCCACTCCTGACATAGAAATATTCTATCAGTCAACTCGCAAATTTTAGTATAAAATGTTAAAAGTTTTTCAAATTTTTAAGATAAGCTTAAACACTCTAAAATACGCTGAAACATGTAAATCCGAAATCCCAGACTGAAATATTGAATAATAAAAAAGTTTGGTTTTGTATGGGCAATCTGGACTCTAACAAATTTACCAACACCCAGCGTAAAAATGACTATCTTTTAAGAAATCAATTTTACAATTAATAGCTAGAACGCTTTAATACACTCTGAAACGCGAAAAGCCAAGACCTTAGGTTGAAATAACGAAAACTTAAATTTTACCTATAGTCACTCCTGACAGAAATATTCTATCAGTCAACTCGCAAATTTTAGTAAAAAATGTTAAAGTTTTTCAAATTTTTAAGATAAGCTTAAACACTCTAAAATACGCCGAAACATGTAAATCCGAAGTCCCAGACTGAAATATTGAATAATAAAAAAGTTTGGTTTTGTATGGGCAATCTGGACTCTAACAAATTTACCAACACCCAGCGTAAAAATGACTATCTTTTAAGAAATCAATTTTTCAATTAATAGCTAGATCGCTTTAATACACTCTGAAACGCGAAAAGCCAAGACCTTAGGTTGAAATAACGAAAACTTAAATTTTACCTATAGTCACTCCTGACAGAAATATTCTATAAGTCAACTCGCAAATTTTAGTAAAAAATGTTAAAAGTTTTTCAAATTTTTAAGATAAGCTTTAACACTCTAAAATACGCTGAAACATGTAAATCCGAAGCCCCAGACTGAAATATTGAATAATAAAAAAGTTTGGTTTTGTATGGACAATCGGGACTCTAACAAATTTATCAACACCCAGCGTAAAAATAACTATCTTTTAAGAAATCAATTTTACAATTAATAGCTAGATTGCTTTAATACACTCTGAAACGCGAAAAGCCAAGACCTTAGGTTGAAATAACGAAAACTTAAATTTTACCTATAGTCACTCCTGACATAGAAATATTCTATCAGTCAACTCGCAAATTTTAGTATAAAATGTTAAAAGTTTTTCAAATTTTTAAGATAAGCTTAAACACTCTAAAATACGCTGAAACATGTAAATCCGAAGTCCCAGACTGAAATATTGAATAATAAAAAAGTTTGGTTTTGTATGGGCAATCGGGACTCCAACAAATTTACCAACACCCAGCGTAAAAATGACTATCTTTTAAGAAATCAATTTTACAATTAATAGCTAGATCGCTTTAATACACTCTGAAACGCGAAAAGCCAAGACCTTAGGTTGAAATAACGAAAACTTAAATTTTACCTATAGTCACTCCTGACAGAAATATTCTATCAGTCAACTCGCAAATGTTAGTATAAAAATGTTAAAGTTTTTCAAATTTTTAAGATAAGCTTAAACACTCTAAAATACGCTGAAACATATAAATCCGAAATCCCAGACTGAAATATTGAATAATAAGAAAGTTTGGTTTTGTATGGGTAATCGGGACTCTAACAAATTTACCAACACCCAGCGTAAAAATGACTATCTTTTAAGAAATCAATTTTACAATTAATAGCTAAATCGCTTTAATACACTCTGAAACGCGAAAAGCCAAGACCTTAGGTTGAAATAGTGAAAAACTAAATTTTACATATAGTCACAATTGTTAAAGTCCCCAAGGTCATCGCAATTCCCCCCACCACTTTCCTTATACCTAGGGCACCCGGAGCCGTACGATCAGTCGCTCTGCGACTGTCGTGGGGTGCACACTGGTGTCGGCACTCTGCTCTACGGTGTTAAGTTAAAGTTTAGGATTTATCATGTACAACAATAAAAACTTAGCAAATTATAACATTTTAGCCAGTTCAATTTACCACACTTACACTTATTTGGCAAAAACATAAAACTGTTGTACCATGAGTAAATTTTTCTAAGTGTTGGTTCAAACCTGGGGGTACTTCTGTTGAGATGAAAACTTTAACTCTAATCGTACGAAGAGTAAATATTTCTAAGTGTTTGCTCAAACCTTTAGGTAGCTCAACGCGCGGGGACGGGCTGCGAGCCGGCTGTGGCCGGGCCGCCTTATATCCCCACCGGGGTGGTCACGCCCAGGATATCAGGGGTGTGGGAGGGGGTGGGGGGGGTCACTTCTCGTCCGGAGCAAAAAACTTTTTGGTCAAGGTCAAAATTTTTTCGAAAAAAAAAGTTCGGGGGGGGGGGGGTCACTTCTCGTCCGGAGCAAAAAACTTTTTGGTCAAGGTCAAAAATTTTTTCGAAAAAAAAGTTCGGGGGGGGGGTCACTTCTCGTCCGGAGCAAAAAACTTTTTGGTCAAGGTCAAAAATTTTTTTCGAAAAAAAAGTTCGGGGGGGGGGGGCTCGCCAAACTTTTCGCCCGGGGGGGGGGGGGGTTCAAGTGGGTCAAGGTCACCCACAACACTTCTACTCTAAGTGTTGGCTATACCCCCACCACAACTGAGTCCCTAGGCTGCACAACACCGCTCGGCCAGTATGTCTCCGGCTTCCATGCGGTGCGTCTCGCTGTTCTCCAACTCTCTATATGTAAGTATTTTTACAAGTTTTGAATCTAGGTCACTTCACTTTAACTCTGGGACAATATCGACTTGTGGTATTTCAGTGTTTTCACTCAAGGTCACCACACTTTAACTCTGCTGTTCTCCAACTCTCTATATGTAAGTATTTTTAAAAGTTTTGAATCTAGGTCACTTCACTTTAACTCTGGGACAATATCGACTTGTGGTATTTCAGTGTTTTCACTCAAGGTTATCACACTTTAACTCTGAGACTGCATCAACTTGTATTATTTATGTGTTTTGACTCAAGGTTACCACACTTTAACTTTGGGGTGGTATCAACTTGTAGTATTTCTATGTTTTGACTCAAGGTCATCACACTTTAAATCTGGGGCAATATCGACTTGTAGTACTTCAGTATTTTAACTCAAGGTCACCAAACTTTAACTCTGAGACTGCAGCAACTTGTATTATTTCTGTGTTTTGACTCAAGGTCATCACACTTTAACTCTGGGATGATTTTGACTTAAAGTATTTCAGTGTTTTGACTCAAGGTCGTCACACTTTAACTCTGGGGCGGGATCGACTTGTAGTATTTCTGTGTTTTGACTCAAGGTCACCACACTTTAACGCTGGGACGGGATCGACTTGTAGTATTTCTGTGTTTTCACTCAAGGTCATCACACTTTAACTCTGGGGTGATTTCAACTTATAGTATTTCAGTGTTTTCACTCAAGGTCACCACACTTTAACTCTGGGACGGTATCAACTTGTAGTATTTCTATGTTTTTACTCAAGGTCATCACACTTTAACATGTAAATTTAAGGTAGCACCAAAACGGTGCTACCTGGCTTGACATTTTCAAGTTTCCCGAGGTCATCGCAGTTTCCCCCACCACTTCCCATATACCTAGAGTGCGCAGGGCCGGACAGTCAGTCGCTCTGTGACTGTCGTAGGGTGTGCATCGCGGTTGCTACTCCAATTCCTGACAATTTCGGGTATTTCAAGGTCACCACACTTAAACTCTGGCAAATACACATTAAACAGTTTTACTAAGAGTAAATTTTTCTAAGTGTTGACTCAAATCTGAAGATTCTTTAGATACATCTTTAAAAACAATCCTAAGTCCCAAATTTACAGTCAACCTCAAGGTCATCACACTTTAACATGTAAATTTAAGGTAGCACCGAAACAGTGCTACCTGACTTGGCATTTTTAACTTTCCCATGGTCATCACAAATTCCCCCCACCACTTCCCATATACCTAGAGTGCGCAGGGCCGGACAGTCAGTCGCTCGGTGTCTGTCGTAGGGTGCACATCGCGGTTGCAGTAATGGTTAAAGTAAGGCTTTTGGAACAGTTCAAGGTCACCCGAGCGGTGTCACATGATGGTTTAGGCAGAGTCACGTTGCAAACTTCAAGTTTCCTCAGCACTTTTGCTGTTTCTCATCGCAAATTCGCTCCAAGTCGTCAAGGTCACGGTAACCTGACTGAAACTCGGAGCGTAGTGCGAGAAACAGCAAAAGTGCCAACAAATTTTAGGTTTCAGCGTGACCTTGACCTTTGTGACATCGATGACGTCATCTTGATGACGTAAGGAGTGATGACGTCATCAGCACGTCATTTCTGTGACGTCATGGGTGTGACGTCAAGGAAGTGACGTCATTGGTGATGACGTCATCAATGATGCAATCGATGACGTCATCGATGAGGTCATTGACCTCGATGACGTCATCGATGACGTCATCGCTCGGGTGACCTTGAACTGGCCCAAAAGCCTTACTTTTGCACTACTACAAAAGTTAATTAGAAATGTTATAATGTTGATTAACACATACTAAACCCTCTGTTTACAATATAAAAAACATTTTCTACCTTCATTATAGGTAGCAAGTTTATTCCAAAAATGTTGTTAAAACATAACCGAAATTTAACACAGTATTTGGAGCATACGGCCTAAGCTGATAAATATGTCAATGGTCGTGCAAATGTCCCAATAACCTCCGCAGCGCTGCGTTGTCTGGAGCTGCGTTTGCTGATAACTCACAGTTCGCCGCCCCGCCGCCAGGGTCGCCATTGTCGCGGCGCGCTGCATCAGTTGTCTGTGTCGCGTGCTGCTGCTACCGTCGCGTGCGTCAGCGTTTTCGTCAACTATCGGATAACAGCACAGCTTAAGGTGGGAATCATTGACAATACTTTCATACTTAAGCGTATAAAAGTTATAATTTTTTAATGTTTTTATTTTAGGTTTAGCCAAAATATTTTAAAAAATACGTTTGGTCATGAGTTGTATAATGTATAAAATAAATTTAAGTTCATTTTATACATAAATGAGTCGTCATAATTAAAAAGAATTGGACCGTATAAGTTTTATATATATTCCTTTAGTGTATAAGATTGTATAATTACAATCCACTTATATAGTTTTTATATTAAAATTGTCAAAACATAGTAGGTGTATGCTTGAAAAGGAACTGAGAAAACTTTAATACAATAAAATATTAAATTAACATTAAAACCCTTTTGTGAATTTTCGGCTTATTTAATTTATTTTAACTCTTACAGTTTTGGTGGCATCTTTTTCCACCTTCATCAGAGACATTATTTACAATTTTTTAAAAAAAGTTTTAATGTTAATTTAATATGGCTTATTCAAGTTTAAGAACAGAAAGAAAATATTACTTTATTTTTTATTAATAATGTTAAGATACTATTATTTTGTTAATGAATAAGACTGTGGTCCTATCTGAATCAAAAGAACTGTAAGGCATATTGCAATCCATTTTAGTAACGTTTCTAAAAATGTTGTGTTTGATTCAAGTTGTATATTATTAACAAAATTGTTTTTCCTAAAGTGTTGGAAAACGTAATTTAAGGATGAACAGAGTATTCTCTATTATTATTAAAACATTTTAAAATAAACTACACACAACAACAAAATAAGTAAATAGACAAAGTCTTATAGAACTTTACCACCAATATACTTTTATTAGCTTTTTATACTATTTTCTAATTGTATAACGAAAATGTTTTGAAAATTGTTTTCACCATATGTACTATAAACCATGTTTATATGCCATATACACAAAGTGATTTAACAATACCCAAATAATAAAGCCGTATCGAAGATTCTTTAAATATTTACAAATGTTAGAAAATTGAGAAATGTTTTAGATATACTCAGAGTATAATAGTAGGACATCATGATATGAAATAATAGTAAATTATTTATGAAACAGTCGTAATAAATAACATAAATAATACCATTATAGTATGTTAGTGCCATTCACGCCATAATGAATTTTTATAATAAGGAAAACTCCACCCATAATCCGGGTTTATCTGTTTCTCTTTTTAAACTTTGAATCAAAGTTCTTAACTCAGCTCTCATTAAATGTTGAATTTGAAGTTCTGCCATGTAAAGCCCGTGTAACGATCCTCTTGTTCTGACTACAACAGGACTGTGCAACGTAATTATTACTTTTAATTAGAGTTTACTAGTAGAAACCTATGAAAAATACAATTGTTTCCAATAGAATAATACATTCTCTATAGAATAAGTATTTCGCTTTTAAGTTTTAAGAAGGCTTAATTTAAACTGGAAGTAAAATCTTCTTTACTAACTTTCAACAAACAATGTGTTGCTCTAATGCAATATTTTAACTAAGATATACATTTAAATATTTATTAGTTGGAGACAAAAAGTATAGTATTAAAAATCTTGTTCCTAGCCGAGTTTTAATTTAGAGAAATTATTCAGGTACTTTTGTATTTTCATTACACATTTAAAAGTGACAAGTTTGTGCAACAGCAGTTATAGCTTCATCATTCATACTCACCACACTTACAGTGTAACTTATGTCATGTAAGGTATTGTTTTATTTTTTATTTTACTACCACTTCTAATGAAATTTGTTCAAAAAAATATATTAGATAATTATTTAACTACATATTTTAACATAGATTATTTTTACTTACATTTATAATAAGTATATTATTAAGTGTGCCGTACGTTATTGAATAATCTATTTATGATATTACCTCATTGATCTTAATAATTAACGAATCCTAAAGGAGCATCTTGCTACTTATATGGTAATTACTTACCAATGCAATATTAAATGTCCTGATATGTAATTGCTGTAGTTTCGTCATTTTGGGAAGTAAACAATAAAGATATTATTGAATGACTTACATGATTGTAAGTTTTATAAATAAGTGATTAACCTTAAAATTAGTTCTATATTCTCAATATTCTCATTCTAGATTATATATATGTATATATATATATTATATATATATATATATTATATATATATATATATATATATATATATAATATAATATAATTGGTCTATATTCTCGGCCTATAAAATATAATGGAGTTTGGCAACTACCTAATTTCCATACCAACTGTTAGTTATTTTATTACTTTATTTATTAATCCATGTAGGGAAAATCTTTTTAACTCAACTAGTTAATACTATTTTCAGGACGGAAAGCATGGTTTGTCACAAATTATACTATCGATATATCGTTTATTATTTAGAAAATATACCCAGAGCTTTTTACCCCCTTTGCCTACTGGTCAATGAGTGTTCCGCACATCATGTTCCTTGCTAGATTTTGTAAATTAATTAAAAGCTCATATTGTTAATAGGTCTTTGTAATATCATATAACCTCTTATAACTTTTTGGTTATGTTCTAATTTCTTAAACATTTTACAAAATTACAAATAGTGATAAGTTTGTATTGTAGTGTCGCTTAGAATAAGTTTAAACAATCGGAACTCAATACCAGGAAATATTATATCTATAAATTCATTTAGGGGATATTAATTTGATCTTAACTTAAAATAAAACAAGGTCTTTCGACCAATTCAGAATTCTATTTTATATAATAATTTAGAAATCAGACATTAAAAAAATATTAAACAATCGGGGTTGGGTGCTATCGTTCTAATGTGATTTAAATAGTCAAAGGGTTTTTTTATATAATTTGAAGTCGGATTTGCTTACATGAGACGGATTTACCATAGTTGGTGGACCTAATTTTAGTATAAAAAAACGTAGGATATATCATAATTTTAGTATTAAAAATTTATACCTTATTTTAGTACAAAAAAGACACTTCAATCATATAAATCATATTACGCAATAGCACTAAGCTTTCGGTTGCTGAACAGTAAGAAAGTTCAAGTAAGAAAACAGTAAAAATATTTCTAAAAATGCTAAAAATATCAGTTTCTAGGGTTAACCATTTACCCTCGTTGCAACATAGGGTTCGTTGTCAAAATAAACATTTTGTTTCAATGTATTCTGATACATCCAAAACATATGCCACAAATTTTTTTCATTGAAAAAACCCCTTTATCTACCACAGCCCAAAGTAAGAAAATAACCCCTTAAACTTTTACAACATAGCACAAACTTTTATAGGTCCAAAGTTGTAGAGCACTTTTAGAATCTATAATAACCGTATTTTATATTTCTTATTATACCAACCATTTCTTCACTCAAGTCCAAAATGAGACAACATGATCGTTAAAAACTGCTCAAGAATATCACAAAAGTCTTTCTTAACAGTCAATGGTGGGACATACGGCAATATATCATCAAATACCTTAAATTGTTGTTTATTTGATGTTATTTCAATGGCAAGTCAAAATGATTACGTAGGTCAAACACTTTGTCTGGGAGATAAAAAAAGCAACTGTATCAATAATTATTTGAAAAATATCATAAAATTTAATTTTTTGTAAGTTTTCTGCTCAAATATTGTATACAATAGTTACAGTACTAATAGAACGCTTTAAAATTATAAAATTTAAACTGTCATTGTTGTATAATAACCAAGTTATTGATTAAAATGGGTATCAAAATGAAGAAAATAGTAATTTAAAAAGTATTAAAATTGGTGAACAGGGTTAAGATACAGCAAAAAGTCTTTGGACCAAAATTTTTGTAAATAAGGACCAACCGCTTGTAAATAAGGACCAATCAACACAACACAAAAACTAAATTTACAATTTTTGAAGCATTTTACAATTTTATTTTTGAGTGCGTTAAAATAAAAAATGTAAAAGTTTTTGTAATTTTTTTTTTTCATACAAGCTATGTATCGAAAAAATTCAAGTTTCTAGCTAATACGAATGTTTAAAGTAGTTTGTATACATGACCAGTGAGTGAGTAATGGAATTCGTTTGACATCGGGAAGTACAGTTATTTAGACTTCAGGTTCGGAAGTTTTTTCTTGTTCAACTTTTTTTCACTTTACCAAAGTGATATAACTCTTGGTAAGGAATGGAATCAGAAACACTCGTCTAATTCTTCTGATCCCAATCGAAAGAGTGTGTAAGAAGGGATTGCCATCAGTTCCACCAACAATTAACTCAAAATAACAATACGAACGTACCATACATTTGCATTCACAAAGTAATAATTTGAACTACTTATATATATATATTGTAATATATATATATATATATATATATATCTATATATATATATATATATATATATATATATATAGATATATATATATATATATATATATATCTATATATATTACAATAGCAATCCAAAATTGTTCTTGAATTAGTTTCAAATGTGAACTGCCAATTAAAAATTATAAAATAATCAATACAAAAATAAAAGGCTAGTTATAATTCTAATTTGCATAGGTTTTGTAAGTGGTTATTTTTTTATTATCTGCATGTCTATACATCCATTGAAAATAAGGTCAAGATGATACAACTAAAGATGGGCATAAATAGATTAAGTCTAACTCTATTTATTTACTTTAGTAATGTAAATTTCAGATTACAAGTTACATAGGGTCTATCTACATAAACCCTATATTATTGAATTTCAAATTTTCTATATTGTGGTTGACGACTGGACGTTCAATTTGTTAAAAGCAAATTATGCAATTGAGTTTAAATTTTACAAGAATTAGCATTAAGAGTCATTGAAAAATCACACAAACCAAAATATTATCAATCCATTGATCTATTTCAAATTAAAATTGCGAGATATTATTCACTACACATATATGATTTATTATAGTTCGTAGAATATGATTTGAAATATTTTGAAAGAATTAAATTTGAAGTAATTAAAAATTCACAAACGAAGAATAAACCTTAAGTTTTCCCCCAACTTAATAAAAAACTATTTCAATGTCATTACAATACTAAATTATCAAACTATACAAGAGAGTTTTAGATAACTTAAAAACCAAAAAAATACATAAAAGTTTAAGAAGTACATTTAATTACTTTTACAAAAATGTTCCTTACATAAACTTCATGGACGAATAAATGTTAGGTGAAAAACAAATAAATGATGAAAACAATTAAGTAATAAAGGCTAAGTCATCTATAGATGATCAATATATACAGTAGTACAGGACTTTCACCAAAACTGATAAGACTGGACTCAGCCCAACGTTCGTCTCGTGCCGGTCACCGTAGTTAGTTATTATTGTATTCACAATTTAAATAATTTAGTTATTAAACTTAAAATATGCGTCATCATCATTAGTTGTTTTTGTGCAAGTTTAGCAAAATACCTTGCCTTGTTACAAATAATAAAAAAATACAATATGATTGAAATTTTTACAGCGGTTCATGCCTACGCACAGGCGTTTTGCTTTTGCATGCATTATTTACAATATATAATATTTTATTTATTATAAATTATTGTTTAGTTAAAATTTATAATATTGTGCATTGTAATGATCAATTGTATGTGTTATAGAAATAAACTAATTTGAAATTGAATTTGAATTGTGATATCAAAAGTGTGTATTTCTGTAATGAGAGTTATTGGTAGACGATTAAGTATTAATTATTATTTGTTTCTTCAGCAAGACAACCAATAACGGTAACCTTCAACTTACTTTATTTCTGTTATAAATTATGCATTGTATCTAATGGGAAGCCATTTGAAATTAACAACTGTATACGACCACCCATGTCATTTAGTAACATACATACTGCAGAAATACTACGATAGAAAGGAATGATCCATTGAGAGTTGTCACGTTAAGATAAAGTGTAACAGGCGTTATCCAAGAACAGTCTTACTGAATCACCAGTACAACAGTCTATACATCTCTGGTTATGAGAGCTCAGGTCTGTGGCGGCCGTCAACCACTACCATGGAGGGTTTGTTCGAGACCTTTGGTTTCACGGTTGAATTTAAATTCTTTTTTAATTCACTTTTTTAAAGTCAGTGAGTTAAATTCTTAATCAGTTAATAATGCGATTAAAATTTATCTAACTAGTACATCCTTGTTATTCCATCCTAACAAACACCATCCTTTTTCAACAAAGATTTATTTTAAACGTAAATAAAGTTATATACATAATAAATTATTTGCTACGCAAGGAATGAAATAAAAAAAAACACGAATAACATAATAACACGATTCAAATTCTTTAAAGAATTTCCATATAGGGAATATGCTATTACGGTAGTAGTCAGGGTGAGAAATGCTTTTCGGGAAAGCGGCCAAAACCCATCTAATTTTGTTACATTCAAATTAATATATGCAATGAAACCCTTCTATCGTTCTTATTTATTGACATAACTAACTTGGTATCTACATTAATTAGGAAGGGTTTAACTTGTATTTGCTTACAAGTCACAAAAGGCGGTAAACCCACGTACTCACGTACGTACTGGGGTTTATAGGGAAAATAAAAGAAACCGTAACTTGATAAAATTGTGTATTTACTAGGTAGGGTTTAAATTTTACTTACTAACAAAATCCATATGGCGGCAAACCTAAATACTCAACCCCATAGTTTTTATGGAAAAATATAAAAATTTCAATGAAAAATTCGCTGAGTACGCAGGTTTGCTGCGAAGGGGGTATTATTATTTAAGATGTAAACGAAATAAAGTAAAATTAATGAAAGCGTGATTTATATTTAAAAATATTATTCACATATGAGATGGATTTGGAACTTACGTAAGCTCATAGTAACTTTGTAATCTGAACTTCTTGTTAGTACTTTACTGTGGAATCCTCTTTTTAGTTTTCCGAATTGTTATCACTCTCGTCTACAAATGAACTCAGAAACTCTCGTCCAATTCTACCAACATCAATTGAATCGGTTTAATTAAGGAAGAATGTCAGATGATACTACAAAGATTTCCTGCACACGTAATTAAATAATCACGTACGTACGTAAAACGTTCGTAGCACGTACGTAGTAGAATAATCATGGTAAACTTTTGTAATAAGCTACTTATAAAAAACAAACATTCTACATCCTTTCGATGGCAATGGGGCCGATATAACAATCAAGTTTATACAATAAAATATTTGTAATAAAAATGTATCTCTTACATAAACCTAAATCCTTTTTAGTATTTTTGTAAATAATGAATCACATTTGTATGAGTTTAAGGTTTGAAGCAATAATGTTACTTATTTACGCTCCCCAAATGTAGTTCTACTTGTGGGTCTACAATATTATACCAGGTGTCCACAAAGTCTTGCTGTGATTTCTTTATCTTTGCTGTACGGATACAATTACAGCCACACGAATCTTATATTTCTTATTTTCAAGAGAATTTTATCTATTTTTTATCATTTATTCTTTAACACCTACATTCAGTTGATTGACAACAATGCGGGTTACTTACAGTGCAAAAAAAGCCTCGACTAAATACCACCTCGTTCACCCCGATAGACTTCTTTCTTTATACTCCTTAAGTAGGAGTTTGTCAAAGATTTGGTTTATTCTTCCCCAGATCTTAATTTTGAAACTATAAAATAGAGAAAAGTAAATGCACGTCCATTACTTTCGTCCATTACTCAGGAGATCTTAACTAATCCAAAAACTGTTGTTAATAAAGAACGAACCAAAGTTACCTAAAAGATTTGCAAGTAGCCCAAGGTGAAAGAATAGAGTATACTGTATTAAGTTTGTGCATAACTGTAAAAAAATTAAGAAGACACTTGTTAAAACCGAATATAAAACATTAGCCTATCTTTCCATCAATTGTTTTCATACGATTTAATATCTTTATCAGAGCAAGACTTTATGGACATCCGGTATGTATTGTTGCTTTAAAAAATTTGTTTTTAGAAGATAACTGACCCATTACGGCTTCGCTCTTTATTGAATTTATTTTATAGGTAACTAGGCTTGTTCGCTACGCTCACTCGCCGTCACGCTCACCATATATATAACAAATCGCTAAAATACCTAAAATTAGAATTTTTCATTGAATTTGTTTCCTAGCAATCAATAAAACTAGAAAGCGTAGAGGCTTTCACATTTTTCTACTAACAATTGTATGTCCCCTGTGCAGACGGATTTGCACCCCATCCTTGAATAATGTTTATAATGCCTGAAAGTTTCATTATAATTTGATGAGCAGTTTAGGAGCCTACAGGCAACTTCCATACTTCCTCTTTTATAGATATAGATTAAAAATTACAATTGATTATAATATTTTCTTAATGATGAGATCAAATTACCTTGTTCAATCACTGGTTGTCAAAAGACGACATGTTTCGTTCCGTAGAACTTTTCAGGTCCATAGTATGCAACTACCACATAATCCAATGTATTATTACATTGTGGTTTGTCACATAATTCATTACAAAGTGGTCCCAATCACTAAAAATACAAGTTGTCATAGTGATAAAGTTGATAAAAACTGAATAAAACTGATTAAAATTGTACTTGGGCTGGCCAGCACCTCACTCTATCACAAATTAGATAATAGAGTGGTTTTGTAGTTTTAGTGACTGGGACCACATTTTATTGAGTTATTTGACAAACCACAATGTAATAATGCGTTGGATTATTTGGTACTTGCATACTATGTACCTGATGAAGTTCTAAGGAACGAAACATGTCGTATTTTGATAACTAGTGATTGGACAAGGTAATTTTACCTCATCATTAATATATTACAATTCATGGTCACGATGAATACAATATTTTCTTACGACGTTATTAAGATAACAAACAATATTTACCATAAATTTTTATGGATGTGTAATGTAAAATCATACAATATTTTAACAATTCTTCCAAAAGCCACTTGCAATTAACAATGTTATACGATGTAATGAGATAAAAGAGTGATCCTTTGTTAGCTTGTCAACTCCGTTAGAATAAAGGGTAACAGACTTTATCCTCGAATACTCCCACAGCATCACCAGAATAGTCCATATATCTCTGGTTATGACGGGCCAGTCCAGTGGAACGGCAGCGGTCAAGCGCTTTGATCGAGGGTTTGTGCGGGATTTTCCACATCTTGGATTTGACTGTTGAATTTTAACTCTTTTCATAACCTTAATAAATCAGTGAGTTGAATTTTTAATCAACTACTAATTTGATTAAACCTAATATATTATTAAAAACCCGTTATTTATTTTCATCATTCCTAAAAATTTACCGAGTAAAGGCCACTGTTTAACTATTACATGAAACTCAAAAGTAGTTACGATGGTTTGGATTCAATTAAAAACAATTATAAGTAAAGCATAAAACGGAACACATTCCCCATAATTTATGCTGTTAACGACATAACAACATGAAGTCATATGTGGAATTTTAATACGATATTGAACAAAATAGTACTGAGTTTAAAGTTGAACCATTCTCACATTTTTAGCTGAAAGCTATATCTCATATAATTGCATTCTAATGTAGATTATATTAATATAACCCTTTTTTGTGTAACTTGATCCTTCAAGGGAGGGGTCAGAAATAGTGATTGGAACTCTTTGTTTATCCGTGCCAACATTTCATTGGGTGAAGCCTTATGGGTTTTTTATATTGGTTTTATTTCACCGTTGCATACCAGCAGGTAATTTTACATTACAACATCGTATGTAAACATGTATTGAGTATCTATATATTAATACGCAAGCATGTTTCATTTCCTCCTTTTTTCTCAGCTCGTGTGGATCGTAGGAGAAATCCGCGCATACCGTTAGAAAGGTATAGTCCTGTAGATGAGCAGATTCACATTTTAATTCACATCGGACACCAGGGCTACGCCCCACAGGCTTTCAAAGTTCCAATGTTAATCTTATGGAGGAAGGAGAATTGATTAAATCATTAGACAGCTGTTGTAAAAACGACTTCAAGAAAAACAGGAAGAACAGATGTTTCAGTTAAAAAATGTTTTTAAACTTCTTGGGTCCAGATCAACTGAAATTTTGATCGAATTTCGATCAGGAGGCGGTCCCTAGTTTGTTTTATTATATCGCTTGTCCATAAAGTCTTGCTCGGATAAAGAAACCGAGTAGCATGAAAAAAAATGATCGTAAAATATTTCTTTATTTTTAATTTCACCAAGTGACTCCTTAAGTTTTATTTACATATGTACACTCAATAAACCTCTATGTGTGGGCCTCTGGTTGCCTGTAAATATTCTAGGCGACTTTTTATTTCGTCACATGTTTTGATTAACATTTTTTGTTTAAAGGATGTCACTCCTTTTCTTATTTTCTCTCTCAATGTCTCTAAATTATGAACTGAGGTAAATACACTAAGTCTTTGAAAAACCCTCACATAAAAAGACCAGATGGGGCATGTCTGGTGACCGAGGCAATTTAGGACCATGAATTCTGTTTAAATGTTTGGTTTACAGTTGTGTATCAACTGATTCACAGTGCGCATCAACTGTGAATTCAGTAATGCGCGGGCTTCCAGTTCGCTTTTGTCACACACACGATCCCTCTCATAAAAATATGCATAAACTCCTCTTTGATACTTTTTACATGGAGTTTAGGTATTCCAAATTTTCGCTCAAAATTCTTTAGACGCGATTCTATTCTGGGGACTGGGTTTCATGGAACAACAGGACACACTGTGACTTCTCCTGCAGGATAAACATTTCTAAATTGTTTTTGCACAGCATTTAAAGGAAACTGAATTCTTGTCAAACAGCCAAACAAATGTGCTATCAACTTAATGAGTAAAAAAAAAAAAAAAAAAAAACTAGATTAAATTATCTTCAAAAGAAGATATGTAAGACGTGTG
Source organism: Neoaliturus tenellus (assembly GCA_030545055.2). Lineage (NCBI taxonomy): Eukaryota > Metazoa > Arthropoda > Insecta > Hemiptera > Cicadellidae > Neoaliturus > Neoaliturus tenellus. Next base: position 73,769,238 of record CM061536.1, on the reverse strand, counting down.
TGGCTCTTATGGTTTCAGTACAGCAAAGCTATTAAATCAGGGCAAGACTTTGTGGACACCCGGTATTATTGTTAACAGTTGCTTTTTAATTTGTTTACTTTAGACCCGTTACTTTTTAACAATACATGGGTTTGACTTTAAATTATAACAGCTGATTACGAGTCACTAAAATAAACTATAGGGTATTTAAAGAAATCTGGTATTGGAACATATTTGTCACGAGCTTAAATTTTGTTTTTACAGTTTAAATCTCTCCCACACCCTAAAATTCTCAATGAGGATCAAATTAAAAAAGATCCTGTACTTAAGGTATTATTGAAAAACTGCATTGTTGATAGCATTAAAATTTGCTTATATTTAGGATTTTCTTCCTGTGTCTTAAGACAGCTCTCTTTAGGCAAGAAATCATAATTTACAATTCAAAGTGATTATATTAAAATTATATTTTGTTCCATTCTCAGTTGTTAAAAATAAAATTCAACTTAATATTACCCCATTCAGCCGTGTTCGTTGTTAATTTTAGTATATATTTTTAGAAATAACATACTTGTTCAAATCCATGAGGGGTTTGTTAGTAAAAGTGTTCGGAATGGTTTAATTTATTATTATAATTTTACTTCACTTTGTTAATATTAGTATTATAAATAGTATCAATAAGCTAAAAACAACAATGGCTTTAAGGGAAAAATCAATTTAAATATACGTCTACTTACAATGTAAGCAACAATAAGCCTTCTTCACCGCTTTCTTCATGTCCAGTAGAGACTATTATAGTATGTGACAACATAATATGTTCCTTTATAAAAAGAAAGTACAATTCGGGGAAAATATTTGAACTGTGCTTAGAGATTTGTATAATACTAAAAGAACCTTATCTTACATTGTTGGTGAAGCTTTATTAGAATCGATATTTCACTAGTTATATCGGCTCTCTCTTTATATTGATGCGAAAACTCCATACAAAGTGATGTTTTTTTAATTAAAGTTTTTCACATTGAAAATACAATATTCAATAAAGTTCTAACTATATTACTTAGAATATCAATAAAACTATTGCGGATTTAGTAACTCGTTAATTCATCATGTTCATAAAAAATAAACTCTTGAATTTACATTTTAGAACACTATGTTGTTACAAATTCATTTATTTATTTTTAAGTTTGTTACTTTTTTAAAAAAAAGGTAGTTATTTTTAAAATGCGGCTAAATTTAACATGATTTTAAGTTCATGACTGAAATGTATAATAAATTAAATTTGGATGATATTAAATCAATAACTTTTTTAATTCCCAACTTTTACTGTCACAAAAATTAGGTACAGATATGTTGCATATTAAACTAAAAAAAAAAAAATAAATTCTAATGTGAACGGAACTTTTAATATACCCCCGTCGCAGCAGACCTGCGTACTCAGCGAATTTCCAATGGAATTTCAGATTATTTACTTTCTCCATAAAAACACCATAGGATCGAGTATGTAGGTTTGCTGCCATTGGGTGTTGTTAGAAAATCTAAATTAATCAATAATTGGTGAATGTAAACAAAAAATTGAGTCAAGCTCTGGCAATTTTATATTTTCCCGATAAACCCCATGGGGGTGAGTATGTAGGTTTGCCGCCATATGGGTTTTGTAAGCAAGTATAAGTTAAACCTTATATAGATAATGTACATACCAAATTTGATTAAGTTATGTCAATAAATAAGCAAGATATAGGGTTTTCTTGATTTCCCATAAGAATAACATGGAAAACACATTTTTGGATCTGCCCCGTAACCAGTTATGCTATGATAAAAATTCAAAATACCAAATTGTTTGTTTTTTTAAGCTCTTTTAAATGGTTTTAGTTAAAATTGATGAATTTTAAAAATTAAGGTCCAAAAATGCCAAAAACCCATTTTTGACCCCTTTGAAACCCCATAAAACCCCGTTCCCATAACCTGACAATGCTGAATCGCGAACTCATGAAAATAGACCTGGTCTTACACCTCCATACCAAATTTCATCAAAATCGGAGGTCCCCTTCAAAAGTTATCAGTACCACGGACACATAGATATATAGATCGAAATATAGATATATATATATATATATATATATATATATATATATATATATATATATATATGAAAATGAACGAATGGTATTTTTGGCTTCTGGGGACCTCAAAATGAAAAAGTAAAGTGGTGCCGGGCTTAGGTCTTACCATGGGTACTACCGTAATAGCGTATTCCCTATAGGGAAATTCGCTAAAAATTAGGGATAAATCATTATTAAGATCTTTAACAATTACGATCACATCACTTACACATAAATCTTCGTGTTCAATTTCTACGCTTGTGAATTCGGAAGCCATTAATTTCAAGTACATTAATAATGCTATGGTTCAAGTTAATGCTAATGCTAGTTTAGAAACACTACTTAAAAATGTTAGTTTTATTAATTCTTGTTAGTTAGTTAATGCTATTTAAGATTAATGCTAAGGTGACACGTTCTATAAGGCAACGCATAGGTCTATTTAATTAAACCAAGCAATGATTTCTTGTGAAATGTAACAGACAAAAGTATAAGATAGCATCTGATGTGTAAACGTTTTACTACAAACATTTTTGAAACTTCTGTTAGTAAAACGCCATAAAACGAATGTATTTAAATTTTTTCTATGTTTAATATATTAGCTTAAATGGAGCTCAATAATAACCACGTTGTTTCGTATAGAAAACACCGAGTCAAAGACTAATGATCTTAAAATCCTGAAATAAATTAATTACCACCATCCTTTGAGAAATGTTTCTTTGAAGTTGTATGCAGCTGCAATGTTTATCAAAGGTATCTTAAAATATCTTCAAACATATTTGCTGGTAATTAAATCTAGCGCACTTAACGTTAGTGAAATAGTAAGCTATAGAATAATTAGGTAAAATATTTTTTCGTTGCTCTTGGTTTTATCAAATTTCAACATCGTTTCCTCGGGATATAGAATAAATATTTGGAGGAAAAGTGAAACGTTTTCAATTGAGATAATGCAAGTGTGATAAGTTAGATTTCAAAGAAATAGTTTTATGTATGCATTTCAAATGTTGTATGAATATAATCTTGTATAAAATTAATTTTTCTAAAATTGAAACAAAAAATAAATAGTTTCAAATTGATTTCTAACACCCACCACCTTAGATATTTATTCCCATAAGACTAATAAATCCCATGGATCCCATAAGACTCCCATAAGATAATAAATCCTAATGAAAGGGTAGTTTACATAAAATTTTGAAAAATGGTTCAAGGAATTCGACTTTTGAGGTAATAAATACATATCACATTCCATTAATTGGTGCTAAAGAATCCCTTGATATTAGAGCTGATATTTGGACAAAATGCATCACAAGACCTTATTCCTAGGGTTGAGTTTGTCTTCTTACCCTAATATTGGCAATAGCTTTGGATGTTTTAAGGGCCAACATGAGTTTAAACGTGATAATTTTACTGCTCCAGAATTTTTACCCTTACAAAGAGACCCCTAGGTTAACTTCAAAATTTTAAAGGTTTCACCATTTAAACCTTTTAAGAAAGTAAAGAAGATTTTCAACAGAGAATCCTTTTACTTTCACTTTGGACAGTGAGGAATACCCTATGAAATTTCATCTGTTGTAGTACTGGATATTTATATCGAGAAAACCCCAAAACGGTGCAAGGGCAAATAAATTACACCAGAAGTTATGGTATACATTGTATAAAAGGGTAAAAATTATAGAAATTAAAGTGGAATAGGCTATTTTAATTAAATCTATTTCAAATGCGTACAGGAATGAATAAAGGGGGAAAACGTGATGTGCCAAAGTGTATGAAAGAACTGAACATAACACTCATGTCCAACAGACCAAAGTTGGAAACAACTATAAGTTGAACGTATTTAATGAAATACGTTCAAAAATAAATCCAATTAAGCAATTGCCAATCATATAAATTTTGTCTGATCCCAAAAATGGAGTGTAATTGATGTTTTTATTTAAATCAGAGTAAATTAATAAGTTAATTTAACATGTATACAGGGCGTTTGGTAGTCAGAGTCAAACAATTTAAGGGGTATTATATGTGTAAAATGCAACAAAAATGTGTAATTTAGGCAGTTAAATCTCACTCCATCTTATATTATTAGCCATTATTATTTTTTTTCAAATTTCTTTTTACTGCCTATAAAAATATTGTGTTCTTCACCTTTTACTTAATCTATTGACACTTTTTATGACATTTTTGGAAAGAACATAAAACCTCTCTTTAAGTACAGTTTCTTTCACTTCAGCCTTCTTAAGCCTTGTAAAATCTTTTTGAAAAAATATCTACGATATAAAATATTAAACAAAGTTTCGATGCCTATATTAAAATACAATGGGGATATTCACCGGCCTTAAAATGTGTCTTAAAAATTATTAATTTTGTAATTGTGAAAAATATTGTTTTATAGAACCTTGTTATGTTAAAATTCGTTTTCTTCCAAAAAATATGCCGAGTAATTTTTCATTGGTGTTTATTTCTCATTTACTATGTTCTCTGTTTATTTTGTCTGCATTTTATTCTTGCTTATTTGAGAAAGTAAAAAATTACAAATCAGTAGTGGTCAATTTTATAAGTCTTAATTGCACAGTTCAGTAGCATTAATTGAAATTCTACACAATTCTTTTTGTATGAAAAAATTGTTTATTAAAGTACAACTAGCAGTGTAACATTGTTAAGCCTTTGTGTTTACGAAAACTAAGAAAACATGTGGTATAACTTTCTTGAGAAAATTTGTCTATGCGTCAAGCTAAAAACCGTCAAATGTTACCTAAACTTCCCCACACTAAGAGCTTGAAAAGGATATGCTGTAAGTGACCTTTCTTCTTTACCTAAGGGGTGAAAAGTGTCATTTAAAATAATTATTAACCTGTACCTGATGAAATAATTATAATTATTGGAAATTATAAACACAGTATTCAGATTGACAATTTAGTATTGAGCACATTTGATAACTTTCAAACCACAACAGATAAATACACCAACGTTCACAAAAAGTACCATTATTGATGATAGTTAACTTCTTATCTGTGCCACAACCTAATGGATTAGCCCCTCTGAGTGAGTAAGTCCAAAACCTTTAATGTAAGCATAGGTTGATATTTACATCAAATTAAAGCCCTACTTAGTAGAGTCTAAAGCCAAAATCACATTTCAAATGGTTAACCAAAGCGTAAATTACAGACAGTCAAACTTTCCATTAAAATCATACGACAAAAACTTTGAAAATTAAACTCCAGGTAATTAGAAAAATTTAAGGACGGGTTTGTGTCATAACGCTTTAAAGTTAAAAATGTTAAAATTTAATATGATGTGATTAAAGTAAATTAATCTATTTATGAGACTTCTTTCGGAGACGACCCTTCAAATGAAGTCGTAGGAAGATAATTGTGTTGTATTGGTATACGTACTTCATAAAAAATCACAAATTGTGTTTAACGCCGATTCCTGGACCTTGGGAAAACAAGAAAGGTTACTTTAAGTAATATATCACTTTAAATCTCATAATTTGGGGAAGTTTTGCTGACATTCGACAGTTTGTAGCTTGGCTCATAAAAAAGGTTTCTGAAGCAGGCTGTAGATACCTTTTCATAATTTTCCAGGATATTGATTTAAAAGATTTTAAAAATACTTAAAGAGAGTTTAATTAGGACAAACATGATCCTATTCAAAATAGAATTTTTTTGTTGTTCCTAAAAATGTCAAATGACGGGGCAATAGATATGGTAAAATGTGAGTAACATGAGATTTTTATGCAGAATGCCAAGAAATTTGAAAAAAAAAAATAAAAAAATTGTCTTACTAGAAGGAGGGGTGAGATTAACTGCCTAAATTGAGCAGTTTAGTTGCATTTTTCATTAGTATTAACTTCATAAACTTTTTTACACTGACTTCCAAACACCCTGTTGAACTTTAACATGTCCAGCCATTGGTAATTGCAGATTTTTTCACGATGAACATAAAATAATTAAAATTTTCATTGTTCACAAGGAAATAGGAAATAGGACCTAAATAATCATTTAAGTAGTTTTAAGATTCACTTTTGAATTTTTAATAAAATCATAAACTTATATAAAATTGATTTTGGCCTTTTGCGAACAGTACAGTAGTGTAATTCTGCTAAAATGTCTTTAATATTCAAATGTACTAATTAATACAACTACTTTGTTTCGAAATATCTTGGTTTTATTCATATATTGACCTACAGCATGTAAAAATAATAGTCATCACACTACAATTAAAGATGAAACATCATAACTAGTAAAGTGAACAAGCACACATTTCATTCAGTTTACAAAACGACTAAAGTGTACTAACTTGAATTATAACGAGTAAGAAACTATAACGTTTATTTATAATATTTTTTTATTTTAATATTGGAAGTTATATAGAAAACTTCCAAGCTATGATACTAAGATAGTGATGGGGGATTTTAACGCAAAAATTGGCCAAGAACAAATGTGGAAAAAGGTTGCAGGATCATATAGCCTTCATGCAAACAGCAATGATAATGGAGTGAGACTTCTGAGTCTCTCAGTGGCTACAAACATGAAGGTGATGAGTACATCCTATCAGAGAAAAGACATACATAAAGTCACGTGGACATCACCAAATGGAATAATTAACAACCAAATAGATCATGTTCTAATAGATCTCAGACATTCTAGTCATATTACTAATGTACGTAGCATAAGGAAGGCGGAATGTGGGTCGGATCACTACCTTATTCTAGTCAATCTACGTCAGAGAATCAAAATAGAGAAGCAAAGAAAACAGAAAACTTCATCAAATATAGATTTTGAAAAGCTAAGAGAAGAAAAAGTGAGGAAAGATTTTCAACTTAAACTTTCAAACCGTTTCCAGGTGTTGAACAACCTTGATCAAGAAGACTCAGAGATGAGTAACATTGAGAAGAGTTGGAAAAACATTAAAGAGACCTTACAAAACTGTGCAAAAGAGGTATGTGGAAAGAGAGAAAGGAAAAACAAAAAACCATGGTTTGACGAAGAATGTAAAGATAAGGTCTCCCAAAGGAAAAAAGCAAAAGAAACCTGGCTCAATAAGAAGCAAGTGAGAGATAGAGAAGAATATAAAAAAATCTCAAGAGAGACAGTAAAATTACTTAGGAGGAAAAAGAGAGAATGGGTAAACAAAATTTTAGAGAAAGCGGAGCAGGATAGGACAGCAAACAATAGTAGAGACTTCTACCGATCAATACGATTTTTTAGAAAGGGATACAGTCCAATGCCATTTGGGATCAAAAACAAATCAGGAGAACTGGTGGTAGAGAGCAAAAAAGGGCTACAGGTGTGGCAGGAATATTTCAAAGACCTTTTAAATGTAAGACAGTTTAATCAAGATGAAAGAGAAGAAGAGGAGGAAGAAACGTACCAACATGTAGATCCACTTGTCCCATACCCAACATTGCAAGAAGTAGAAACGTCAATTAAGGAAATAAAAAATAATAAAGCTCCAGGGGAGGACTCTATCCCATAGGAAGTCATTAAAGCAGGAGGCACAGATCTTGCAAGGGAGATACACAAGCTGATCCTTGAAATTTGGGACAACGAATTGATTCCAAATGAGTGGAAGGAAGCAGTTATCATTCCTATTCACAAGAAAGGCGACAAAAAAGAATGTACCAATTACAGAGGCATATCCCTCCTCAACTGTACTTACAAAATACTGTCCAAGATTTTACAGAAAAGACTTGAGGAATATACTTCAAACATCATAGGAGATCATCAAGCCGGCTTCACAAGGGGAAGATCAACTACTGATCAAATTTTTATACTAAAAGAGGCAATTGCCAAATATTATGAATTCAATCAATCCTTCCTTTGCCTTTTCATTGACTTCTCAAAAGCATACGACTCGATCAGTAGAAATAAACTCTGGAAAATAATGGAAAAATATGGAATTCCTAAAAAGTTAATAAGTCTATCAAGATCAACGATATCAGGATCTAAATGCAAGGTTAAAGTCAATGGAGAAGTCTCAGAGGATTTTGATATAAATACTGGTGTGAGACAGGGAGATGGCTTGTCCCCATTGCTATTCAATCTAGCTTTAGAAGATTCACTGCAAGAAGTTCATAAACTAGAAGCTGGAATTAATATGGGAACCAACATAAATATCTTGGCATTTGCAGACGATGTGGCAGTTGTTGCAAAAAACGAAGAAGAATTAAAAGTTATGGTCACAACACTGATAAACAATGCTCAAAAGGTAGGCTTAAAAATCAATGAAGGCAAAACTAAGATAATGGAATGTGGAAGAGCTACCCAATTAAATAATAAAGATCACGTGGAAATAGAAGGACACAAATTTCAGAGAGTAAACAATTTCTCTTATCTAGGAGTAATGCTGACAAATAATAATGAAGAAGATGCAGAAATACAACAAAGATTAAATGCAGCACATAAAAGTTTATCGGCATGCCACAAACTATTAAGTTCTCGCCTACTGTCACACAAAACAAAGATTCGTATCTACAAGACCATAATAAGACCTGTCTTACTATATAAATCAGAGAATCGGGTGTTAAAAAAAAATAAAAAAAAACTACTGATAGTATTTTAAAATAAAATTCTAAGAAAAATCTATGGACCAACCTTTGAAAACGAAGAATGGAGAATAAAGCACAACAGGGAGTAGAGAGAGCTATATAGAGATCCAGATATTTTGGCCGAGGTGAGAAGTAAAAGATTGAAATAGGCAGGCCATGTGTTTAGAAAGGAAGAGGGCTCCTTAGTGAAAAACACGTTAGTCAACAACCCTGAGGGTAGAAGACCTCCTGGAAGGCCAAAACTGAGATGGCTAGATCATATATGAAAAAACCTGAGAAGACTTGGGAGAAGGAAGGAGGAAGCAATGGACAGAGAAATCTGGAGACAGTGTGTTGGCGAGGCGAAGTACCTCCTTGGGTACCAAGAGCCACGGCAGTAAGTAAGTTAGTAAGTTTAAATGCAGAGATCCTTGCAATTAGTTGTCTAGATTGATAGTACAATTATTTACAAAATAGCATATACAAATTAGACCAGAATAATAATAGATACAAAACGCATGGGATAAATTTGACTAGAATGTTAAGAATTAGTCGATTATTTAGAAAATGAATTCAAGTTAAATTTATATATTTCAATTAATGTTAAGATTGTTTGGATTTGAAAAATTAATTAAAACATGAGGGGGGTTGCAGAACTATTTCTTTATATTACAGTAGTTGTAGAGGGTTAAATATTGGGATTGTTTCAGATTAATAGAGTTCATTAATTTATTTATTTTACAAACATCATTTGTTCACAATACTTTTTACTCAAACAAGAGTTTCAAAAACCTCAAATCGTTTTCATGATCTCGATTTGAATCCAACAAAACTTTAAACTACAATATATTAATTTTTTTCCTTAATTTTTTAGCATTAGTTTTTGAAAATAACCCAAGAACTACAAAACTTATCCATATTTCAATGTACATCAGAATATTACATTGACATTTCAAATGTATATTTTTATTGTTGACTAGCAGTTACCCGGGCGCGTTGCTGCGCACAAATTAACTTGTTTACACAAATAAAGCTTTTTTATTAGTTTTTTTTTAATATAACAAAAAAGTCGATGGAATAGAAGGTAAGTATACCAATTTTATTGTCAGGCCAAAGGATGAACAATAGTTTTTGTCTTTTGATTTTGTGTATAAATTTAAAGATTTTCATGTGCCAACTCGTAAGCACAGTATAACTAGCCGTGCGAAAAACAGGCATTTTTCAAACTTAAATCGGGAATAGTCAATGATGCCCTTGTACCTTATTGATCGTAATTGAGAATGCAAGAGCACCTATGAGCAAAGAGGCACCTAAGAGCAAAAAAACAACCCCGGAGGCAGTAAATTAATTTTCAATTCCAGTGGAGCGGAGCCCTAAAGTGCTTAAAAAACTATATTTGCAAAACTGTTCCTTGGTGAGTAGCTATGAGCAAAGAGAACTGTCCATGTCAAATTTCAAACCCGGAGATGATAAAGTAATTTTGATGTCCAGTGAGGCGGAGCCCTAAGTGCTTACAAAACTATATTTGCAAAACCATTTCATAGTGATCACCTATGAGCAAAGAGAATCGTCCATCAAATTTCAACCCCGGTGGCCCTAAAGTAGTTTTGAAGTCCAGTGGGGCAGAGTCCTAAAAAGCTTAAAAAACGATATTTGAAAAACCATTTCTTGGTGAGTACCCTACCTATGAGCAAAGAGAACTATCTATGTCAAATTTCGAACCTGGAGGTCCTAAAGTAATTTGAAGTATATTGGGACGGAGCCCTAAAGAGATTGAAAGATATATTTGGAAACCCGTTTCCTAGTGAGTACCTTTGAGCAATGAGAATCGTCCAGCAAAATTTCAACCCCAGTGGCTCTAAAATAATTTTGAAGTCCTGTGGGGCGGAGCCCTAGAAAGCTTAAAAAACTATATTTGTAAAACCATTTCTTGGTGAGTAGCCTACCTATGAGCAAAGAGAACAGTCGATGTCAAATTTCGAACCTGGAGGTCCTAAAGTAATTTGAAGTATATTGGGGCGGAGCCCTAAAGAGCTTAAAAAATATATTTGGAAACCCGTTTCCTAAGTGAGTACCTTTGCGCAAAGAGAATCGTCCATCAAATTTCAACCCCGGTGGCCCTAAAGTAGTTTTGAAGTCCAGTAGGGCGGAGCCCTAAAAAGCTTCAAAATCTATCTTTGCAAAACCGTTTCTTGGTGAGTACCTATGAGCAAAGAGGCGCGTCCATGTTAAATTTCAACCCAAAACCGTTTCTTAGTGAGCACTTACGAGTGAAAAGAATCTTCTATCAAATTTCAACCCCTGTGGCCCTGAAGTAATTTTGAAATCCAGTGGGGTGGAGCCCTAAAGAGCTTCAAAAACTATATTTGCAAACCCGTTTCTTAGCGAGAGTACATATGAAAAAGAGAAACGTCCATGTCAAATTTAAGCCCCGGAGGTCCTAAAATAATTTTGTTTTCCAGTGGGGCGAAGCCCTAAAGTGCTTAAAAATTTATATTTGCAAAACCGTTTCTTGTTGAGCACTTATGAGCAAAGAGAATCGTCCATCAAATTTCAACCCTGGTGGCCTTAAAGTAATTTAGAAGTCCAGTGGGGCGAAGACCTAAAGAGCTTCAAAAACTATATTTGCAAAAGCGGTTCTTAATGAGAGTACCTATGAACGAAGAATATCGTCCATGTCAAATTTCAACATGTGTAGGCTATTACAGTATTTGTGAGCTTCTGTGGGGCGGAGCCCTAAAGACGACATAAACATAAACATTATACCTCACCGCTAGGTTACTTCTATGATTATAAGCATTTGCTTGAATGAAACTTTCATTTTTTTTAAATTTAAGTGGTTATTTTGTAAACACTAAATTTTTAAAACCTGACACTGCACCATTGTATGCCCTCTGGGTCAGAGCGCTTTTTACAGATTTGCACCAAACTTCACACAAACCATCCTTGAATAACGCTTAATAATGCCCGAAAGTTTCATTACAATCTGTTGAGCGGTTTAGTAGTCTATAGGCAACATACATATAAATATATATACATATTTCCTCTTTTATAGATATAGATTTATTTTTAACAGGCTCAATCTATTTTACCACTATCGGTCAAAGATTCAGCATTGAAGTATTCCAAGTAAGGGCGGGAAAGATACAACGTATTGTCTGTGGTCAACAGCTTGAAAGGTTTTGAAGCACAGTTGTTTGTGTAAGATTCCCCAACGTCTTTGATCATGTATCTTCGTATCCATTCAACTGGCAAAACATATATTTTGTAAATTTTATAGTGGAATCAGATAATGTTTGATATACCCTGTTCATTAAATATATGCGATTGTTTTCTTTTTTCTTTTTTTTATTTCTATTCGCCATTGGGCTAATTAATTATACCGTAGAAACCTATGTTAATGGTTACTGGTTGAGTGAATAATGGAAACCATTGAATAAATCCTGCAAACTGTAAAAACAGTTAATGTTATCAATAAATACTAATATATTATATCAATAGTATTCAAGAATAACGAAACCAAGTTTTGAACGAACGATATCGAGAGTTAAAGTTTGGAAAATACCACTGGCTTAAATCACGGGGAGTATCGTGACGATAGGTCACTATTTTTTACGTATAATAATCTAATTATGTAAATGTTTCTCAACTACAGAGAGGGGAGTTTCCTATATTTTGTAACATTTGTAGCCTAGAAGTAACTCTGATTGTTAGCAGTTTTAAGTGCCGTATGCTGAAAATCAGAGGTTTGATTGGGAAACAACTGCTGAGGCATGTTTTCATGGCCTAGGTCATGAGGCCACATTGGGCCACAGGGCTTCACTCTACACTGGACACCGGCAGCAGTTGGGCTAGGTAAGGCCGATGATATTATCCTATTGATAACTTTGGCCATTATCCAGCCCAATAGCTCATTCATATTATATAGATACATTTTAATACAATTATACTTTTAAACGCAGCTCTATACTCTTTCCTCTTGAATTTTAGAATAATAAAGGAGTTTGTTGAATTCATAACTCTAATAATTAAAAATACTTTTATCCCAAAGTCCTTTGCTGGGAATTGAAGAAAATAAATTACTATTAAAAACTAATAGTTGAAAAATAGGAGGTATGTTTAAAATTCATGGGAAAGTATTGCTTTGAACGAGTTGCCCGTAAGCATTTAATTAAATTTTGACTAATTTGACTAATAATTAAAAATACTTCTATCCCAAAGTCTTTTGCTGGGAATTGAAGAAAATATATTTCTGTTTAAAACGAATAGTTGAAAAATAGAAGGTATGTTTAAAATTCATGGGGCAGTATTGTTTTGGACGAGTTGCCCGTAAGCATTTAATAACATTTTGACTGTACTTCAAATCAACATACTAAAGCATTAGCCTACTAATTAAAACAGAAAATGAATTAATAAAACTGATAAAAGTTAGTTCGTTTTTGTCATCATGTTTGTTTATTGGATTCACCCCGGAAACATGTCCGGAAGTGTTAAAACTGTAAAATCGAAAACATTTTTTATCTGACTGAAACTTCAAATTCTAACAACTTAATTATACAGGGTGTTTGGGAAGGATAGAAATGAACAAAACTTTCATAGGAACGCGTGTCTTAAAATGCTTTGTTAAGAAACTATCCACCATTTTGCGTTTTACAATTAAAAATTCACATTTTAGAAACAAATTATTAAGATTATGAACTATTATCACACCAATTTTCATTTCCAGACAAAAATTTATTTTTATTTTTCAACTCAAATATCTCAAAACCGGCCAGTTTAATAGAAATTGTAAAGTAACAATAGAGTTGAAGAGTTAAATTATCGAACCAACAGTACCAAGTTTAAAAGCTTTTAATAACAATAAACAAAGTTATTGCCATTTTTCTGCAGTAAACCTTGTCATATGGTATCATATGGCGATATAGTATGTTGTACAGTTTTCAATTCAACAAGAGATCATTGAACCAATTGTTGCTGAACATCGATTGACAATACTGGCTCAATCTACGTCCAAGTTTCATTTAAATTGGGTTATTCCCTCCTTAGTTGATTAGTTATATTAGCAATATGACTTAAATAAAATTGAATGTGGAGAACTGTTAAATATGTTAAGTAAATGTTTTATCTAAAACTACATCTCTAGTAAGAAAGTATTTCCTGATCTAAGTTATCCATGTTTATTTATTGATACTATTAAAAGCAATGAAGTTCATGTATTTATTGTTTCATGTTTGAACCCGAGATGAATTATTATCCTTAGTTGAATGTTAAGACTGGCTATTCACATTACATGTAGAATAATATTATCTTTTTAATTTTGCTTTAATTTATTATAATGAAATAGAGAGTAAAGTTAAATATCAAAAGATAAAATATAAATGTTATTAAAAAATAATGGATATTTGTTATATCGGATTTATTCTCCGTTTTAAATCATCTAGTTTTAATGCTTTAAATTAAATCATTCTACATGATTGCCTTACGCCAAAAATTAATTCCTATGAAAACAATTCATTAACAAAAGAACACAAGAAAACGAAGGTCAAAGAGGTTCAACGAACAGTTTTATTAAAATTCTTTTGACATCTTTAATCATGTATCTTTGTATCCATGTAAATTGTATCCATCAAAACTGTGTTTCAAAATCAAAAATGGAATCTGCCTTAATCCATGTAAATCCATGTAATCCATGTAAATTGCCAAACATATATTTCTTTATCATTTTAAATAGAAAACATATTCTGAAAATGTAAAGTTTTAATATTCTACCCGTTATCGAAATTTTCTTTTGTTTGTCATACTTTTAACATGACAAGTATGACAAATTTATGACATTATATAATGTGTCATTGTTATAATTGCCGAACTATATACTATACATAAGTGTTTGAAAATGTTTTTTTTTAATATAAATTGGCGACTTAATTGCGTTTGAAAGTAATACAATGTTGTAATCGTTTAAAAAACTGTTTTACGGAAACCTGAAAGCAAACATAAAGAACATTTTTTAATGCTAACCAAATTCTGTTAATAATTATGATTAATGTAACATTCCAATAATTTATAGTTGAGCTATTGATCTTTATAGGTATTGTGAAATGGTATAGGTTTAGTGAAAAAATCTGTTCAGATCTATATATAAAACTAAATTCTTTGATACAAAATAAATGTATTTAACTTAATTTTACTCAATGAAATTACTTGTTGTGTAAGAGATATTTTTTATAAATCAGTATATAAGAGATATCTTTAATAAAATTCGATAAATCTAACTATTGTCTTTCGTATAAAATAATTTTTTTTTATTCAAGTTATGTAAAATCTGTTTAGTATTTCGGGAATTTGTAGAGTAATCCAAATATGATATTAAATTGATTAAAAAACCTGGATTGTTCTTGTAAATTACGAGTAATTGATTACTCGTAATGATTACTATATTTGAAATAATAAAGATAGCTTACATTGTAATATTTTTCCCCGTTATATGGGACTGAAATGAAAGATTAATATTAAATATGACTTATAAAAACTTATATATTATTCTTGTCAAATAAAATAAGAAAATAATAAATAAAGAATTTTGGCTAAGATGTATAAGATTTACAATAATAACTAAATAAATGTCCAACGTGTTTTTCTTTTGATAAAAAAGGAAAAACCCTGGAATTGAAGACAGGTTATATGTCAATAACTCAACAATCTTTTATCAAATCATCTAAGCGGTAAGATCGTTTAATCAATCTCATCTTTATAAGATCCTAATTCTACAGACCACTCCTAAGGATTTAAATATAAAGTAAATCCATCAGATATATAAAGAATTATGTCATATGAAAGAACCAATAATTTTTTAATTTAAGTGCATTTAAATAAATCAATTTATTTTTAAGGATGTGTTTTAAATGTTGTAAATAAATGTAATTGAACGGTAAACGATTTTGCTTGGAATATATAATAAACATTATAAAACATAATTTATTTTATTGCGAGAGTAAATAAAATTACCAAAGCCAATAAAGATCAGAAAGTAAATAAAATTACCAAAGCCAATAAAGATCAGAAAACGAAATGTTTTATAAATACCCCAGTCACAGCAGACCTTCGTACTCAGCGAGTTTCCAATGGAATTTCAGATTATTTACTTTTCCCTTAAAAGCATCATAGGATAGAGTATATAGGTTTGCTGCCATGGGGTGTTGTTATAAAATCTTTAAGTTAATCAATACTTGGTGAAGGTAAACACACAGTTATATCAAGCTCTGGCAATTTTGTATTTTCCCATAAACTCCTTGGGGTTGAGAATGTAGGTTTACCGCCACATAGGTTTTGTAAGCAAGTGTAAGTGAATACCTATCTAAATAATATACATATTAAATGTGATCAAGTTATGTCAATAAATAAGCCAGATATATAGTTTTCTTGATTTCCCATAAGAATAACATAGGAAACACATTTTTGGATTTTCCAAGACACAAAGAAACCTATAGGATTACCAGTTACACTATTAAAAGATTCAAAATACCACATTGTTTTTAAGCTCTTTTAAATGGTTTCAGTTGAAATTGATGAATTTTAAAAATTGAGGTTCAAAAATGACAAAAAAAATGTTTTGATCAATTTGAAAAAACATAAACATCGTTCTTATAGCTCGACAATGCTGGTTCGTGAACTCATGAAAATATACCTGGTCTTACACTTTCATACCAAATTTAATCAAAATAGGAGGTCCCCTTCAAAAGTTATCAGTACCACGGACACACACACACACACACACAAGAGAGAGAGAGAGAGAGAGAGAGAGAGAGAGAGAGAGAGAGAGAGAGGAGAGAGAGAGAGAGAGAGAGAGAGAGAGAGAGAGAGAGAGAGAGAGAGAGAGAGAGAGAGAGAGAGAGAGAGAGAGATATGAAAATGGAAGAAGGTGTTTTTGGCTTCTGGGGACCTCAAAATGAAAAAGTAAAGTGGTCTTGGGCTTAGGTCTTACCATGGCTACTACCGTAAAAGCGTATTCCCTATAGGGAAATTCATAAATTCCATAAATGATTTATAAAATTGATATGTTTTATAAAAATAACTTGTTTTTAATTTTATCGTTTTGCTAAGGCAAAGACAATGTATCATAACAAAATATGTTACTTTTTTATTCTTTTGGCCTTTGTATACCTTTTAAATTTCTAAAGTGCACTTGAAAATTAAATGCAAGCCATCATATTTTTTTTTTTTTTTTTTTTTTAAGAAACATTGATGACTGAACATTTGAATATATTTTGCAATTCTTCTAAATATATTTTGTAATATTTTATTACAACAGCAATAGTTCAAAATGTAGTAATTGTATGATCTTTGATTGTGTTTAAGATGAAACGATACATCTTCAATACTTAATAAGTTTTTTATCCCATTACACCGGTTTTGACAGAGGTATAGACGTATAATGCTTACTTTCAACATTACGAGGGCTTTTCTACATCTACAGTTACAGATAATGTTTACTAGTGTTGGAGGATCTTGAACGGACTCTGTCTTTATTTTCTGTGTTTCCACTGACGCCTAGAGCAACTCGAAAAGTGGCATTTGCAGAGTATTTGTGACGTTTCTCAGTGCCAGTATTTTATTGCTTTTGACATATTATATTTTAAGTATATTCTATAAATCGCCGTGGAATTTGAAATGGTATGTATGAGTAATTTGTACTTAACACGACAATTATATCTTGTCCTGTAATTAAAGTTTTAAGATTTTGTAACATATTGACTTTATAGATCAACTACGACACACATATTATTATCGAATTAAGGCGACGTAAAGGAAATCCTGTAGTTGAATTTTAACCTTGGAGTATTTATAAATTAACGCCATTCAATAAATTTGCATAAAACAGTAGCCACTCGTTAGGCTCCTACTCTCTAATAAAGGCTTCAAAAATGTTTTGCGAAAATTTCATCAAATCACGTTTTTGATCACCGTTACACTAGGAATTGATAGAGAATCATGTTCTCTACTGGTAATGCTGTATTCGTGGACAACGTTTGTTACATTTTACGTCCAACACCACGAGCTAGTTATTTTAAGCAAACATCACTTACAATCTGTTTACTCATTCCTCTAAAATCGTAAATTGACAGCAAGACTTAAAAAGTCTTTTATATAGTACTAGTTTAATTATTTATAAGTCAATACATTAGATTTTAAAGAAAATCTCAACTTTTTGTTTAAATAATTTCGAAGGTTATGTAACGTAAAGGGATTTCAATACGCGGTTTATTAAACTGCAACAATTCACAGATTGTAAAATTGTATTCTGAAAACTTACTGTACCGACATCGACTAAAATTTTAATTAATATTTCTTATAATAATATTCAGTTGAAAGGAAACAGCAAAATATATTATGTCAAACTTCAAATTCCATTGTTAACAATTTAAATGTTTGCAGAACTTTCAAAAAGTTTGCCTAATTAATGCTCTACAATATTAACTACATGTTTATTGTTATCTATTTATGCTGAACAAGCAAGTGATATTTATGATCATATTTCTTTCATACATGCTTATACTCACTGTAACTTAAAGGCTTAACAAACAAACAAAATATGAAGAAATAAACATGCATATTCTAAAATCACTGTATAATCTTACTAAGTCATCGTCAAATAATCCAGATAACTATTTCAATAAAACCTAGTTCTTGTTTGAAGATTTACATCAATACTACTCAAATCTGTTTTACTCTGACGGTACCTTTCGTAAACTGAAATTGTAAGAAATATTACAGTAGAAATAGAAACTAGGTTTATTTTATATTGGAGTTTAATGATCGAAAATAATTTGTAGTCAAATAAATACCATAACTATAAGTTCTCGTAATGCTATACACGGTAAAAAATTGCATGTAAACAAAATCAGGTTTTATTTTCTTTATTACTTAAAAACAATTTTGTTTTACTTTATATATACTACGTAGCAAGTCTCCATTTATTCACCAGCCGAGATATAATATTCTCATTTTTCTGCTCACAAACATATTTAATACTTTTTAGATAAACTTATAGTTAATTTATATTAGAAGTACGAGTAAAATGTGGTTGTATAGGAACTAGTTTGTAGTATGTATTTTTTGGAAATGACCGTTTAAAATTATAAAATACATGTGTTTATTACCATATAAACCATTTAAATAAATGTTGATACAATATTACCAACAATTAATTTTCAACGAAAAGAAATACAACTTTGTTCGTTGTCCTTTTAATATTTCTCAGTTTGATTTCGTATTCCTGTTTGGAACTCTGTAGGATTCAATTTTAATTGAACGTATAACACATGTTTATGATACTATTTTTACAGCCTTGATACCTTAGTATAATATATCAAAATCCACTTGCGTAGTTGCCTGAAGATATAAACATTTTGATATATTCAGGCAACTACGTAAGTAGATTTTGATGTATTATATTTTTAATGTTTAAGGAAGGGAAAAATAAAAACGTAAAAGAAGCGGCAGACCCTAAATAAATTAAACATAAAAATATAGTCATGAAGAAATAAGAAAAAAGAAAATATATCAAATAAGTCTATAATTAAGAAAAATTCCAGAAAAACTGAAAATGGAAATGTATTTAAATAAAGTTTGTAAAATAAAGCAAAAAAAACTTAATAACTATTTTATAAATCCCTATGCAATATAA
>CM061536.1:73584853-73749859 GCA_030545055.2 Neoaliturus tenellus | reverse complement strand
GGCAGATTCCATTTTTGATTTTGAAACACAGTTTTGATGGATACAATTTACATGGATACAAAGATACATGATTAAAGATGTCAAAAGAATTTTAATAAAACTGTTCGTTGAACCTCTTTGACCTTCGTTTTCTTGTGTTCTTTTGTTAATGAATTGTTTTCATAGGAATTAATTTTTGGCGTAAGGCAATCATGTAGAATGATTTAATTTAAAGCATTAAAACTAGATGATTTAAAACGGAGAATAAATCCGATATAACAAATATCCATTATTTTTTAATAACATTTATATTTTATCTTTTGATATTTAACTTTACTCTCTATTTCATTATAATAAATTAAAGCAAAATTAAAAAGATAATATTATTCTACATGTAATGTGAATAGCCAGTCTTAACATTCAACTAAGGATAATAATTCATCTCGGGTTCAAACATGAAACAATAAATACATGAACTTCATTGCTTTTAATAGTATCAATAAATAAACATGGATAACTTAGATCAGGAAATACTTTCTTACTAGAGATGTAGTTTTAGATAAAACATTTACTTAACATATTTAACAGTTCTCCACATTCAATTTTATTTAAGTCATATTGCTAATATAACTAATCAACTAAGGAGGGAATAACCCAATTTAAATGAAACTTGGACGTAGATTGAGCCAGTATTGTCAATCGATGTTCAGCAACAATTGGTTCAATGATCTCTTGTTGAATTGAAAACTGTACAACATACTATATCGCCATATGATACCATATGACAAGGTTTACTGCAGAAAAATGGCAATAACTTTGTTTATTGTTATTAAAAGCTTTTAAACTTGGTACTGTTGGTTCGATAATTTAACTCTTCAACTCTATTGTTACTTTACAATTTCTATTAAACTGGCCGGTTTTGAGATATTTGAGTTGAAAAATAAAAATAAATTTTTGTCTGGAAATGAAAATTGGTGTGATAATAGTTCATAATCTTAATAATTTGTTTCTAAAATGTGAATTTTTAATTGTAAAACGCAAAATGGTGGATAGTTTCTTAACAAAGCATTTTAAGACACGCGTTCCTATGAAAGTTTTGTTCATTTCTATCCTTCCCAAACACCCTGTATAATTAAGTTGTTAGAATTTGAAGTTTCAGTCAGATAAAAAATGTTTTCGATTTTACAGTTTTAACACTTCCGGACATGTTTCCGGGGTGAATCCAATAAACAAACATGATGACAAAAACGAACTAACTTTTATCAGTTTTATTAATTCATTTTCTGTTTTAATTAGTAGGCTAATGCTTTAGTATGTTGATTTGAAGTACAGTCAAAATGTTATTAAATGCTTACGGGCAACTCGTCCAAAACAATACTGCCCCATGAATTTTAAACATACCTTCTATTTTTCAACTATTCGTTTTAAACAGAAATATATTTTCTTCAATTCCCAGCAAAAGACTTTGGGATAGAAGTATTTTTAATTATTAGTCAAATTAGTCAAAATTTAATTAAATGCTTACGGGCAACTCGTTCAAAGCAATACTTTCCCATGAATTTTAAACATACCTCCTATTTTTCAACTATTAGTTTTTAATAGTAATTTATTTTCTTCAATTCCCAGCAAAGGACTTTGGGATAAAAGTATTTTTAATTATTAGAGTTATGAATTCAACAAACTCCTTTATTATTCTAAAATTCAAGAGGAAAGAGTATAGAGCTGCGTTTAAAAGTATAATTGTATTAAAATGTATCTATATAATATGAATGAGCTATTGGGCTGGATAATGGCCAAAGTTATCAATAGGATAATATCATCGGCCTTACCTAGCCCAACTGCTGCCGGTGTCCAGTGTAGAGTGAAGCCCTGTGGCCCAATGTGGCCTCATGACCTAGGCCATGAAAACATGCCTCAGCAGTTGTTTCCCAATCAAACCTCTGATTTTCAGCATACGGCACTTAAAACTGCTAACAATCAGAGTTACTTCTAGGCTACAAATGTTACAAAATATAGGAAACTCCCCTCTCTGTAGTTGAGAAACATTTACATAATTAGATTATTATACGTAAAAAATAGTGACCTATCGTCACGATACTCCCCGTGATTTAAGCCAGTGGTATTTTCCAAACTTTAACTCTCGATATCGTTCGTTCAAAACTTGGTTTCGTTATTCTTGAATACTATTGATATAATATATTAGTATTTATTGATAACATTAACTGTTTTTACAGTTTGCAGGATTTATTCAATGGTTTCCATTATTCACTCAACCAGTAACCATTAACATAGGTTTCTACGGTATAATTAATTAGCCCAATGGCGAATAGAAATAAAAAAAGAAAAAAGAAAACAATCGCATATATTTAATGAACAGGGTATATCAAACATTATCTGATTCCACTATAAAATTTACAAAATATATGTTTTGCCAGTTGAATGGATACGAAGATACATGATCAAAGACGTTGGGGAATCTTACACAAACAACTGTGCTTCAAAACCTTTCAAGCTGTTGACCACAGACAATACGTTGTATCTTTCCCGCCCTTACTTGGAATACTTCAATGCTGAATCTTTGACCGATAGTGGTAAAATAGATTGAGCCTGTTAAAAATAAATCTATATCTATAAAAGAGGAAATATGTATATATATTTATATGTATGTTGCCTATAGACTACTAAACCGCTCAACAGATTGTAATGAAACTTTCGGGCATTATTAAGCGTTATTCAAGGATGGTTTGTGTGAAGTTTGGTGCAAATCTGTAAAAAGCGCTCTGACCCAGAGGGCATACAATGGTGCAGTGTCAGGTTTTAAAAATTTAGTGTTTACAAAATAACCACTTAAATTTAAAAAAAATGAAAGTTTCATTCAAGCAAATGCTTATAATCATAGAAGTAACCTAGCGGTGAGGTATAATGTTTATGTTTATGTCGTCTTTAGGGCTCCGCCCCACAGAAGCTCACAAATACTGTAATAGCCTACACATGTTGAAATTTGACATGGACGATATTCTTCGTTCATAGGTACTCTCATTAAGAACCGCTTTTGCAAATATAGTTTTTGAAGCTCTTTAGGTCTTCGCCCCACTGGACTTCTAAATTACTTTAAGGCCACCAGGGTTGAAATTTGATGGACGATTCTCTTTGCTCATAAGTGCTCAACAAGAAACGGTTTTGCAAATATAAATTTTTAAGCACTTTAGGGCTTCGCCCCACTGGAAAACAAAATTATTTTAGGACCTCCGGGGCTTAAATTTGACATGGACGTTTCTCTTTTTCATATGTACTCTCGCTAAGAAACGGGTTTGCAAATATAGTTTTTGAAGCTCTTTAGGGCTCCGCCCCACTGGATTTCAAAATTACTTCAGGGCCACAGGGGTTGAAATTTGATAGAAGATTCTTTTCACTCGTAAGTGCTCACTAAGAAACGGTTTTGGGTTGAAATTTAACATGGACGCGCCTCTTTGCTCATAGGTACTCACCAAGAAACGGTTTTGCAAATATAGATTTTGAAGCTTTTTAGGGCTCCGCCCTACTGGACTTCAAAACTACTTTAGGGCCACCGGGGTTGAAATTTGATGGACGATTCTCTTTGCGCAAAGGTACTCACTTAGGAAACGGGTTTCCAAATATATTTTTTAAGCTCTTTAGGGCTCCGCCCCAATATACTTCAAATTACTTTAGGACCTCCAGGTTCGAAATTTGACATCGACTGTTCTCTTTGCTCATAGGTAGGCTACTCACCAAGAAATGGTTTTACAAATATAGTTTTTTAAGCTTTCTAGGGCTCCGCCCCACAGGACTTCAAAATTATTTTAGAGCCACTGGGGTTGAAATTTTGCTGGACGATTCTCATTGCTCAAAGGTACTCACTAGGAAACGGGTTTCCAAATATATCTTTCAATCTCTTTAGGGCTCCGCCCCAATATACTTCAAATTACTTTAGGACCTCCAGGTTCGAAATTTGACATAGATAGTTCTCTTTGCTCATAGGTAGGGTACTCACCAAGAAATGGTTTTGCAAATATCGTTTTTTAAGCTTTTTAGGACTCTGCCCCACTGGACTTCAAAACTACTTTAGGGCCACCGGGGTTGAAATTTGATGGACGATTCTCTTTGCTCATAGGTGATCACTATGAAATGGTTTTGCAAATATAGTTTTGTAAGCACTTAGGGCTCCGCCTCACTGGACATCAAAATTACTTTATCATCTCCGGGTTTGAAATTTGACATGGACAGTTCTCTTTGCTCATAGCTACTCACCAAGGAACAGTTTTGCAAATATAGTTTTTTAAGCACTTTAGGGCTCCGCTCCACTGGAATTGAAAATTAATTTACTGCCTCCGGGGTTGTTTTTTTGACATGGTCGTGCCTCTTTGCTCATAGGTGCTCTTGCATTCTCAATTACGATCAATAAGGTACAAGGGCATCATTGACTATTCCCGATTTAAGTTTGAAAAATGCCTGTTTTTCGCACGGCTAGTTATACTGTGCTTACGAGTTGGCACATGAAAATCTTTAAATTTATACACAAAATCAAAAGACAAAAACTATTGTTCATCCTTTGGCCTGACAATAAAATTGGTATACTTACCTTCTATTCCATCGACTTTTTTGTTATATTAAAAAAAACTAATAAAAAAGCTTTATTTGTGTAAACAAGTTAATTTGTGCGCAGCAACGCGCCCGGGTAACTGCTAGTCAACAATAAAAATATACATTTGAAATGTCAATGTAATATTCTGATGTACATTGAAATATGGATAAGTTTTGTAGTTCTTGGGTTATTTTCAAAAACTAATGCTAAAAAATTAAGGAAAAAAATTAATATATTGTAGTTTAAAGTTTTGTTGGATTCAAATCGAGATCATGAAAACGATTTGAGGTTTTTGAAACTCTTGTTTGAGTAAAAAGTATTGTGAACAAATGATGTTTGTAAAATAAATAAATTAATGAACTCTATTAATCTGAAACAATCCCAATATTTAACCCTCTACAACTACTGTAATATAAAGAAATAGTTCTGCAACCCCCCTCATGTAATTAATTTTTCAAATCCAAACAATCTTAACATTAATTGAAATATATAAATTTAACTTGAATTCATTTTCTAAATAATCGACTAATTCTTAACATTCTAGTCAAATTTATCCCATGCGTTTTGTATCTATTATTATTCTGGTCTAATTTGTATATGCTATTTTGTAAATAATTGTACTATCAATCTAGACAACTAATTGCAAGGATCTCTGCATTTAAACTTACTAACTTACTTACTGCCGTGGCTCTTGGTACCCAAGGAGGTACTTCGCCTCGCCAACACACTGTCTCCAGATTTCTCTGTCCATTGCTTCCTCCTTCCTTCTCCCAAGTCTTCTCAGGTTTTTTCATATATGATCTAGCCATCTCAGTTTTGGCCTTCCAGGAGGTCTTCTACCCTCAGGGTTGTTGACTAACGTGTTTTTCACTAAGGAGCCCTCTTCCTTTCTAAACACATGGCCTGCCTATTTCAATCTTTTACTTCTCACCTCGGCCAAAATATCTGGATCTCTATATAGCTCTCTCTACTCCCTGTTGTGCTTTATTCTCCATTCTTCGTTTTCAAAGGTTGGTCCATAGATTTTTCTTAGAATTTTATTTTAAAATACTATCAGTAGTTTTTTTATTTTTTTTAACACCCGATTCTCTGATTTATATAGTAAGACAGGTCTTATTATGGTCTTGTAGATACGAATCTTTGTTTTGTGTGACAGTAGGCGAGAACTTAATAGTTTGTGGCATGCCGATAAACTTTTATGTGCTGCATTTAATCTTTGTTGTATTTCTGCATCTTCTTCATTATTATTTGTCAGCATTACTCCTAGATAAGAGAAATTGTTTACTCTCTGAAATTTGTGTCCTTCTATTTCCACGTAATCTATATTATTTAATTGGGTAGCTCTTCCACACTCCATTATCTTAGCTTTGTCTTCATTGACTTTTAAGCCTACCTTTTGAGCATTGTTTATGAGTGTTGTGACCATAACTTTTAAGTATTCTTCGTTTTTTGCAACAACTGCCACATCGTCTGCAAATGACAAGATATTTATGTTGGTACCCATATTAATTCCAACTCCTAGTTTATAAACTTCTTGTAGTGAATCTTCTAAAGCTAGATTGAATGGCAATGGGGACAAGCCATCTCCATGTCTTACACCAGTATTTATATCAAAATCCTCTGAGATTTCTCCATTGATTTTAACCTTGCATTCAGATCCTGATATCGTTGATCTTGATAAATTTATTAACTTTTTAGGTATGTCATATTTTTCCATTATTTTCCAGAGTTTACTCCTACTGATCGAGTCGTATGCTTTTGAGAAGTCAATGAAAAGGCAATGGAAGGATTGATTGAATTCATAATATTTGGCAATTGCCTCTTTTAGTATAAAAATTTGATCAGTGGTTGATCTTCCCCTTGTGATCTTCCCGCTTGATGATCTCCTATTATGTTTGAAGTATATTCCTCTAGTCTTTTCTGTAAAATCTTTGACAGTATTTTGTAAGTACAGTTGAGAAAAGATATTCTTTTTTTTAATTTTTATAATTTAATTTTAATAATTTTTTATATTTAGTTGAGGAGAATATTCTATGTATTTTTGGGATACATTCTTTTTCGCCACCATTCTTGTGAATAGGAATGATAACTGCTTCCTTCCACTCATTTGGAATCAATTCGTTGTCCCAAATTTCAAGGATCAGCTTGTGTATCCCCCTTGCAAGTTCTGTGCCTCCTGCTTTAATGACTTCCGATGGGATAGAGTCCTCCCCTGGAGCTTTATTATTCTTTATTTCCTTGATTGATGTTTCTACTTTTTGCAATGTTGGGTATGGGACAATTGGATTTACATGTTGATACGTTTCTTCCTCCTCCTCTTCTCTTTCAGCTTGATTAAACTGTCTTACATTCAAAAGATCTTTAAAATATTCTTGCTACAACTGTAGCCCTTTTTTGCTCTGTACCACCAGTTCTCCTGATTTGTTTTTTTATCGCAAATGCCATTGAACTGTATCCCTTTCTAAAAAATCGTATTGATCAGTAGAAGTCTCTACTATTGTTTACTGTCCTATCCTGCTCCGCTTTCTCTAAGATTTTGTTTACCCATTCTCTCTTTTTCCTCCTAAGTAATTATACTGTCTCTCTTGAGATTTTTTTATATTCTTCTCTGTCTCTTACTCTCTTCTTATTGAGCCAGGTTTCTTTTGTTTTTTTCCTTTGGGAGACCTTAACTTTACACTCTTTTTGCGTCAAGACATGGTTTTTGTTTTTCCTTTCTCTCTTTCCACATACCTCTTTTGCACAGTTTTGTAAGGTCTCTTCAATGTTATTCCAACTCTTCTCAATTTTACTCATCTCTGGGTCTTCTTGATCAAGGTTGTTTAACACCTGGAAAAGGTTTGAAAGTTTAAGTTGAAAATCTTTCCTCACTTTTTCTGCTCTAAGCTTTCCTAAATTAATATTTGATGAATTTAAACTATACCGGGTGTAAAAAAATGCGTCCCCGTTATTTTATTATTATTTTTTTTTTAATTGGTTGAGATAAACAAATATTGTTTGGGGTGATACTAACATAACACAAAGTACCTTTTGACATTATCAAACATTTTTCGTCATGTTAGGGGGACGGCCCTCCAGGAGTCAGAAGAAAATCTTAAATGTAAGCATAGGTGGAAATGTAAACATGTCTAGTTCGTGGCTTATTACTCCAAATGCAAAGACGTTCAAAATGATGTATGACATGACAAAAGCCAAAGCATATTTATGTAATACTTCAATGGGGGACGTCCCATAGAGGATCTTTGACTTGAAACTTCCTTAGCCTCTGTCACATCAAATATCACATCATATATCTTTCATTGAATTTGGAGTAATTATGCACAAACCTGACGTCAAAAGGTTGAGTATTAAGAAAGTTATTGCATTTTTAAATTTTACAAATATGATTTTAATGGAAACTTTGAACACCTACCAGTGCCGTCCGGGTCATCCATTTTAAGTCTAGTTTGTAACATTGTACTCTGCTAAGTGAGACCTTTAATCTGATGTACTTATCAACCTAAGCTTATATTTTAGATTTTCTTGTGACTCCTGGTGGTCGTCCCCCTAACAATACTAAAAATGTTTGATAATGTCAAAAAGTATTTTGTGTTAAGTTACTATCACCCCCAAACGATATTTGTGTATCCAAACAAATAAAAAAAAATAATAATAAAGGGACGGACTTTTTTATACCCTATTTTTTCTCGCATGTAAATTTGTATGTAATGTTGTACTTTTTTATTTGCTAATTTCCGTATGTAAATTAATAAAATAAAAATAATAAATAACCCTCTGAGGATGACACGCTTAAGTTTCAGTCATTCAAATGGTAGTAGTTTTACGATAGAACATTGCCTGTTTCCAAAATAAAACGTGCATATATTCCATAAAAGATTTATTTTTATATAAATCAAGTTTGCAAATATAAATATAACAGTACTCTGATACCCAATATTTTATGTGTTGCTTTAGGCCCTTCAACCTAATAAATTAAAACTAGGTTACCTTATTTAACCCTACTCATACAAACATCCCTTAAGCGTTCAATAATTAATATTTCTAAATTTACAAGGGCCCTACAATTAAAAAACCTTCACTGCAGTTGTATGGTAATGAATAATAAGAAGCACACGGGATGCTGAGATCGGTAGCAAAGTTCAGGATTTGAATCAGGATCAGGATCGAGGCGTATAAAAAATCTGCAAACTTGACCTTGTAGGTCCTAGAAGGCTGACTCTGATCCGGTTTTATGTCTGTGAAATAAGTGAACCGGTATAAAGCGATGGGTTAACCAAAGCGACCCCTCATTAGAGATAGGGAGACACTCCAACAGTTTAGAAGGTAGCACAATACGTAATACTTCTTCTCCCTCAGTCCTGTGTATGTGATAACCAGTAATAATGTTTTAATTCCATAGTTCATAAAGATAAACTTCATAGAAATTCAAACACTTAAAAGTAAACCTAAACCCAGTTATTACACACTTATAAACCGAATTTTTCAGTAACTTTATTCAGTTTGAAGAATAAATAATAATGGGTGTGGGAACAAAATTGTTTAAAACTTCTACAAAAGTAAACTTATAAACTTGTTTAATTTACTATCTTCAGTAATTAAACAATTCTGTTAAATATCTTTCTATTGAATATATTTCATTTGCTTAAGGTCTAATAAGTGGCACAGTATTCAATTAGTCAAGTTTCTGTTGAGTTGTGGGCTTTTTTATTTAAAACAATTATCCCTTTTTAATTACCCTTGGTAACATTTATCACAATATACATAATTTACAGAACTTGCAATTACGTTTAAAATGGTTTAATACTTATTAGTAAACCGTTAACTTTGTTTGACCTTAAAACAAATATTACAAATAAATGAATTAAAATTAATTAAGTAATCGATTAAAAATGTTAACTGCTGTATACAATACAATATTATGATTTCAAATCAAACAATTTAATTTATGAATAACTATTACCTTTTTGTTCCGATTAATTCCACACAGCACGTGGTCTAAACTTGCAAACCATTTTCCTCATGGTTAACTAAATCAATTACATAATAATAAGACAAGTATTATTCATCCCGATAAACTGTTCTCTGGTATAAATCATTTGTTTAAACTGAGGAAATAAAATCTTATTTATGAATGAAGTTACTAAACACACGACAAAATTTAATACAGGCTGCACTGCTTCTCTTAAAAGTTAGAAACAAAATGAGGACCCCACAGTGGTCGGAGCCCGGACTATCACCATCCGCCCACGCTCAAACCAAACTATACTGATAAAATCTAATTCAAGTTTATACTCTAGTCCTACGTCTTCAATTGAACCGAAACTGACTTGGATGACTAACTTTACTAGACTAGATAATAATCGGTTTCCCGATTTATTTCCTCAAACTTAGGTAAAATACAAAATGTATCGTAGATTTCGGAATAATAAGATTCCTAATGACATAAAGTATAATCCTAGGTTTAGAAATTCCAGTATTTGTAATACTAACAATATAAAATCCTACCAAGAGCGTTGCCGAAAATTATTTGTAAAATCAAATAATCTAAAAACGATTACAAGTTTTCTGGACCATTTATAAAGTTAAAGATCTGCAAATTTAGCAATTTCACAATTTCAAGTGTAAAGTAAAAAAAAAGAATGAGAAACATTTATAAGATAGAAGAGATGGATACGAAGAGACGTCATAAGGTAACATACTAAATACGTCATTGGTAACGTCAAATTTATAACGTTGCTGATGTGGCAAATGCTGACGGCATTGCCAATGACCACATTTAGATTACGCCATTTCTTTTATACCTACATTGAGGTAATTGAACTAAGTTGAAACCAACAACTCTAAGTAAAATTGAAAAATTGTTTTGTTTATTCATTACTAACATGAACGTTATAAAATATTAATGTTACGTACACATTAAAACAATATGTTACCAACGTTTTTCTTATAAGAAATTAATAACACTTTAGAATCAATTAATTTATACACTTTCCTTAATAGTTTTCTTTTTCCCTTATATTACTATTATTTGCTTATTACTGACTCTATAATAGAAAGGTCCAAATTCTCAACACATTTTTATACATTTAAACTAATTTAGTGTGCTAAGTAAGGGTTATTGCTAAGTATACAACTGTATTTGCACCCATTACATGGAAAATTCCCTTTTTACACAGTTCTAATGTTCATTTAATAATATCTCTATTATACCATGTTTAAATAAATTAAAATATGATTATTATAAGCACTGTATATGAATATCAAAGGTTGCTTACATTTTTGGTCTCGGACTGCCTACGGTTGGTCACCCATCGGGGATTAATTCCGTAATATACCCAGGAATGAATTAAAAGAAAGACTCAATAATGTTGGTTAAATTTTCATCCCTCGAGGTAATTTAATGTAGAAATCAATAGAGGAGGAGTTTATAAAATATTTACATTCATGCTTAGTTATACACATTTGGGAAGTAAATTAATAATGTTGCTAATATTTGCAATTGCAAATTGATTTGCTTCTAACCAATACTGCATTGACATCTACCAAACCCACCTGAATCACTCATTATGGTTTATGAAAGTTGTGTATTGTAAAATTGATATGATAATTAATTGTGTGTTAACCCTTTTATTGTTTGGTTGTGTTTGACATTAGTTAAATATATTTTCATTCTATTATTTTTGTATTTAGCTGCAAAAGGTATCATCGATATATAAAAGAAGTGATAGTTAAACTATTTATAGCTCAATAATAGCAGAAAAGATTTGGCTGAAAATTGACGGAGAGGTAGCTTAGAACTAGGAGACGGACATTGGATATATTTTATTAAATTTCCATTGCACGTGACATAGCCCCAATACCGTTAACAAACGTACCCATGTGCGGTTGTTTTGGAGTTGTGATATGAGTTTATCGTAAAAAAACATATGTCAAATAAAGTTAGTTAATTCTATAAACTATACATTTAAAAATATTAACTTCAAATTATTTTTTTTTAATCTGAGTATTTTAAACATTGTTTTATGACGTCAGTCTACTTGTTCATAAAATCTGTATCCTCTCAAATCTACTTAATTCTTAACAAATGAATATGAAGCCGCCAACTATTCAATTGAATTCTTTAACTTGATGTGCCAGGATTACTACATACAATTTACAATTAAAAGTTGAGTCCGTGGCAATCATGCTTCGAAATACAAACCAACCAAACCTGTGCAAAGTAACGGATTTAGTGGTTTGTCACTAGGATACTCAAGGAAAAATTCTACGATGCGGAAGTTCTCATACTAAGAATTCTGATGATCCCAACCGATATTGCAGTTTGAATTTAAACGACTTCAATTTCCGATCCGTCTTGCAATTGTCATGACCATTGACAAATAGAAAGGCATTTCCTTGAAAGTTTGTGGTCTGAATTTATAAATTCGATGTTTTTCTTTTGTCAATCATATCAAGTTCACGGGTAGGAAGACCATCTGCGTTATTTGTCCTTGCGACTGATAAAAACCGAAAATGTTTTCAATCGCAAGGCGCATTACAAGATAGTACATCCCAAGCAACACCATCCATGGCCATTTAAGATTCATTAAAATAATTGACTTTTTATTATCATAACTAGCTGTTTCCCGTAACGGCTTCGCCCGTGATTGAATTTATTTTAGAGGTAATTAAGCTCGTTCGCTACGCTCACTTTGCTGTCACCCTTACCTTATATACAATAAATCGCTGGAATACATAAATTTAGAACTTTTTTATTGAATTTGTTTCTCAGCAACCAATAAAAATAGATAGAATAGAGATTTTCAGATTTTTGTACAATCTATTGTATACCCTCCGGACAGTTTCCTTTGGACAGATTTGCACCAAACTTCACACAAACCACCCTTGAATAATGCTTAATAATGTCTAAAAGTTTCATTTAAATCCGTGGAGTAGTTTCGCAGTCCATGGGCAACATACATATATACATACATACTTTCGCTTTTATATATTACCATAATAAAGAATTGAACTTTATAAAATAAGGAGCTCCTCATTTATGGTCTCTGTGGCGGAAATTAGTTTGCCGGGTCATCTACTAAAGTTTTAAATAAACTATCTATAAACAATGGATGTTGATATAGGCTAATGTAGGAAATGTAATTGCTGGGACAGTATTATTTGGTTTATTGTTCATAACTTCTTGATTAGCATTATACGTGCTGGTACTGATATTCAGGTTGAAATAATAAAACGTCTTCCAACACTACTCGATATATTTACACTTATACTGTAATTGTTTACAAGACGGTAAATATATATATATTATTGTTTATTGAAATAGTTTAATGTTAAATGAATTATATATACACGAACATTTATTCTACTATAAAGGGGGTGACCGGTGCATGCTAGAGGCTCCTGGGAGTGCCCTCTGTTGTGTTGCCGGGGCTGATGTGTGCCTCACCCTGCTGATGGTCTCCTCTAGTGCATCGTCAGGAGCCAGCTACTTTGGTCTATAGTTAGGAAGTGAGGCACGGATGCAGAGGTGACTCTGCATTTTTAAAGGTGACCCCCAACACCCACGGCTGTTGTTCCTTGTACATATCGGTGCTAGGCAAATTGATGTGTGATAACCGGGATCTGTGGTAGAATCACCAAGGGTAAGTCCCCGATTCTATACCCATTTTCTTCCGCTGAAGAGTCGCCCCTTGACACACCTCCACTGGTTCATACTTATCACGGTGGATCAAAATAAAATAAACACCACGGACAAGGCTAAAAAATCCCTTTTTGGGCGAAGTAAAAAAAAGAGATCAAAACTAAAACTCACTATCTTCAGTAAAGAAACTGTCGAGCCAGTCAAAGGGCAGAACAGTAATATGGGAAAGCAGGCCAGGATAGTGAAAAATTCCCTCCGCCTTCTCGGTTATTAAAGAAGTTAAGATAGGTGAAGACGGAAGTAGCATCAGCCACCTTCGAATCACCTGAGCTGGAATCAAGGGCCATCCCTCCTAAGAGTAGTGTAATACAAAGTTAATTTGAGCTCCAGCTATTGAGGAAGAGGATGCTTACAAAGAGGGAGGCCAATAATGATATTTTCTTAATCTGGGACATTCTTTCATCATTGTTACGAAGTCCCAAGTAAAATAAACTATGGCAGGCTTCCTTCGATGTTGACATTATTTGCTGCTTCTACGAGAGCTGCATATTGGTCAAGATCAATTTTGCTACTTTTTGCTGTGTTTAATGGGTGTGCCACTACTGCCTTACAATGGAAAGAAACCATATTTTCACTCCAAGTGCCAGCGGAATAGTGTCTAATAATTCCAAAACTTTATTAAAATATTGATTTATGTTCGGGTTCCTATATGAGGCTACCTCTTTATGGTATTTAAGATCAAAACTATTTTCATTTACTAATATTAAGCTTATTACAAACGTAGCTATAAGTAATATTTTACAAAATGACTTAATAGTCTAAGTTAAATTACATAAATTTCTAAGTTAAAATACATCGCCTTAACAACTTTATCCAAGGATAAAAATATATTTCGAAGATTAAATCCCATTAGCGGTTTATTTATATACTTACTACAAGTATTTCTACTAATAGGTATTACTGGAGTTGTTTGGTCTCCCAGCACCATATAGAGATTTTTCTTTCTTATGAGAAATAAAACACTAGCTTATTTTTAACAGGGTGCAAATTGAAAATGCATAAGCGTTGTAGTATTTTTTTAGCTTTAATAATAAAACAATGACTCAATAAATGTTTTTCAAATTATAATTGAAAATATATGCTATTAATAGAAATTTTCAAAGGATTCATATAAGAGAGATAAACATAAAAATAGATGTTTTATGAATATTACCAAACAATCCCAAATAAATTATAGTGACAATGAGTACTTCTGACAATAAATTAAAATAAAAATGTGCACAATAAAGAGAGAAAAACACTCTCAAATCTTTATCTTCGCCTTACAAATATAGATCTCTGCTGAAAAGGTTTTCTTTCTTTGTATTTTCATGCACGTTTTGAAATGTCACCACAACCACTTTTTCATGTCACTTTGTGAGTGCCGTAAGCGTCAGCTGGAAACACAGAAAACAGCGACCATGTTCGTTTGAGATCCTACACCGCTAAGCAAACATCTGGGGCTGTGGATGTAATGAAACTAAAGACAAACAATAATAATTATTTCATTAACTATTACAATGCTATAGCATTATGTTTAAAGAATGATATATATTCTATTCATTTGAAAATTCAAAATGTTCTGCAACAGATAATATGATACATTATTTGAATTTAAATGATGGGGGAAGTTTTCCAAGATTAAGTCCTTGGAAAAGTTTTTTTGTCGGAGATTCTTAATAATAAAATGGGTTTAGAAAATAAAAATTGCATAAACAAACTTAATATGTTTTATAAAACAACATAAAATGTTAAAATGTTAATGTGTTGTGCACATTTTTTATGGTTATGTATATACACAGGACACAGGATGGTTGAAAAGTAAATTCCCCCCCCCCCTTAACTTTTTAACTATTTAAGATGTTTTAAATCGGTTTGTAGCAACCTTCTTGGATATAAAGGGGTACAATAATGATGGTTGGTTTTTAAAAAAAACACCCCTAATATCCAAGAAGATTGCAGCAAACCGATTTCAAATATCTCAAATAGTTAAAAGTTAAGGGGAGGGGAGTGCAAGTTACTTTTCAACCACCCTGTATATACATAGCCTCTCGTGATAATTTTAGGCTATACTAAAACCTCTTCAAGGTTTAATCCTCCAGGCATGAAACAAATCTGTAAAGTTAATTTAGTTTATACAGTAAAAAAATATCGAGGTTTAATTAAATCAGTGCAGGAGTTATGGACTTTTTAACTATATTTCATAACATTGATCAATGCTAGTTATGTAACCTCAATAAATTTATATATTACGTCCAAACAGGATAAATACTTTTCAATATAATATATTTTATAATTTAATTATTCATATACTTTAAAATATAGAATGCTTTACACCTTTATTAGTTAATATGTTGGTGTAAGTGTAAATTGTTTATACTTTAACACGTCGCATGCTGCCGTACCCGATCGGGTACGGCGCTCGGCGCTCCTCGGGTGCGGCCGTACCCGATCGGGTACGCTCGGCAATGCCTTTCGTTTATCTCCTTATCTCTGTCAGTGTTGCTTGTATACTTCAGTCGCGCGTTGTCGCGTAGTGCGGTAGGACCTGTCTATTTTGTGTTTAGTCGGTTTCGAGTTATTAAATTTAGTTATTAAATTATTAAATTAAGTTATTAAATTAAGCATTTCGAGTTATTAAATTCAGCACCTGCGGTGCCATACCGTCAAGGCCAAGGCGCAGCGAACGTGTTAAAATAGTAATAAGTGTTCGTCTCTAAGCGGTCCAGCTCTTTTCAACGATATCTTGTAAGTGAAAAATTAATAGTACAACATTTTAACAAATTATTTACATTTAAAAGTTTTGAGATAGAATTAGTATACTTACTTTTTTAACCTATTAATATGCAATCTTTTAGAATGGGCATTAATTAAAATGTTGTTTGATCTTAACCTCTATCTGTTCAAATGTTTGTAATTGTTTTTATCTGCAATCCAAACAGAAGCAGTTTTCCTTTCACATAGGTTAAAAGTTTTCTCACATCACATTGTTTGGTTTAGGAAGAACTGAAAACATTTGAAGCAAGAAATGTTTACGTCCTGGATGTGGAGATTGTTTAATCGATAGAATGCTTTTAGTTTAACAATAAAACACAACAGTTGGCCTAAACAATGGCACATTTTCAAATACCTGCTGAAATTAAAAGTTTGTAATTACAGTAGATATAACTCTGTTATAATTAATTAAGAAATAGATAAACAATTTTAGTTGACTTTTAGTATAAAATAGTCTAATAAACAATTGTGGATTGACTGCAAATATTATTACAGATAAACAATTTAGTCGACTTTTAGTATAAAATGGTCTAATAAAAAATTATGGATTGAATTCAAATATTATTACAACAGCATAAAAAATGTCGGTATAAAAATTTTGTGACAATCGATTAGTGATTTTTTGTAGATCACCTTTTACTGTAAAAATTTTAAATTCAAATGCAAATTTTGATTATTAAATATGAATACAATTTAATATATACAAATACATCCCGCTTCGCCTCGTAGACTGCAGAAGACGGCATAGGACTAGTCTTGAAGTTCTTTCTATCCCAAGATTGCCATAAGGAGGAGATAGGTCATAAAGTTAATACAATGATATGAAGGATACTAATGCGGTGTTGACGAGAATAGCCCACTCAATAAAATTCATCCAGAGAGCAATATCTGTAATATTAGGAACTTCTTAAGTTTATTGCAAAATTTATTTAAATTTCTTTTAGGAACTTTGGGAGCTTAGAATACAATATAATACCCTGATAACTTGGCTTCTGTTCAAAGATCTTTGTGATGCACTGAGGCTCTTGTATCTCTAAATCGAGTGTTGTGCCTATGAACAGCAGGAAAGGACAAGCTATCTATGATCGTAGCTAGTTTAATTGACTCAAAAATAAAAAGGGCTGGAAAAAATAATATTTTTAGTTGTCTAGGCCTTGCCATAATGATATCTACATCTTAACCTTGGATCTATCGAATGGCTCTCATTTGTTTGGTTTTGTTTTGTGTCTATCTACGAAATTGGAATTTTGTAACGTTTTGACGTGGAACGATCAAACCCTAGTCTTGTTACTATCTAACATCGACCAGTTGCTAGAAAGCATCATTAATATATATATATATATATATATATATATATATATATATATATGTATATATATCGTATGGCATTAATAGCCAGCCACCAACTTCAGAAAAATATAATACATTCTCTGAGGTGTTAAGCACCTGCGTCAAAAAATTTAAAAACTTAACTAAAAACATAAAGTTATGATCTCTCTTTACAAAGCTAAATCCAGGGCGCTAAGCCATTGCAGCCCAGCTTCACTTGTACAATGCAGCCCAACCAATCCTTCGGGGAAAGCACTCAAAGGGCACTCATTGGCTATGTGAGTCATAGTCTGCAACTCCGCTCCACAGCGGCATGACTGGTCTTCTGTCATTCCCCATTTGTATTTCCAATAATTACATCTTCCCACACCAGTGCGGAATCGATTGAGAACGGTCCACTGCTTCAGAGGAAGATCCATACCACTTACTGCTAAGGTTGGGTCAGCAATTAAAAATTGATTCCAGCCTTGGAAAGAGTCCCAGGAGGAAGCCCAGTCGGTATGGATGGAAAAGTTTGTCTCCGTCAACTGGGATGCTGTCCGCAGTGGTGGTCTTCGGGACCTCAATTTGCCCGTCTCCTAGGGTAGGTAATCATGGATGGGTAACTGTGGATTGGATACGATCTTATTATATTCCCTAGTAAGTGCCTCCCTTCGTCTTATTTCAGGTGGAGCGATATTACACAGCACTGGGAGCCACGGTACAGGTGTTGCCATGAGTGTACCACTTAAGGCTCTCATAGTCCTGTTCAGTTGGACGTCGATCTCTCTGACATGCACACTGTTCAGCCACACGGGAGCACAGTACTCTGCGGTTGAGTAAACCAGGGACAAAGCAGTGGTTCGCAGAGCTTGTGCATTAGCTCCCCATGTGGAGCCAGCAAGGTGATGGACAATGTTAATCCTAGCTCTCACCTTGGCTGCTGTCTTTTGTAGGTGGCTTTTGAATGTGAGAGACCGATCTAAAGTGACTCCCAGGTACTGTGGGTGATCATTGTGCTTTAGCTCAACACCGTCAAATACGATTTTAAGCTTTTGGTGGGCTAGTCTATTGTTCAAATGAAAGCAAGATACCTCAGTTTTAGTTGGGTTTGGATTTAACTTCCAGGCCTTAAAGTATTCACCGAGGGTCTTGAGGTCATTTGTTAGTACTTCCTCAGCATATCGGAATTCCTTGTGCTGATTAATTAATAGCCAAATGACAAATGGCAACTGGGTCCGGAATATATCCCTTAAAAAGCTACTAACTTTCCTCAGGATCGAACAGCAACCTTTGGATTCAAATGCGAGCCCTATAAGCACTTAGCTACCCAGCCAGTTTTGGAGCTTAAAATGACTTCAAGATTTTGTTTGGAAGAAGCACCCCAAAAAGTTATGGAGTATCGAATATGAGCTTCTAACAGACAAAAAAAGTTTCTGGAAAGGTGGAAAGTAATCTTGGAACGAAAACTCCCGATTAAATATTCAATTTGAGAATTCCAGTTGAAATTGCAGTCAATCATGACACCGAGAAATTTCACCAAATTTATTCTGGACAGCTGGGTTTCACCAATTGTAATGTGAGGAAGGAAGTGATGGTGTGATAGCTGTTTCTGTCTATTTTGAAGGAATATATATGCGGTATTTTCAGCTTTTAATGTGAAGTTTTGGTTAAAGAAGTATTGTGCTAGTGTGTTTGTGTCAGTGTTGGCGTCTATTCCAAGTCTCAGTACTTCTTTGTTCGTGTTGATCAGTGTATTATCGTCAGCGCAGATGATGAGGTTGTCAAGTAACAGGTAGTTGTGAATGTCATTGATGTTGACAAAAAACAGTAGGGTGCAAGAATCGAGTCTTGCAGGACCCTAAGTGCACAGGCCGTCTGACAGGAAATTTAACTTTTGTCATTGTTTAGTGATGTGGTCAATTTCAGTGGTCAGTATCATGTTGCCCATGTAGGACTCGTTCCAGCTTGAAGCTACACAAGAGATACCTATCGCGGCCACCTTCTCCACAAGGACGGCCGGGTCAACGCAGTCAAATAAATTTGAAAGATCAGAGAAGCATCCGACCGGATGGGTTTAATCTTGGAAATTTTGAAAATAAGTGGGAAAATACTTTAAGTTAAAGAAGAGTTTATGACATGAGACAGAGGAGGAGCGGTTTCATTTTTACAAAACTTGAGAGTTGTCATTGAAATACCCTCCACGACAAAAGATTTTTTTTAGAACTGGGTACTTATCTCAATAATGGATGAAGGAGAACAGGGAGAGAAGTGAGATAAGGACGTGTCATACTCTAATTAAAAGTCGTAAAACTGTTTTTTCCAAGATCAGAGCTCCCAGTAGAAGCGGCATTAGAAAAGATTTTAGGTATTGAATATATTGCCAATCTGTTTCAGATAAGTTAGAGGAAGCCCCTCATGACATAGAAAGATGTTTTTGGGAGCAGATTTTATTTTTCCCCTGGATTCATTTACAATTTTCCAGGTCTCTGCTGAAAAATTGTCCGATCTGGTGAGTCTATGAGTAAGAGAATCGGTTTTGGCAGTCGTAATCATTGTGCTGATTTTGTTTTTTTAAAGTCACACTAGTAACGTTTAGAGTCTTCTCTTCTGAGGTGTTTCCAGTTCGAGTAGGAGTAAAAGAGTACGCTCTTGAAAGCTTGATGTCATTGGTGACACAGCTGCCAGCTTGAGATATCTTTCTGGAATTTTGCAGTGGACATGATGCACATTGCAGTGAAGTACTTGGAGATCGTATTCTAGTTTCGGTGTCACATTACTTTCGTCAAATACTTCCCTCGCAAATGTCTATAAGCAGTATTTTAATGTAACTACCTTACGTTTACGACCTTACTTAGAAATGAGTTTTAATGGTCAAGTAATATGAAATAATTTGTTAAGACCTGTTCGTGGGACACTCTGTATATAAACATTTCGCTCTAAGGGTTCAGTAAACCTTAATAGATAGACACTGATGTTTAATTCTTTTACCAAGAAGCTACCTTGTCTAGTCCTTACTCTCCCCCAAAATGTGGGTTTGAGAGTTTTGAATCTGTATTTAAGAATTAAATGTTGCAAAATGTGAGGAAGCTCTGTTATCGATCTGATTATGAAAGCAAGTGTTATAAGATATAATCAAATACTCCTATAAGAACAATATTGATTTCTTACTTTACTACGAGCAAAGCCTTTTATACGAATATTGGTTATGAACTATGGTTATGATAAAACGATCAATGACCATAAAGGTTGTGGGTGCAGTTTTGTATATTGCTCAGAATGTAGCTTAATTCACTGAAAGGTTTAACTGTTTGAGAATTCTGTTTGAATTGTCTGAGAACTGTTTGAGAATTTCGTTTTACTAAACACGAAACAGTAATTTTTTATGAAAGGGAAATTGACAACTTAAAACAGTTTCCAAAGATATTTTGGATTATGTGAAATTTAAGAAACCAAAACAGTTATATAAACGTTTATACTATTATATTTACTTATAGAATTATTGCAATATAATTTCTTATTATGAATTGTTTTTACATGAAAAATTTTCAAACCAATTCTTTTGACTGGGTTTATTTTTAAAACTTATAATGTTATCATAAACTATTTTAGTTCTATTCAAATGTATCTTTATGACAGGCAATTTTAACCTTATACTTTATTTTTATCCCAGAAAATTAAAAGAGACGTTTAAAGAATAAAATTAAAACTGTTAGGGAATCATGCAGTTGATGCAGTAGGTCTGGATGTCATAAAAAAAATATTTTTATTGCAATAATTCCTTGAATTATGTATAAGTGACTCCATCAGATTATTCAAGCTTTAAATTTCTTATGGTTGAATGATGATATGTTGTTCCATAAATACATTCAATTATGATGTAAAATGATTATAATTATGATGATTATGATAATCATAATTGTAATTATAATTATAATTATGATAATCATAATTGTAAAATGATTATTACAATTATGATGTATAATTGTAAAATGCATAATGAGAAAGTTAAACTTAAAAAGCACAATTTTAAATTTAATTTTATATTTGGCATTCTAAATGTTAGAAATAAAATTTATATTTATATAATCTCATATTGAGTTTCTTCGTCCTTAGAAATAAAACATAGTTTGAGTTGCAAAGGTAATAATGAAAACCATATATAAATATTTATAGCCAGTTGATTCTAAGAAATGATTTATTTATTTTATTGGGTTTTATCACTTAAATAAAATATGAATAGTACGAAACAAAGAAAGTTTTATTTAAGATTTCAGACCATTAACATATTGAATTTATAAAGTAGATGGAAGAGCTAAATCAATATGTTTTATTTTATTCGGAATATCCATAATATATGGCTTGATGGTTAGATCTCCAAACAAACAAAGTGTCCACATGGGTTAGTGTCACTACAATTTCTTATTTTGGCTAGATATTTTCTGGGTTGCTCGATGCATCAGCTTGAGACACAGGACGTAGAAAACAGTTTTTTTCTGTTGTAGTGAGGCAAATCCACCATCTTTTGAAATCATAAAGAAAATCTCGTACACCTAAAATGATTCCAGAGCTGTTTCGAAGCTAACATTGCTTAATCTTCATGCAAACACATAAAACGTAAAACTACATCTCATAAATAATCCTTATGTGGGTCGTCAAAGAATAAAGTACAACAAGAAACATAGAAACATAAAAAAATAAAAAAAATAAAAAAAACTCTTGGCCAAGTTATCTATAACTGCCCCGCACAAGAGTGAGTCTAGACTGCCTTTGCCAAAGTCGGACATTGGCAAACATAAAAAATACAGGTATGTATATCAACCCTACTTTATCAACTCTTATTTTTCTGTGAAAATCCATTATTAACCATATCATTTAGAAGACTGTAAAATACATTATTGTTAGGAAGAATTACAATAGACAACTCTTAGTTGTTCCTTTGTATACTTAAGCAATCTCTTTATCAAGTAAACATCTAACAGTTATTGTGTGTTTTTTTATTAATAAAAATTGCATAGAGTATAATAACAGTGGAAAATAATAAAAAAATGTTTCAATTATTACTATGCATATTAATATTTTTCCTGATATTTAAAGGTATTATATTACTCCTTTAGCCTTAAGTGTCAACGAGGTTCATAATTGTGGTGCTAAATGTTTGAATATTAATATTTCATAACCAAGATTGTCCTATTAATATTAAAATTCAAGTCACTAAAACATTGCAGGATTGCGTCTTTGTCGGCACCTCTATGTTGAAAATATATTTAGTTTATTATAAATGTATAATGCTCAGTATAATAGTATAATGTATGATAGTATTATAACTGTACCTTATACTCTGGTTTACTTTGCGGTTTCGAAGGCATGATAAAAGCTGGCACTGGTTTTAGAAATTCCTGTTATGTCATTTTAAAGCAGTATTAAGACTAGAAAACCTCAAGGCCAGTTATTGACTTGGAAATAAATGAGTTTCCAAAATTTAAGCATTTAAAAAATACTCATATTAATAAAAAAAGGGATATTCAGACAACAAATATACAGGGTGATCAACTCAAGGTGGCCACCATTGGTATCTCGTAAACTATAATAGTTACAGATAACTTTAAATGGGGGACCTTACCTCCTTTTTAGATGGCATAAAAAATATGAATTCGGATTTTTAATATTTGGCCGCCATTTTCCAATATGGCGGCCAACTTTGAAATTTGTTATGGAATGCCCTATGTTTTATGATGTTTTTGAAATCTCTATGTAATTTTAACACTTTTTTATTCTTTGACATTTTTCTCTAAATCTAATAGTTAGGGAGCTAGAGGCGATTAAAGTTAGTTTTTACTTCCATAACAATAACATGGGGCAACCTTTATCTGCCCAAATCTCCGAAAACATTCGGTAAAATAAAAAATACTCAAGAATCAAAATGTCTTAAAATTATGTTTAAAGAACATTTCACCAATAATAATGATCATTTATGCAAAAATTTATTTATTTCAAGGATGATCATTTCAAGTGGTGCCACACCATTAATGGAAACGGTAAGATAAATTTTTGAGTAAATGATAATTTTTATGAGTGAAATGTTCTTTAAACATAATTTTAAGACATTTTTATTTGTGATCATTTTTTTTTTTACTGAATGGTTTTGGAGATATGGGCAGATAAAGGTTGCCCCATGTTATTGTTATGGAAGTAAAAAAGAAATTTAATTCCCTCTATCTCCCTAACCGTTAGGTTTAGAGAAAAATGTTAAAGAATAAAAAAGTCTTAAAATTACATAGAAATTCCAAAAATACCATAAAACATAGGGTGTTCTATAAGAAATTTCAAAGTTGGCCGCCATATTGGAAAATGGCGGCCAAATATAAAAAATCTGAATTCATATTTTTAATGGTATCTAAAAAGGAGGAAGGGTCCCCCATTTAAAGTTATCTGTAACTATTATAGTTTACGAGATACCAATGGTGGCCACCTTGAGTTGATCACCCTGTAGAGATCTTAGATCAAAAATATTGTCATTAAGTTATCAATATTTTTGTTTTAAGATTTATTACATATTCGAAATGGATTATTTACATATTTTCTATCATTGTAAAATCTATCGGCAATTTGTATTCACTGGACCAAAGGGATCAATGTATAAAGCATTGGTTTCAAAGAGGCATATAATAATATCAGGGTATCTTGAGTAAACAACAAAATTTCAAACCTTTCAAGACGTTTCTCGCGTTACTTTTCTTCTGGTAATTGACTTTATTCTTCGGCTGTGACGTCAATATAACTCTGCGAGACAATTGTTGTTTGGGGCCTCAAGTCGGTTTATTACGTTACAAATGAAACTAGAAAAAAGGTAACAAAGAGCCATAAATTAAAACAATCTTTTAATTGTTGTTATTTATTTTTGTTAAGTTAAGGGCTTAGGATTTAAAACCTAATTAAACCATTTTAATTAACTATTTTTAATACATAACTTAATGTCTTTTAACCAAATTAGTTGAAAAGACCACCTTGTCATTCATTTTTTAACATGTTAATTGCTTCACATAGTATTTGTAGTCAAATGACATCTTACAGGTTCTTATTTCATATACAAATATGATGTCAAATTTATCCTAAAGAAAATAATCAGCAATCGAATTTAATGGCCGAAATTTATAGGTTTTTATCGGCTTTCGGCATACACAGTGATATCAAGATATCTTTTGTTTTGACGAGTATACTAAACTAATAGAATATTTAATTATTTTTAAAATAATTTAAGATTGGACACGTGCCATTTAATTAAATAATGATAAATTTGAACATTTAAATAACGAAATCGGTATGTTTGCTCATTTATTAAAGGTTTTATAGTTCAATAAAAAAATCATGTTAAGGTTTCATTAAAGCTGTGTAAATTATATGTTCTTAATAATGCACTATTTTGAATAATCGGAATATTGCTATAAAGTTTTGAAACCCTCTAAAAAGTAGTTGTGTTGTACGAATGGCATTAATATTCCTTTAGAAACCAGAATTCCAGGATTGTTGCTACCAGTTGAATTTGACGTTCTGGGATAAAAAAATGTCATATAATTATTTATTTAACTCAACCGGTTGAAGAAATATATTCTAACCTTACATAA
Source organism: Neoaliturus tenellus (assembly GCA_030545055.2). NCBI lineage: Eukaryota > Metazoa > Arthropoda > Insecta > Hemiptera > Cicadellidae > Neoaliturus > Neoaliturus tenellus. The sequence goes on along the minus strand of CM061536.1, from coordinate 73,724,889 downwards.
AAAGCAGTGTTATTGATCTTCACACAGTAATGTTCGTATTATTTGGTTCAATATTCCAACTATAAAAAATTAACGTGGGCCTAAAACATTTGCTTTGTGGCTTAATTAGTAGGCCTAACTCTCGCTCGGTAAAATAAAGCTGATCACACGATTTAATTAAATCTATTGTAGTATTCATTGTGAACTTGGTTTAGAATATATTAATAATTAAATAAAATTACCTAGTCCAATCATTGGTTGTCAAAAGAAGATATGTTTCGTTCCTGAAAACTTCATCAGGTCCAAAGTATGCAACTACCACATAGTACAATGTATTATGGCATTGTAAATGGAATAATACATTGTATTATTCCATACAATGTATGTTATTTTATTATGTTATTAATGTAAATAAACCACAATGTTTATTTACATTGTGGTTTGTCAAATGATTTAATAAAAAATCGTCCACTCACTCAAACTAAAAGCTGCCATGATAAAATTACTAATAATGAAATTGTGATAACAGTGAGGTGCTGGCCAGCCCAAGTACAATTTTAATCAGTTAAACCCTATGTATTTATTATCAATATTGTTTTAATGAATGGCTAACCAAATTCACAACAACAATTGATTCTTAAAGTAAATTTTAAATCACAAACTAACATTGGATCATCATACAAATCAGTAACTAATTAAAACGTACTTAAAATAGATAAAAATAAAACTATTAAATACACGTTATTCTAATTGTCTGTTATGTTATTATCAGTGTATGTAACAGTTACTGGTACATAAAAACCATTCGTATGGTAAATAAACAAATTATCACCCTTTACAGAAATTATAAATATAGACAATGTGGTAAATGTTTGGCTTTGTCTTAAACATATTACTAATTAACTAGAAATACTTCAAGTTAGTTTTTATATTTTAATTCAAATTTTTGTTAAAACCCCTATTTTGATAATTAATTACACGAACTGTATAAAGTCTGAAAAAGTTTTGGCTGTCAACTTGAATTTATCTGAATGCTTAGTATTTAATTTATTTATTGGGCAGCTTTAATGCATGTATTGTATTTGTATCCGTCATCTTTAATGATCTGCATTTATACCTTTTCCTTGTATAAAAAGTGTTAACTGTTTGTATGAATAAAGAATTTAAGCATAGCTATATATAATGTACATTACATGTATATTATAAATAACAGCATCAACCTGGTATTGTAAAATAATGATTGTTTATAAGTAAATTACACTATAATTATTAAAATGGTGTGTTTTTAAGACGTTTACTATAGTTATAATATTTTGCAGGTAACAGTTGTCGTTATCGTTTGATTTCTCAACAGAAGTTCAGGTAATCAGATATTTTTAAAGTAAAAATATTGAAGTTTTACGTTGTAATGCAAAAAAAAATCCCTAATTTAAAATTGAATTAATAACTTACTAATCACATTTATTTTTCAAAAAAGCATATTTCGGTTTATTATCACAAACCCTCTTCAGCTTATCAAGAAACCTAGATAATAAACATGTATAAACACAAATTGACAACTAATCACATTTGTTCATATCTGTTTTTTATAATATTTGTTTCATATATTTGTTCACTATAATTTGTGTCATATAAATTTATTATCCAGTTTTGTTGATAAACTGAAAATGGTTTATGATAGTAAACTGAAATTTACTTTTTTGAAAAATAAATCTGATGAGTAATTTATTAATTTACTTTTAAACCATGATAGAAACTGTCACGAAAACCACGCACCTCATATAATTAAACACATGCTTTACTACAGTACATTACATTCCAAATTAATGGGAATATTGCTTGTATATTCTTGTTCAAAACTTTCGATTTTAACGCCAATCATTGTAATAAATAGATTAGATAATAAATCTTTGTGTATAGTATTAAATATGAAAAAATTACGATGTATAGACTTATAATTTTCTGCGGGGACAGTCTTCAAAAAATTAACTGTAAATTTTAAGGTTAGGTTGATCAAGCTATAAACTTGAGAGCAATACTGCCAACCTGACGTCAAAACAATGACTGGCTCAATAAGGGCAGGGGATCAAAACTTAAAAACTTATACTGACACAATAACTTCCTAATTTACATTATACTTTCTACGAAAATATTTTTAGTTTCAACATATTTTCTGCTTGCTTGATGTTCAAAAGTTAATTTTTTGACGTTGTTAATTTTTTTTTATTTTATCGTAATTTAATATAAAGTTTTGTCTTCCACAATTTCCAACACGGTCAACCTTTCGGGTTCGGATTTTGCAAAATACTCTTATAATTAATGCTTATAGTTTAAATAACCTACCTTTGCTTACCTAGTTCTTATAGGACACCCCAATGACTAAAACTCTCATTTGCAAGTTCAAGATAAAAAAAACTAATAAAAAAATAAATAAATAAAACATAGAGATGCATTTATTCTTTATATATTTTTGAGACTACTCTTAAAAAGTAGTTAAAATCTCAGTCTCCTTTGAAACACAGCTTCAGAAAAAAAGCAGCGTAGGAAGTAAAAAATATGGTAAATAGTTGAAAGTTTGCTTTTACTTCTAAGCAATCAAATACATTTTATTGACGAAAAATAATATCCCGGACACTATTGCGATAGTAATACTAATATAATATCGTTTAAATATTCGTTAAAATAAAACTCCACTGTTTTTTAACTAACTTAAGTGAAGAAATTAAAGTGATTTAAAAAATTTACGTTGAAGTGAAAGTAATAAAATTTATGCTATTTATCAATACTCCTTTTGTTATCTATTCTTATAAGAGCATGATTTTGCTTATAATAAAAATTGGGGATATTGTTTATGAGAAATAATCAAAATAAATGTTTAATTCCTAAAATTCACTTTTTTTCATTGGTACCTAACTATGCCGTTTTTTTCTTTTTTTATGAAAGTATAATATTAAATATTCAAGAAAAATTTTATTTACATTAATAAAGCCTTATTTTAAATAGTAAGAAAGAGTATGTGGATTATTTTTAAATTTTTAACGAATGATAAACTATATTAAAATTGTTTTAATGGCTTTTAAATCGATTAACCAAGAGATATGGTCACTCGATTGTACTTGCCCCTTTTCTGACAGTAAAGGCTGTCAATTCTTGAACTAAATTTAAGCTATCCCCTACCGCAATCGGTACTAATTACTTTAAGGTTCCTTGATATATTTTTTATACTTATAAGTCAAGGTCTATTCACCAAGTCAACATTAAGAAAAAATAGCCACTTAAAATAATTAATTCAAAACTTACAGATATTTTGTTGCTTTATTGTAATTTTTTTATGTTTGTTAAAATTGTAATACTATAAGATAAATAAAGAGAGGCAATTATTTCAATGCAATTTCTTGTAATTTCTTCATATTTAATGTATACAGGCTTTTAATACACTTGTAACCATATATATGGCATAGTAAACCTTATTCAAACGCCAGTGAGACTAAAATTCAAATTCAAATTCATTTATTGCAAGTTTTTACATAGTCATGGCCTCGCCAAGTTATGCATAACTTGTCGGCAAGGTCCAATAGTATTCTGGAACATATCGCATATTACATTTTTTTACATTTGATTTATTTGCTTTAAATATTTGTAATGAAAAACAAACCTAAATCTATAGCGGTTAGGGCAGGCAACTAAGAAATATGAAGTATTTTTTGCAGCTGTAGGAGAAAAAGTAAAAAATATTGTGTATTACATGCAGGATACTCTACTAATCACTTTTTATGTTTTTTTTTTTTTTTTTTTTTTTTTTTTTTTAGAAATCCTTGTATGAATTAACTTTTATAAAAATAAATAAATCAAAGTCCTTAGGGGGAGGTGCAACAACGAAGTATTTAATAAAAATAGTAATAATTATTTGTTTTGGAAAAACTAAAATGCAATTAGATAATTTATAAATTCCTTCCTATGAATAAAATAAATATTATTAATAATTTTCAATTGAAAAAGCAATTCATTGCTCAAAAAAGAAAAATAATATTGTATTATAATATTGCCCTATAATTTCTTTTAACCTTACAAAATATTTGTATTAGTATATTGTTTAACTGTTAATTTAAAATTGTTATTCGTTCTGGTATTCTAAACCTGATTTAATATACAAAATACTTTTAAGAAATCACTGTGGTGAAATCACAATAAGAGTGACATTAATAAACCGGAATTATCTTTTGAAATTAATATCTTGTATAACTTTTAAATGTATAATTAATTAGCTTTAGGACTTCATTATAAAACGTAGAAAGCTTACATTTCTTCTATTTTTCAAAAGCTCGTTTTTATTATTTTTTGGAGTTACCAATAATATACTGTATGATACCCAAAATAATAATTTTAAACTGTAATAACGCATAACTAATTCCTAGACTCCTTAAACATACTGTATACTTCTACATTCTTGAAGCTACACCAATTATTATTACATAATTAATATTTCTTTGGCAATTCGTTTGATAATAATAAACTACAAAAATGATCAAATTACCAGTAACACAACATAAACAGGCAGACTTCAGCTCAATAAATTAACTTAATTTAGAGCGTCAAGTGTCTAACTAAGTGGAGGGTATTTTAAAACGAAATTACAGTTTTTCAGAAGTCAGCTCATTGTGTAATTTAATAGAATAGAATTAGTAGAACCTCGATGGTTCAACACTTTGTGGACTTAGAGAGTGTCGAACTATCAAAATGTCGAACTATAGGAAGTATATGGGGAATTTTAATAATGGAAGTATAAAACTCATGTTTTGAATTTATCAAACACTAAATTTAATGAAACCATTACTTAATTTAACTTTAAAAATAACCAATATTCAAATCATTCGCCACTTTGTTAACATTTCCACCTCTGTCAGTCTCCATCATGGACACTATCAATCGTTATTAACATGTTAAGTTGTCATGGACTCTGTCGAACTATAAGGAGTGTCGAACTATCGAGAGTCGAACTATCGAGGTTCTACTGTACTATTAATTTAAATTAGAACAATCATAATGTTATCATTGAGAATTCTGCTTTAAATGAGCTTATAATATAAAAAATTTGTAAATGGCGTAATTGTTTAGTTTAACTTTACCTAAGTAACATTGTACATAAATATAAATATTTTATATGAATTTATTTTAATACCTTTATTGTACATTGATTTTTCCATGTTTATCCTTAGTTTTTTCCTTTGTTTCCGAAATATGAATTTTTTATTATTTTACTACTTTCATAATTAATGAGGTCGTTTTCAATTAGTATCATTACATTTACACGAATATATCATAAAACGTGAATGATAAGCAATAATAATAGTAACAATAGCCTATATACTGTGTTACACAAATAGAAAACTGACTTTTCATATCTGCATTCATACATATAAAAATTAATCGAAAATTTTTATTGAAACTATATTTATTTTGGCTTTAATAAGCTACTTATCTTTAGTAAGTCACTTATTTCTTTACACTTAATAATGTTATTTATGTCAAAAATTGTTGAAGTAAGTTAATATTAAACATGGACATTTTTAACATAAATGCCCATAAAAAACGTTTTTATGTGTATTTTTTTAATGGTGGCAGTTTTTTTTTATCTTAAAAAGCAAAGATACTAATATCATATACATCAAACAACAACTGATAGAGTAAATGTACTTTTTTCAATGTCAATTTTTCTTTTAAAATGTCAAAATATGCAATACGTATTCAGCGACAATCGTTTTTCCATGAAACAATATTTTCATGTGTATAATGTGAATTTAAGTAGCCATTGTTGTATTTTACACTCTGTATATCAATAGGCAAGCATGATTCTTTTAAACTTTTTTATAGCTTGTGTGCTTAGTACAATCTTCGCATACTGTTAGAAAGGTGGTGTGATGTAGATTAGCAAAATAATTTCATAACTTACTTCAGCCCCCAGGCAAAACTTTAACGCGTTGAATCATTAGACAGCTATTTAAATAACAAATTGTAGCAAATCATGAAAAAACAGGTGTTAAAGTTATAATAGTATATTTCATAACAAGAGTTCAAGAAACAATAACAAATGTTTGTTTTATTATATTGGTAAAATAAAAAATAAAAGATAGTAAACATTACTTTCAGTTGTAAACAATCTCATTACGTAGTAGGCAATGTAATGATAAATTTTTGCAGATGATAAACCTATATAAAAACAGGTGATTTTAAAGTAGTGTATAAAAAAAATGAAACCCAATTCCGTCCAGATCAACTGAAATTTTTGTGGTGAATATTAACATTGGTGGTCTTAGTTGGTAAACAGTTTCAGGTAGTACCTCATAATCTGTTGTTTCCTTAATCATACCACAAATATTTTTGTCGTCATTTGTAATGAATGTAAATTACCCAAATTTAACAAAATGTATTTTTGTGTAATAATATTTTAATTCATATCCAGACATGTGACGCAAAAGTAAATTTGTATTCTTTTTTGTTTGAAAAAGCTAACTTATGGATTAAACAATACAATAATCCGATTTTACCGGAAGCCGAATAAAACATTTTTGATTATATTGGTCTCTACTCTGAATTTTAAGTTTCATCAAATAAAACCATTTCTAAGTATTTTTAATTTGACTTTCTTATTATAAATACAAACTTTTGCAACACATTCATCTCAAGGAAATGTAATATTTAAAATTTAGAAAATAATTCAAACAAACTTTAAATTACTTGATACTATTTTAATAAAATTGTATTAATCTCGTTGAATATTTTCAATAACAATAGGTTATTTTCATCAGATTTATTTTTGTAAAGAAAATTCTAATTTTATGTTTGCCTATTCTAAATAATAGCCCACTAAATTTTACATTAACTCACTATGTAGCACAACAAAAATTGGTAAAGTCAATAAAAACATTAACGTTAAAGCATATTTTTGGTAATAAAAAAACCGTTGAGTTTGTTAAGTATGCACACAAAGAGCAATTAAACAATCGCGTCATGTTACAATCAAATCAAATCAAATTTAGAATCGTACTCGTATATTATAGTTATTTGGTGCTTTAATTTTTTTTCAGATTTAGAGCAATTTAGTTTTGTTTTCATCAGTTAGTGTACCGTGCGTGAACATCGATGTTATACTAATTTTCAATTATTTCTTATGATCTCTTATAACTATGCTAATAACATTTTTAATAATTTTTTGTATGTGTAAATCTTTAAGAATGGAATATTTAAGCATTTTGGATCACTAAGCATATCTTTGAAAGTATACTAGCAATATTTTCTGATTTGTTATGGATCTGGATATATTGTATTACATCTTCTTCTTAAACACAGTTTTATTTCGTTTTATAAAAACTATCGTTGACATTACGTATTAAATTGTATTTTTCCCCAGTAACAAAAAACGTTTATGTGAGGAATTTTATATTCCATTACATATATCCTATCTATTTCGTTCATTTTCATCCTGGAGTTATACGTTAAAAATTAAACATAACTCAAAAGACTCCGTGCAAACTTCGTTTTATAAAAAAAGCAAGTGAGGATTAAATTTCTAATCCAATATGCGGAGGAAAATACTCTTCATCCCAATGATAAAAAACAACATTTATCGAACGTGCGGAGACCAGACGTGATTAAAATAATAAATCTCACCGCCATGACCCTAACCTTAAATCCTTTACCAAAGCAATTTTTAACATTTGATTTTATAAACATATTTTACCTTTGCATAATTCCTAACTAGAGTAAATAAATAAGTAATAATATATAGATATATAGCGCCCTATATAGATAGATAGCGTCTTCAAAGCCCATATAAAAACTTCATAATATTGTAAATTGGGTCAAAATGATCAAAAGGCTTGCATGAAGGTACGTTATATTTTGCATATTTACTCCGGTATCCACAATTTTTTTTTTCTCGGATTAGTAATTTTTATTTTGGTGAAAAACATGTGTAGGAATTTCATATTAGGTATGGATTTTTATAATAGAAATTTTTATCATACAAAACAATGTGTATTTTTAAAACGGCTCCTACTTTACAATGTCTACAATACCCAAATATCTTAAAACCTGCAAGTTTTAATAACACTTTACAAAGAACAAATAATAATAGTGAATTCAATTAACTAATCAAAGATATTACATTTTTACGACAAATAAAGGAGTTTTAATAATTTTTCTGCAGAAAAGCCCTTTACCTTAATTGGCTTACACCCTAAACACTCCTCTTATTTTAAATTTCATTAATATTTTAATCCGACTTATAACAACTCTTGGTATTCCTCGGATACATGTTGGCCGTTTAATATTAATGGTATTTAAATTTATAACATCAGTTTTGCTTGAAATTTATTTTACCTTATAATTTCCTTTGAGTGTGTTTTTAAAAATAGTTTTGAATCGCTGTTTTATTTTTATTCATATTTTAATTATTCGTTACATCTTGGGTATAAATAATGTGCTTACCATAGTGTTAAAGAGTGCAGTTATAATGTCAATCATCACAATTTTGTACCAACAATGAAACCGACGTTTTAATCTAAGCTACGTGAGATTATAATTGCATGAAATCATTAACAAGGCGATAAAGTTATTTGAAATGAAACCACGGTATTTTTTTTGTAGCACATGGACATCGCACTAGATATTCAAACTATTAATATACGATAAGGGTAATTTATCGTAAATATTTTGTGTAAAATAAAACATGAATATATTAGCAATATAATATACGTCAAAAGTACAAGAATATTACACATTTTGGGAGAACTATATTAAAATTATAACCCGACTTATAACAACTCTTGGTAATCCTTGTATTAATGCTTGATACTGCAAAGCTGAGTTAATAATTGAAACGACTCTACAGATTATATATAAGATAAATTTCTTGTGTTATAATTCTCTTCTTACTTGTATTTCTATTAAAAATCTCTCTTTCTACTAGTTTCTCTCTCTATCTCTCTTTTTCTTATTATCTCAAATTTAATATTTGTCAGAAAATCGACATCATAAATGCAAAATTTATAATACCAAAGTTTGAACACACTTTTATTTTTTTATTTGCCGTTAAAAAGAAATACGAGTTGTACCTAAACGTGTACTTAAGTCATGAAAGTAATTTTGCTATACAAACATAATTAAAAATAATAAATAAGTGGTGTAAGTGGTAAATCTTATAAGTGTTAAATCGTATAAATCTTATAAGTTGTAATATATGAATTCTCTCTCTCTCTCTCTCTCTCTCTCTCTCTCTCTCTCTCTCTCTCTCTCTCTCTCTCTCTCTCTCTCTCTCTCTCTCTCTCTCTCTCTCTCTCTCCCTCCCTCTCTCTCTCTCTCTCTCTCTGCTGCAACGAAGGTATTTTTTCTTACCAATCTTCCCTCAAATTAAATGAGAACATTTGATAATAAGGTTAATGATCCTTTAAGTAATCATATGTTAGAATACAAAAATGTTGCTTCCATTATAAGAATAACATGGTAACTTTGGTGACGTCTAGGGCGTAGACTTTTGCGAATTTTATTATGAAAATTGTAAGACTTTCCTATTTTAAGCCTAGAGATTGAGTATACTAAATTTCAGCACTCTAGCTAGTCGAGAAGTTGGAGAATTAGTGATAAATGAGTGAGTCAGTGAGTGAGTGAGGGCTTTCCCTTTTATATATTTAGATAACCAGATTTAACTGGCCATTCTGAAACGTTGTAGATCACAGCGTTCTCCTTTCCTTTCAGATTTTAAGCCTCATCAGATCGTTATAATCTTTGGTAAAGTGACCCTATTGTAAACGTAGAGGTTAACGTGACCAAATCTGAAAGGTACTCTAAAACAAGCACTGTTTGTATGAGCGAAATTTTTATTCTGTCCAAGTATTTTTTATTTGTGGGCTTTGACAACGAGAAATAGATTATAGTCGGTCCCAGGGCTGGGAACAATCCGGGTTTCGTCGCAGAACCCTTCAAAGTTCTCATGTTATCCTTATCGATATTTTTTGAGGCTACTAAATTGAACAAAATTCATCTAAATTGTATGTATAAATAAACCAATGAGTTACACATTTAACCTGCAGCTCAATACATTTACCATGGCAACGAATGCAAATAACATTAAATTGTTTTTAATAAAATTAATAATATTTAAATCATTAAATGAATTAAAAATGCCTGTCTTCAAAACCATAACAAGGGTTGTAAATCGCACCGTTAGAGTTGTAATATTCGTGTACAACTCATACGTCATCTGCTACGTTTTGACGACTGCAGTGTTTGTGGTATTAACGTATAATGGAGAACATATTCTTGAAATCAAGTAAATTCATGATGAAACCTATCCCAAAAATGAACAGGACCACGTTGTGAATTCTACGGGGGTGAATTCAAGATCTACGGGAAGATTCCCGTGAATTGAAGATCTACGGGGGTGACTCCACTACACACCAACAGACACATGAACAGGACCACGTCGAGGAAGATCTACGGGGGTGACTCCACGACACACCCACAGAAACATAAACAGGGCCACGTAGTGGAATATCTACGGGGGTGACTCCACGACACACCAACAGAAACATGAACAGGACCACGTCGTGGAAGATCTACGGGGGTGACTCCACGACACACCCACAGAAACATGAACAGGACCACGTTGTGGAAGATCTACGGGGGTGACTCCACGACACACCCACAGAAACACGAACAGGATCACGTAGTGGAAGGTCTACGGGGTGACTCCACGACACACCCACAGAAACATGAACAAGGCCACTTAAATCATATTACTTAAATACATTACTTAAACACTCAAACCCACTGTAAATTATTACAACTCACTGATCAAATAATTTATGGTATTCTCAAACTATATAGCTAGATTATAATAATATATTTTAAAAGTACAAAACTGCCAAAACACGACATGAAAATATTTGTATTCATTGGTAATAATCACTTAGCAAAATTTTATGTGATAGAATAATAAAAGTAGACCTAATTGATCTACCAATATCAATCCACTATATGGAGATAATATGGATCTTTTTTTGAGGGGAGATTATTTTATACAATAAATAGAAAAAGCATTCAAAGAGTTACATTAAAATTTAAAACATGAAAAATTTTTAAAGCGAAAGATAACTTTTTTTGAGATTGTGAACATATTCAAAATTTACTTGACGCCTCTCAGTAGTAGAGTTAGTAGCTATGTAATACTAAAAAAAATATTGTAGGAGCGGAATTCACAAAACTCCTCAAACCTGCCTCACTAGGCTGTAGAACAATTCATTCGATGTTTGAGGTGTTTTGCAAATAGTACACTTCATCCTATGGTAATTTCCATTCCATTTCCATTCCATTTTGTTGAAATTCAAATTCCCAAGACCAAGGTCACTGTAATGGGTTCCCACTCCTTTACAGGCGACCGGTTCCCGCCGCAAGGCATACCCGATTGGTCTGAAATATAAACCCCCTTACTCCCTAAACGAAGCAGGAAAACCCCTCCAGAACGGGGAACTTATGGAACGAGTGCTCCAAATCACATTAAGGCGGATTAGACCCCCACAAAACCCATAATTCACCAGGCCTGTGGTACTCAACCGGCGGTGTACCAAAATTGACCATTAGCTGTGAGTGGCAGTGGCAGCACTATCCAAGCTACTTCTCAACTTTCGTCTGTGAGCAACGCCCCCAGATAAGGCTGGAGGGCCCCTCAGCTTTGTGTCGAGCATGCCAATAACCTCTGCCCCCTCGAGGCCAACCCAATATCCGGACTGGCCGAAGACAGGGGCTTGAACCGAAACCAAAGGTACCCATTTAAGGTTTTACTTGAGGTATGGGTGGTACCCAAGCGGATCTCTCTCTCTCTCTCTCTCTCTCTCTCTCTCTCTCTCTCTCTCTCTCTCTCTCTCTCTCTCTCTCTCTCTCTCTATCTCTCTCTCTCTCTCTCCCTTTGAGATGGAGGCAGGAAAAATGCATTATGCACACCGATGGCTAGCCTGTAGTGTGGGATTCCCCTACAAACGGGTTTCCCAACTAAAAACCTCCTCTACTCTTTAGGATTCCAACCTGGAATTGTTTATCACATTACGTCAGGCTAGGCCTAAAGTTGGCTTACGCCCAAGGGGCTCACTCCTTTTAAAACCGCTTGATCAAGCGATCTAGGCCCCTTCACGGTAAAAATCGGGTTTCTTTTCCAGGAGGATGCCCCGGACGAGCTGTGATAAGCAATCCTAGTTGCATTTATCCTCCAAAATCTCTTGGCAGACAAGTCCACCGAAAATAAACCAAAAATTTTTATGGCCTCCAGGCGGCGCCCTTCTCAACGTGAGCAGCGGAAGACTGTTTGCAACGCAACGTCGGGAACACCCGGGCAATAAATGCATTCCGGTGAACCGGTCTTGCCCATCCGGTTCAGGTACGACTTGAAATAGAAGTGACATATCAGGAACTGCATGAGGTAGTAGTCCACCTCACCATGCCGCCTTTCCACCCATAGTTGGACCTGCTCGATGAGTCGCACAGTCCATATTCCTCGGGTGTCGTGGCCTGAGCTGTGTTGCCACCTCTGCAAGGTTTCGGAGCGCTCTTCTGATCTTGCCATGTCCTTGCCAATCTCGAATCCTCTCTCCTGCCAAGTGCTTGACTGGGATGACTCCGGCGACCAACAGGATGATGGTAATCTCGGACACTGTCCGGTAGGCGAAACACACCCGGAGTGCCGTTTAAATCTGAACCCGGGCAAGCCATAACCTGTATAACTAACTCTTTATCGAAAGCGTATGCCCACATCTTTCATAAAGAAGCACAGACTGAACCGCGGACGTCAACAGACGTCTCCTGCTAGATCGGGGACCCCCGACATTGGCCAGCAGTCTACTTAGGTAAGTGACTACCTTAGCTGCCTTGTCCGCCATAAGGAATATCTGATCCCTTCAGCTTAACTAGGTACCATAACCTCGAGGTACTTGGCAGCATGAGTTGATTGGACCACCTACCTTCCCACTCGGAATGGGACGATGGTGTTGATCAATCTCCGCCTTACTGAAAGCAAGCGAGAGACCGTAATCGGACATCCAGGTGTTGACCATATGCGTGACTCGGTTCAACTTTGGTTGGGCCAACTCAACGTTGCGTGTACAATGTGTGATGTGACGTCATCGGCGTACCCCACCTAAGTGGTTTCCTCAGGCATCTCCGAACTCAAGAGGCTGTTACACGCAACGTCCCAGAGATATGGTCCACGTTTTGAATCTTGGGACGCTCCAGACGGTACTTTTATCGTCCGAGTTCTGTCTCTTTTGTCGTAAATTAGGCTTCGAGAGCGTGAATAATCCTTGATGAGCCGCGACAGATATGCAGGAACGCGAAAGGTGTTGAAATTCTCATCCAACTTATGTCAACCCACCTGGCCGAGTTAAAGGCATTCTTGACATCAAACATAACAAGAAGCGTTACTTGGCGAGAGAAATTGTTGTGGCTCTCGGCTCTCTCCACAGCTCTCTGGACTTCGGTGATAGCGTCAATCATTGACCGAATCTTTCTAAAACCATACTGACGGAGGCATAAGTCCCCGGCAGCTTCCACGGGAGAAGTTAGGCGGGAACGGATCAGCTTCTCGAAGAGCTTCCCAGCCGTGTCCAACATGCAGAGAGGCATGTTGGAAGACGACAACTTGGGATCTACTTTGCTGTTGCTGATCAGTACAAGCCTGGTGGTTTACCAGGGAGCCGGAAACACCTCTTCTACCAAACAGGCGTTGTACATTCTCAACAAGTCAGCATTAATTGTAAATACTTTCTTTAAAGCCCCGCTGGTAATCCCGTCCTGGCCAAGAGCCTTGATGCTCTTCAGGGATAGCACGCAGGTTTCCAGTTCCTCGAATGTAAAAAGTGGAACGTCGTCTACTCGTCCGAAGTCAACTGGTGGCCATGTAGATGTTAAGGAAACAACGCAGCGACGATCCTCCCCATGGTGGCGCCCTCCATGATGAAATGAGGAGAGTGGGTGCCAAGTTTTTGTGTTACTAGTTTGTAACCAAGGTCCCAAGGGTCGGATTCAACGTTGTCACGAAGTCTATTCCAGCTATTCGCCTTGCTCCTGTTGATTGCTCGGCAGAGAGATTTTCTCACAGCTGTATAGGCGTATAGGCTGCAACTTACGAACTCTGTCTGCAGGAATTCTCGCTCTTGTGTTGGCTCGTCTAGTTCTTAAACATGTTCCGTAATCTCTTCAGTCCACCAGTAGACGGGTTTTTTGTCGCGTCGGTGGTACCTTCGTGGCATAGACTGGTCACAGACGGAGAGTATCAGTCCATCGTTCATGTTACTATTGCCTCGGCTCCATTGTCACCTTGATTCCCCTGCAATCCCCGAGAGATGACTTCGGTGAACTTGACCTCTTCCAGTTTGTTGGTGTTCCATCAGCATGGCTCTTCCCGAGATGCGGAAACTCTACAATTTTAGTGATCATGCAGGTCAAAGACGATAAACTGGTTGTCCCTACAAGTGTAGCCCTCTATAACTCTCTAGCCAGAGATCCTCGGAAGAAGCTTCTCAGACCCAAAGGTGACGTCGGGGATCGTGTCTCTCTGCCCGAGGCGCCGAAAAGTAGGTGTGTCGCCATGGTTGGGGACAACAATACCAGCCCTGGCAATGAAGTCTAGGATGTATTTCCCCCGGGAGTTGGTAGAGGGCATTCCCCACTTGACGGCCCTGGCGTTGAAATCGCCGCTAACGACGACGTGCCCAGTGGTGCCAAGAACGCACTCCTCTAGACTGTCTATCTTGTTGCGGAAGTCTTGGACGGCCTCGTTGGGGTGAGGTAGCAACTGAAGATAGTCACGTCCCTACACCTAACCCACACTAATAGTCGGCCGCGTCCGTGACTCCACACTAAACATCCTGGGTGTTATGCGGCCAAAATGCAGCAGTACCGAGGCTATCAGAGATCTAAGTGTTTGGGTTTCTCTTCCGAGACTGTTCGCTGATAAGCAGCTCGTCAGCACCAAGTTTTTCGGGCGAGCTGATCTAGGCGGTTATCGGCTCCCCATGATCTATGAAAATTGGCCTGGAGTTTACGAATTACTGGCCGCTGTCCTTTGCTTGTTTAAGTTCGGCTCTGAAGGCACCGCACTGACCAGACCCGGGTAAGTGACCGAGGGCAATGGAGCCTGAATCCTTGCAGAGGAAGCAGGAGGGGCTCAAGGAACATTCCCTGCAGATTTTCCAGGGCCCTCCATAACCGGAACTGAGACTTGTGCATTCAACCCTTTTGCAGGCGTCTTCTTTGGTTCAGCCTATGCATATTTTAGCTCCCTTTTCTCCTTTACCGATAAGCGTCTTTCCCAATTCCCTGAAGGTGTTTGAGGAGCAGACACCTGCGGGCAAAGAGGTTTCGATGATATTGACGGTAGGATCTGGACAGCTTCTGGAGCAGAAACTCCTGCCAGAGAAGGAACTAAAACAGTAGACTCAAAATCTTCAGTCTGATGGAAGCAGAAACGAAGACCTTTTCGGTGCTGGGTTCAGTCCCCCAAGCTCAGGGCTTCCCGATGAAGAAGCACTCTGCCTCTTATTTCGCTTTCTGACTTTAGTCTGAGACTCAGCCAGATGAACTTGAATCAAAACAGATATCAGAGACTTGGTTCATGATGTCACCAATGTTCATGATGTCACTTGACTCCTGCTTCACCGCCTTCAGCCTGATCTTCCGGCATTCCTTGATTTCTCCAAAGAAATTCTCAAGTTTCGGAACTCCGTCCCTTATCACCATATCGACGTTCTCCTGAATAAAGAGAGCCTTGAACATAATAATGTACAGTTAAAAACTCCTTCAAAAGAACTTTCATTTTCTTCAGTCACTGGTCCTCCTCCTCGTTGGCATCGTCCTGCTGCTACTGAAGCGTTTGCAGTTCAAAGGCCACACGAAGAGGGCTCTTCTTGGGAGGAATCTCTTGGATCCTGGCTAGTGGTATTATCGGCTTGATCACCTCCATCGCCAGATCAATTTCCTTCTTTTTCTTTCCGGATTCCGAGGACGATCCGGCATCACCAGAAGCCTTGAACGGCAGTGGCGGGGGGATATTTTAATACCACTCGTCGGCGTTCCAGTTATCAAGTTTGGAGACCTCTGCAATTTTAAGCTGCGCTTAAAGGTGGCCTGCTCAATCTCCTTTCCATCATTCGTATTTACGGTTTTCCGGTCCACGCTTTTATGTCACCAGCCCATCATGTGGCCATTATTGGCTGAGAACAGGTGTACCCTCAGAGGTCCCTCTTCCCGTAGGAGAAAAGACGTCCTTACCCCAGTTCCCCGGGGCCCGGACCTTCGTTTGCCCAGCACCGATACACGCAAGGTGCCGTTCGTGCTGTGGGTCACCCGTAGCAATGTAGTGTCCTATCCCTGCATCCATATTGCACTTCCTGACCAAGGATCGAGGTGGCTGGCTTCTGACGACACACTGGAGAAGACCACCGCCAGTGCGAGGCACACATCAGTCCCTTCAACACGACAGGGACACTCCCAGGACCCCCCTGCATGCGCCGGTCGAAAGAGGGAGGAAAGACATCCATGATGCGGGGTAGAAATGAATAAGAAGTTGAGTAAGGTTAGCTTATAAAATAATGAAGACGGTGAGCCAAGACCTGAAAGATGGGAAGAAAGTCCTTAAATTTGAAACGACTATAAGGCGGGTCTCACAGCTTGGCTCAGGTATCCCGTGGGGTTGCCAAAAAGCACCCGTACAGTGTAAAGCCCACTGCCCTTGAGGGGGTGAATCCCCTCATAGAGATGGTTCGTATTTAGTTTGTGTGGATATGGACTTTGGTTATGTAACGTGTGTAAAATATTCTAAATTATGCAGTTTAAGAGTATAAGAAATTAAGATGTTGATATTTCTTATGCTATATTCTATTTTATGGTATATATTTTATTTTATGAACGCTGGGTGTAGTTTACATTCTCACCATAATCCACGAACACATATTATTTGCTCGTGGATTATCTGTGAAAATATAAATGTAAATAAACCTAAAATAGGCTAGCCTCAACTTAAGTATACAATTAAACAGGCGATTGGAAAACTTTCACTTCAAATTAGGATTTTGAATTCTTTAATTTCAACTTGATGCGTTCTAGTTGTAACTAGAAACCATGGTCTATGCTATCTCTTAAAATGGAGTTAAAAAAAGATAAAAAAAGTTTTTGTTTAAATTTAAACTAATTACTTTTTATTGTTACTCGCTGTTTTTCTCACTGTACATTATAAGATGCTAATGGGACTACATCTTAAATAATTTGTTGGAAAACATTTAATATGAAAATAAAAATTATATATGATGAAAGTACTTATTTACATCCTAAAAAAGTCACATACTTAGTGTTTTGTGCCAAGGAGTACACAAACTCTATCCTGTTAATGTAACAGACCCTGGCGGATGTGCGGCGTCAACATTATTGTCATTTGATATCGACATGATGTTATGCTGCTACCAACTTTATGTACATTATATCGCATCTCAAAACATAATTTCCAAAACGATGATGGGGAATATGTATATACTATAAAGATAATTTGATAATTTTAATTCAATGTGTCGGAATTGGATTTGTGTGTATTATACGGATTAATTTAAGTATTATAAATAAATCTCTCAAACAAATTATATTCTTAGTAAAAATTGCATCATTTATCAATAAATTATTAGCAATTACTACCACTCGTAATATGGGTAATATTGTATTTGATATTTTGAAAGCCAAATGAATTAACAATCAAATAATTAATTTAATTAATTAAGTCAACCAACAAGATTCATGCTTCGTTTTGAATTATAATATTCTATTAAAACTATTCTATAAAACAAAATTAAATACTTAAACAATCACATTTGGAAGATACTTAACATTTTGTTTGCAATCTAATGGTAAGTTATGTGTCGGTAAAGTTATCAACTCGTTTAGGACACTAACAGTGTTTACCATGATATATGCTTTTTCAACTAGAAAAGTATGGTATTTAGAACTAATAAATCAGGAATTATAACGGTTTTGGGAGTAATTACAAACTAAAAAATAAATAAATATATAAATTTGAGAAATATGAAAGGAAACCCCGCTCAATGTACTATTAGACACATTTCATATGAACAAAGTGTAATATAATGAATTTTCCACCGTTCTACGTACTAGGTTACTGATAACTCTCGCAATATTGCCTTACTTTAGTTTCAAAGAAATTAAATGTAGATAAAAAATAATTTATTCTTAAAATAGCTATGTTATATGAATAATATTTTTTTATTTCTTTTCTTAAACGTAAAATCCCTTCCTATTAATTTTTTTATATGAAACAATGATTTTTTGTTTACAATATATAGCTTCAAATTTGGCAATTGGGAAACAAATTTGGTGGTCAAATTTATTTTGGCATTTCTTTTCCCGATTATTTAAACTAGCATTTGTTTTAAACTAGCAGCATTATGTACCATATTAGATCACAGTCAATATTTCATCATTAATAAAAATGGCGTAACCATGTTTAAGGTTGTACTCCAACAAAATGATTGATGGGTCATTTAGAAGACGGCATTATATCTATTCTTCATCATTGAAATAAAATCATTGAAACGGTAGTGATGATTATTAATTGTAGGATAAATACATGGAGTGTCCACTATTATTAATATAATACTCATATAATGTCAAAGGTTTAAATTTGATTAGTTTTTTAATTTTAAAATTTTTAAGGAGAGTGTTGATATGAAGCCAAACTTTATTTATTTATATCTTTATTTTCCAACGGCAAGAAGTCAATTAACAAAGAACACAATATAACATACAAAACTACTTGGGAATCTATTATTGTTTAATATGGAAAGATACATGCAAGTAATTAGTCTGGATTGTTTACAATAATTTACAAAATACCATGAACAAATTAGACTAGAATAATAATAGATACATAAAGCATGCGATTAATTTAACCACAATGATAAGAAGAAAATTATATGCAAATTTTCGTACGAACAAGATGGACAAAAGTAATAACAAAGATGTTTCCTATGAAGGCTGTGCAACAATGAGTGATTGGAAAAATACTCAAATAATTTTGCGGAGGACCAATTTAAGTGGGGACTTTGAAAACTTTGTAGATCATGGATAAATAAGAAACATAATAAGAAAATAGTTCACTCACCATTGGATTTCCAATGTTCAGTATGAATGAGGGACAGTCAGAGAGAGATGGCTGCTTGGCACCGACGTCCATGGGGAGAGGGGAGCTTACCCAGGCCATGGGGGTGGGGTTACTGTTGAGGGACCAGGGGGCGATCTCGTTATCTGTCGTGGGTGGGAGTCCAACCAGTGGAGGCCTATCACCGCCTCACAGTCACACACGCGAACAACACCGACAACACCAGTCAGATTACGCGGCGCGAAGGCGGTAAACGCGACACACACGAGCAAAATTACATAGTTCAGAACTTTGAGGGCCGACAAGGGCGAGAAAATGAGGTAAGAGTATAAGATAAAACACAATGGCGGAGAAATGAAAATCTAGAGCGACACGCACAACAACCAGGAGTTTTTCTAGGACTGACTGTTCAACGGTCTTCTGACCGGAGAAGCGCCACTGGGAGAGTTCAAGTTTGGCGAATCAGCGTTCGATTCTACCTCGGAAGATCTACTACGTCACATCGTATGACTCGTCATTTAGCAACGAAATTTTCTGTCTCTCTCACTCTGTCTGGCTTGTCTACATATTTTTGGAGGAAAACTTCCTATATCGGGCCTTACCTACTAACATAGGATGATATTTTACAGAAACATTGTATATGAAAATAAATTAAACACACAGTAAACTCATATTAAAAATGCCCTTGTACAACTTAGAACTATATGTTAAGTACCAAACAAAAGAGTTATACGGCAAAAATGCATAAAAATAAATAGGCTAGAATAAAGATACACAGTGCAAAGGAAAAAAATTGTCAAATAAGTATATAGCTCTGCTCGTGACGTCATGGTCACGTGACCAGATTACTTCATCTTCTGACTCGAAGCTAAAGCTTTCTCTAGTCGCAGAGTTAGATTATATTGTACTTCAGCAACACGCAATCTTTTATTAAGCTCCATAAACAAGATCAATATTTTATATGAAGTTCTTAAAATAGTTTGATATACTTTATGTTATATCACCTACTTGTAGCCATAATTCGCCATCGATGTTTTACTTTTCTGGAAACGTTTATTTCAAATATGAAATAACATTAAATCACTTAAACTATTTAACATGTATTTTAAAATTAAATAATTATAAACAAGGTACTATTGTGTACTTCCAAATTTTACAGTTTGAAATCGGTACACCATTCTAGATAAACTTTTGGTTTACCAATACAAGACGCCTCTTATACATTGTATTACCATAGATGAAATGGTATTACTAACTCTTAAGACAATTTATCAACTATGAAAGTTAAAAAATAATTTAATATTTTGATTCATAAACCTTTAGATAATGATTGCGTTCATATCTTTCTAAAGCAAACTTAAACCCTAAACTTATTTTTAAGGATAATAATTGTTGCTAATTTTAACCAAAAGTAGGCTTGTACGTTGATAGCTTACAAGAAAAAAAATCTTTTAGATGATCCGGCAGATTACGGTAGATTATATGAGCTACGTAAAAAGAATTAGTGGTCGAGAATGTTTTAACTAATTTAGGAAATTTTATAGCCAAAGCAGCGTGCCTAGTCGAGTACTGGTGTGTAGGGCATTCAAATATGTTATCAAAATTCTTAAAAATGTAGGTAACAATTACTCTAACAAAAAGCTGCCTTACATCCAATACTCGTGTCTCTGCATACAACGCCTCGGACGAGTAACGCCGACACCTTCCAAGGGCAGCTTTGAGAATTGCCTTTTGAGTTATAAATAAAGGGTCGAGAGTAGTTCTATAAGCTGCCCCCCACATTATGATACCTCCCTCCAGGAGTGATTGCGCGTACGCGTAGTAGGTCATTTTAATTTCGTCTAGGTTTAGAATTTCCCCTAATTGTTTGAATGCGTATATCAGTTTCCTGAGTCTGTTATTCAAATAAAATATATGAGCCGCCCAAGTCAGTCTATTATCAATTACTACCCCTAAGTATTTGTATGTGTCTACCCGCTCCAGAGATTCACAATGACACGTCAAACTGTAAACATCTCTACACGAATGTAACTTAATTTCACTAATTTGAGTATCACTGATATCTCTAAGAGCTATGGGCATGAATTTAGATTTGGATATGTTCAAAGAAAGTAAATTTTGATCAAACCATTTCTTAACAAGTGACAAATCTCGCTGAGCCTTATTTATAACTTCGTCCCAATTAGAACCTTCTATGAAAATAGCAGTGTCATCGGCAAAAAGCGATAACTTACCAGAGATTCCAACTCGAGATAGGTTGTTTATGTAAATTAAAAATAAAATAGGGCCCAGCGTACTTCCCTGGATTACCCCATAATTAACCGATGTAAGACTGCTATTGACCCCATTTACTGAGGTTAACTGTTCACGTTTATCGAGATAGCTTTTAAACCAATTGTAAGCGTTATTTTTTATTCCCACTAACTTTAATTTCGAAAGTAGCTTTGTTCTATCAACAGAATCAAAAGCTTTGGCCAGATCGAGGAAAATCATTAAACACTTATTGCTATCAGACACCGCTACATTAAGGTTTTTAGAGATGTGAAAAAACGCATCGGAAATATTTTTACTTTTTCTGAACCCAAACTGGCATCCCGTTAAGATGTTATTCTCCTCAAGATAACAAACTAATTGATCTTTAATTACTTTCTCTAATACTTTAGAGAACACACTCAACAAGCTGATTGGTCTAAAATTAGATTTCTCTGTTACATCATTACCTTTGTACAATGGAATGACCTTAGCGACCTTGAAGGCGTCGGGAAACTCGCCCGAGCGTATACTGGCATTAATAATATGAAGGAGTGGTTTGCTGAGATTTGGAAGATTATCGATTAAAAAGGAGGCAGAGATACAATCATACCCTGGAGCTGAGCCTCCGCGCAAACTTGTGACGTACCGTGATAAGTCTTGTTCGGAAATAGTCTGTAGAGTAAAAGTAGTGTTAGTAGGATAGTCATTGTCGTCGATAACAAGTGGACCGGTAGTCTATAACCCGTGCCAGGTTGTAGCCGACTTGTGCAAAGTATTCGTTGAACTCCTCGGCAACGTGTTTACTTTGTTGTGTGACATCATCATTTGGAGCAAACGTCCTGTTCGCTGTAAATTGTTGAAGTGGAAAACTATCTTTATTTTTTGCCTTTCCTGCCAATTCATTAATTGTTTGCCAAAATAATTTTGGATCATTTCTATGGATAGAAATCTTATCTTTATAATATTTTATTTTTGTTTGTTTAATCTGAAAATTTAATCTATTTCTATGCAGCAAATATTCCTCTTTCAATACTCTATTAAAGGGCTGTTTCTTAAGAGTTTTGCTCATCATATCCCTTTTCCGAATACCTCTAACCAACTCCTCTGTTATCCATGGTTTAATTTTTTTAAGTCTTGGTTTGGTAGCGGAAGTTTTAATAGAAAGTTCTGTAAAATCTTTTAATATATCAAAAAATAAATTGGTACTATTGTTCACATCTGCAATTTCTGTAACGCAAGACCAATCATAATTTATGACAAAGTTTTTGAGTAGTTGTTTGTCAATAAAAGTAAAGTTATCATTTTGCTCAGAGTTTGTACATCCTTTTTTGATCTGCACATTTAGCGCAACACAGTAATGGTCTGTAATACTAGTTTTGATAACAGCAGTGTAAAGTTCGTCACAGTATTTATGTCTCACAAATATGTGGTCTATATTAGTCCTACTGTCAGCAGTCACTCTTGTCGGAGAATGTATACCACACATGAAACCTGCACCATACAGCACATCTAAGTACCTCTCTGTTTTGTTATTAGGCTCTAAAAGGTTAGCATTAATATCCCCTACGAGTAAGTATGTTTTGTTTGTCAACAAGTTAGAATAGTGCTGGTTCAATGCGAGAGTAAAGTCATCCAGGTCGTTATCATGAGTCCTGTATACTGCCAGTAGGTTAAACAGTTTACCGTGATAAGTGAAATCAAAACACAAGCCATGCACGCCGCCCAGCTCCACCTCTCTCACGGACACATTCACTCTGACACTCACATACACTAACACACCATCATTCCTGTTCGCACCCCCACTTGTATGGTAAGCCCTGTACCCTTCAAGGTGTACTGCTCCCCCTTCATTACCCAACCATGTTTCGCTTAAGACTATGATATCCCATTCAACTTTAATTGCATCTAAATATACTAAAAAATTATCAATATTTTTGTTGAAGCTTCTAATATTCATGTGAATAATTCTAAGGGCACCTTCATTTTTAAAACATGTAAAATAATCAACATTTAAGATATCATCAACACAAACGCTATTGATCCTTCTGTAGCCGTCAATCAAATCATTATCATATATCATTCGTTATTAAATGACTTAATATCAATAAAAATAATACTAAAAAAGAAAAACAAAATAATTTGATGGAAAAATTTGGAACCTTCCTGCTCCGCGACATCACATTATAATACGATATGAGCTACTAGAAAGTTAAAGATACAAATAATGAATGCACTGCATATTTTAATACAAAGAATGTAACTTACAATATAAATAACAATGCTTGCAGCGGATTTATATTTACTGATGTATCTCAGGAATTTACTGTTGACCCGCACAAGAATAGATAAGATGATATTACAAGAAAAATTAAATACAATTCTGAGATGAGATAAAAGGAAAGAAAGGAATAGAAAATTTTAATCTACAATGATAATCTTAGTTGTTCACATATCGTTTCAATTTACAACCCATACTGATTTATTTTTTGTTATCTCAAGGAGAGTATAAATTTATTTTAGGAATATTGACCAATTAATTGTATCGTAGAAAATTATATGAATTAACTACAAACTTGAGATACATTGTCTTACTTTAGTCCTGTTGAATTAATCTAATATATTAAAAATCAATCTTTAAATTGTTATATAGTGTGGTAAAGAAAAGAACTTAGACCTTTAAAGATAAATACGTTTCATCGGTACAAAGGAATCTCATGATTAGAATTAAGTACTGTACTCTCTAAATAAAGACAAACAACAACAAGCGCACATTAAAAATATTCCTATATTACTTTAATAAAATTAAGAAAGAAATCGTATAAAACAATAAAACTAAGCTATAATAATAATTTGGGGGGAAACCTTAACATTACCATGGACCATAGTGCAGTTATTTAAATAACCTCCCTTAAGGTCCCTTAAGTGTTGTCCTCTTTGTCGCCGCCGTCGTCATCGCGGCCGTCACCGCCGCCGCCACGCTGTTGTCGCCCATCCTCCTTTTGAAGATCACCAATAGATCTCACCCTCCTTGTTCGTTCGTCCGCTTTCGTTTTAACCAACACTCGTCCATCCTTTACCCACGCAAAAGCCAACTGATGATTTTTAACTAAGGTTCTTGCTTGATATAACAAGTTTTTGTTGTAGCTGGTTAAGTGTTCATTTAAATAGATACGCGAGGGTCGAAATGTGGAACTTAGATGCACAGCATCGAGGTTTTTCTTGGCTTTGGCGGCCCTTAGCCACTCAGAGCGAACCGATCTGCTGACGAAGCGAACCACAATGTTGGGGGGGCGGCCGCGTTGGTTGCTAGGTGAGCCCAGGCGATGTGCTGCCGAAATGTCTGATTGATACCAAGTAACATTTAAAGCCTTAGCAATGGATTCGAGGACCGTGTCAATATTTTCGTTTTGAGTGAACGGTACGCCAACAATTTCTAAATTTTGCAAACGACTGTACTGCTGCAAATCGTGAACCTGTGATTTTAATTCCTCTACTTCACTGGAGAGCTTATCGCATGTTTTTCGAAGTCTGTCACACTCCTCACGTCTGTTTTCATTTTCAGTTTTCAGTGCCTTTATTGCTACATCAAACGATTTTCCTAGGTTGGAACAAGTTTCCTCAATAGATGAGAGTTTTAATGTCAAATTTTCATTTAACCTGGATTCCAAATCATTAATTTTTTCATTAAAAACTTGAGTGAAATCACTTTTAAGGTCACTGATTGCTTTAAGAATACTAGTCTTACCCGCAGCGTCCTCGGAATCACTAGACACACCTGAGGAAGTACCTGTACACTTACTGCAACGATACGGAGTCCGTCGTGTTACTCTCTTACTTGGGTCCAGTCCAGAACATTTCTTATGACACACCACTACAAGTAGAACACTTAATCGCTTCTTCCTCTGATGCCATTGTGTTACACTTCGTACACATAACCTCAGCCATGGCGAATAAACGCACCAGAATACTGCAGGAAATGCTAGGAATAGCACCAATATAAATAACAGACGTATTCGGAGTCCCGGAACTAAAAATAGCTCAAAATAGTATTTTCAACAATACATTACAGCGCGTCGCGGGCAGGAAAGGCACGCACTGCTAGCCGCCGATAAGACGATCCGTCCGCATCGACGTCTAGATAAGGACTGAGGAGTCTCCTTTTCTAAATAGATCATCCACAAATATTAGCCAACAGAGCTGTGACAGAATTGAGGCCGAATATCATACCAACAGATATGATACAAGTAGGATAGTCGATTGTAAACCCAAAAATTCAGAAGTACTTTGTCTCTTACTTGGTCTAGACCATTTTATATCCCACTGAAATACAAACAACAGTGGGGATTCCCCTTGCATGACTATCTCAATTTTGGAGAGAGCTCGACTCCATGATACTCTATCCAGACACTAACCCTGCTCATGACAATATCCCACTTGATTAGGCAAGCTCAGTAATTCGGGCAGTTGTCACTGCTGACACATCATCAGCATATCCAACCAGGACACTCCAAATGGCATACTCAGCAGAAGCAGAACATCCTTTACTCTATCGGATATATTGTACAGGTCTGCCCCAATAAGCTCCCAATAAGCCCCAAATGATCGAACCCTGAACATCTCCTGTGGACCTGGGACCCGGAATCAAAAATCCTTACAATTGTGTTTTAAATAATTATAAATACTTGCTTTGAAATTTAACACTTCCATACGTATTTTTTTAACATACACAATTAAAAAGTTTAAAAATATATATTTCATATTTTTTAGATAAACACAAAAATTTACAAATCAAATACCAAATAAAATTAAATATTATTTTATTGAATTATGAAACTCAATAATATAAAACTCAAAGTAAACACATTTGTTGCGTTTCAATGCGATTGGAAATAAAAATTGATCATATTTCAAAGTAAAACTTTGAATAGTTAATTTTTATATAAATGTTGATAAGTAAATATAAAAAAATAAACATTAAAATGGTAAATTATTAGTTTTACCTAACATATGACGACTTTTCCCCCTGCTGGAAAAGTGTCACAAGTTTATTCACCACAGATGGCTCAGCCTACAATGGCTGGGATCGAACCAGGGTCCAATAAAACAGGGGCTAAGTGTCGCCTCAGGACTAAAGCTTATCCCGTTTAGGGCGGGCTCATACAATTAATTAACAACACAATATCTAAAATATCGAGCCAATAATCATTGCCACACCCAGGGATGAAAGTAAGACCGCGGTGACACCGCCTGAAAGTAAAACGGGCCTCCGGTACCCACGAGGGTCACTCGCCCAGCACAAGTCTTCACGGTCACAAATTCGTGGAATTTCTCACCCAGACTAGTAAACGAATAAACCAGAAAATAAACTCGATTATAATAATCACTGATAATAACAATGACCGAGATTTCACAAATCGACACTACTAGTCGGGTTTTTATAGTCACGCCACGTGGCCTCCGCTCCGCCTGTCGGCTCCTGTCCGCACCGCCAGGCCTCTGTACCTCAACAACTACTGTGTCGTGATGTCCGCCAAAAATATTCCGTGAGACGGTAATAGAATTAATAAATTCGATATTAATTACTAATAACACACCAACAATATCAATTGCTTAATATTAATTAATGAATTAAATACCATACACGCCTAGGCGGTGCCGGACCAATCGGCAGGACGTAACTGGCAGAAATCGTAATATAATTAATTTTATAAATCTCAAATATTTATCACACAATTTAATATTGATTTATTTCACTATAAATTAATAAGTAGTGACAGTACTCACCAATTGCGGGTCACTACCCAACAAATCCAAAATGGTCACTCGTACGAACTCGTACACCACGCACGCTACACGGTCATACGATAACCTCGACACACGGTACACCGGAGACACGAACTACCGAAACAGCACTCCGATGTTCACGCTACGGGTCTCGGGACGAACTGCCTGGAGCGGCCGACCTGTGGCCGCGGCCGAGCACCCAACCGCTTATCAGTGCTGATAAGGCGGGTCAAACTACAACCGGCCACCGCCGCTCACCTGGCGCGTACACGGCTGCACCGTCTTTCACCCCGCGGAAAAATGGCTCGTTACACCCCTCACCAACATCGGAGTGAAAAAAGAAAACCGCAAAAAGAAAAAAGACTTCAAACTCCCACTCAGTGAGGGGACCTAAAGGATACGCCCAATGGACAATCCTCGTCCACGGGCCTCAGCAGTGAAGACCTCTTCTGCAGGCCGTCGTAAACAAAAAAAAAACCTCTCGGAAAACAAAACAAAATCTACGGGAACTTCCCTCAGTGGAGCTCTTCAATATTGCGCAGCTTCGCTGCCCGGATCTTGAAGTGCGATCCATCAGCGCGGGTCAATACCCAGCGCTTGTTCCGGCGGTCCTTATGGGACCAGCCCTTCGCATCCAACTCTGCCAAGCGGTCGCGCAGATGTTCAGGAACCCTGAATCCACTACCGCTGGCCTCAATTGCGGTTGCCTCTCGCCTAGGTCGGGGACGGGGCCTACGAGGACTCCGGGGCCGACGTTCATCCCGTACCGGACGACTCGAGGCGCGAGGACCTCGCTCCGGGCGACAGGGTGCCTGCCGACTCTGCTCCAGACGGTGAGATGACTGCGGCCTGTACCTTGGCTCCGGGTAGCGACGCTCAATGGTCAACGTCATCTTCACTCGCCTCTCAGCTTGAGGACATCGCTGGTGGTGCTCGCTCCGAAGTGGTCCCCTTCGACGAGCGTCCAGCTTCTCCCGAAGGTCAAACCGAGAAGCTCTCCCTTCACAGGACTCTCCGGTGCCACGGCTGCTCGTTCTCCCCAAGGCGTCGTGGTGGTCGAAGGGTACCGACACTCCACGGGCACTTCGTCCTCCACGGCCTCTTCGATGTCGATCACCTCGGTCCCTTCTTCTGCGGCGCTCCCGAGCTCTACTCGCCTCTCTGGCTCTCCGCTCTTCACGTCTCTTCCTATCTCGTCGAACCTCGGGCCTCCGATGTGTTCTCTGCGTGGGCTCCTGCTGTAGAGGAGGGGTCTCAACCAGACTCTCCGAAGACGGGGCATTCGGGGTCGGTCCTACCACCAACTCCTTTTCCAACTCGCCATCTCGCAGCGAGAGGCAGGACGACTCGCCGTCACCAGCGGAGCTCCCCAGCAACTCGGACTCTGTGTTTCCGCTCCGGTGATCGTCAGCCTCGGCAAGTTAATCCAACTCCATTGCAGAGACCTCGTCCCCCATGGTTCGAGCGGCTTCCGCGGCGGCCTCATCTCCACAAGTCTCCACCTCAACCTCCACAGCCACATCTCCGACCAAGCCCTCGACTCCTCGGGGAGAGCAGGTCAACGACTGCCACCGGAGATTGGGGAGGGAGTGTCACGTTCTGATAGTCGCGGAAATCCTCCCTGTCGAACCTGCCATTCTTAAGTATCTCGGTAATCGTGGCCCTCGAGTTGTTAATGTCAACAGGTCGAGTAACATCTTTGTTGCGGGCCAGTCTGTCGGCGAAGACGCAGACGAAGACACCGCAGCTGTCGCTGTCTGTCTGTCGAGGCAACTCCTGTGGCGACGCCGTCAGAGCCCAACCATCCCCATCGAAATTGAGGTTCTTGGCCTGGGCGTGCAACCGCAGGAACTCAAACACGTATTCCCTCTGCTGCATCGACGTCGGACTTCGAGGTCCAAGAGAATCAAACGAGGCAATCTCCGCTCGACGAGGCCACACCGCCACGAGGGACCAATGGCCGTGTTGCCCCACATTCGGAAGATGGATGGGGAACAACAGCAGCTCCCTGCTGAACGGGTCTATATTCCTTACCCGCCACTTGGTCGCTTCGTAACCACCCCTAACCCAGTCGGACCTAAATGAGCTGTCGCATGCCCAGACTGAGGGGAGGTTCCGATAAAAGCAGCTCCTCCGATCTATGAGCCGCAAATACCCATTCACGACCATCCCGTTAACCAGGCAACGTGGTCGGAGGGTCTCGAGGTCCTCGGGTAATAGAAAAATCTCTGCACGGAGCAACATCTTCACTAACTTCCCAGGTAGTAAGACACCAACTGAAATGCTGCAAGCCAAGCACCAGCACCACCTGCGGACAAAACACAGCAAATAGCAAGCCAAGCCATGCATCATAAGCGGATATCTACCCACCACCGAAACAAACCCAGAAGATTACAGATCGGGCCTCTCGTGAAAAGGTTTTAAGTCCTTGACATGTACGGTGTGGGTCTCCTTAGACTCGGCATCCTTCACCACATACACGTTTGCCGCCTTCCGCCGCACTATGCTACAGGGGCCCTGAAACTTAGGAGCTAGCTTGCCCACAATAGCGTCCGCAGCCGACGACAAAACATGCAGCCGTCGCATCACCAGATCTCCAACCTGGTACTGCACCTCCCTGCGTCTCAGGTTGTAGTATCGGGACTGTCGCTCAAACGCCTTCCGTAAATTCTGTCGACATTTCTCGTATATTCGCTTAAATGTCTGCTCCCGCTCCGTCAACACTTCCTTAACGTCCTTCTCCGTCACGCCCTCACCAACCGGGTTTGCAGTGGAGACGAACTCCGGTCCGCTGATTGCCCGTG
Organism: Neoaliturus tenellus; assembly: GCA_030545055.2. Classification (NCBI taxonomy): domain Eukaryota; kingdom Metazoa; phylum Arthropoda; class Insecta; order Hemiptera; family Cicadellidae; genus Neoaliturus; species Neoaliturus tenellus. Next base: position 73,694,865 of record CM061536.1, on the reverse strand, counting down.
GGGGTCTGGGTTCCCGGCCCAAGCACATCATCGCTGGGCTGTAGCCAGTAGAGTCGTGGACCGCCGTGTTGATATCGTACTGGAACTCAGGCACAAGGGCATCCCAAGTACGGTGGTTGTTCTTCACGAATTGGGCTATCATAGTTTTGATAACCCGATTCGGACGCTCTACGGGGTTAGACTGGGGACTATACGGTGCAGTCTGTCGGAATTCTATCTTCCATTCGTTGGTCAGGTCTTTGAATACCTTAGACACGAACTGCGTTCCATTGTCCGTAATCAAAGTCACCGGGGAACCATACCGGAGGAGAACGAGATCCTTGAACTGGGCGGACACGGCCTTGGCCGTAGCTGCTCGAAGGGGTCTCATCTCAACCCACTTGCTAAACAAGTCTTGGAAAACCACCAAGAACCTGTGTCCCCCCTTCGATCGTGGAAACGGACCCATCAGGTCAGCCGATAACGATGTCCACGGCCCCCGAGGATTTCGGAAGTACATTTTACCGGCGGGCTTCAGTTGCGGGACCTTAAACTCCTGGCACGTAGGACACGACCTCACGTAATCCTTCACGTGCCGTCGCCAACCAGGCCAAAAATAACTCCCAGCAACACGAGCTAGGGTCTTCTTGACACCCATGTGCCCTGCCGTAGGAGAATCGTGGGTCTCTAACAGTACATCCTTCCTTTGGGAGGGACGTACACAAAGCCTCCACGAAGACTCCCCACTATCTCCTCAAGCCACCCCAAGGCGTTTGTACAATTTGCCCTCCTTGACGCAATAGTTGGGAAAACACCTGGGCCTTTCCGTCACTGCTAACAGAGTGCGGTCATACCACGAGGCATCTGTAGCCGTAGCCACACTGGATCCTTCATCTTCGGCACTCCTCTCTCCCACCTGTGGGTCGACCATCACATCCCCATCAGCTAGGGCCTCACACACTTCTACTCCAACAGGCTGACGAGAGAGAGCGTCCGCCACTCTGTTCAGCGTACCCTTCCGGTACCGAATTTCGAACTCGTGCTGTTGCAGTTCCATCACCCATCGGGCCAACCTCCCAGACGGGTCTTGAAGTTTCATCAGCCATCGAAAACCAACATGGTCGGTGATAGCAACGAATCTATAGCCTTCTAGGTACGGTCGGAATTTCCGTATTGCCCAGACCAGTGCGAGACACTCCTTCTCGGTAGTGGTGTAGTTCCTTTCCTGGTCTGACAACAGTCGGCTAGCATAAGCTATCACAACCTCCCGACCTGCCTGGTCTTGCGTCAATGCCGCACAAAGGCCTTCGTCGGACGCATCCACTTGCAGCACAAATGTTTCGGAGAAGTCCGGGCATGCCAAAACTGGTGTAGAGCTCAGTCGTCGCTTCATCTCCTCGAAAGCTACATCTTGCTCCGATCCCCAGTACCACCTTACTTCCTTCTTGAGAAGTTTTGTAAGTGGTCTTATCACTGACGCGAAGCCTTCGACGAAGCGCCGATACCAACTGGCCAGCCCAAGAAAGCTACGAAGGGTCTTCACATTTCGTGGCGTCGGGAAATCTCGAATCGCTCTGACCTTCTCAGGATCCGTCGCAATTCCAGCGTCACTGATGACATGACCCAAGTACTTCAACCGGGTTTTGCAGAAGTGACACTTCTCTGGGTTCAGACGAAGTCCTGCTTCCTTCAGTCTTCCGAAGACGGTTTTCAGAAGTTCCAAATGCCCCTCGAAAGTATCGGACACCAGGACCAGGTCGTCAAGGTACGCGAATGCCTTTGGTTCTAGGTCTGGTCCCACCACCTTATCTAAAAGACGCTGAAAGGTGGCCCCAGCAGAATGTAAACCAAAAGGCATAACCTTGAATTGGAACAGACCAACTCCGGGAACCGTAAATGCAGTGATAGGCCGACTCGACTCACTCAGTGGAACCTGCCAATAGCCTCGATACAAGTCTAAAGTACTTATGTATCGGGCCTGTCGCAGCTTTTCCAGAATGGCGTTGATCCGGGGGAGAGGGTACGCATCGGGGACACTAGCCTCGTTCACCTTCCTCAGATCCAAGCACATTCGGAACTTGCCGTTCGGTTTCTTCCCCAGGACAATCGGTGAGCTCCACGGTGACGAGTACGGTTCAATGACACCATCCTTTAGCATAGCCTCTACTTCATTATTAACCACAGCCTGCATCGCTGGGTTCCTCGGGTAGTGCCTCTGCTTCACCGGCACCGCTCCGTCCTTCAGCCGTATCACATGCTCCACGAGGTGGGTTATCCCGGGGACATAATCGAACTGGGGCAACTCCGTGTCTAGAAAACTCTTCAGCCTTTGCTCTTGCAGTCAAGTCAAGGGTGTTAGTGCATGCACTGGACCCATAGACTGCTCTGCACTGGCCTCCCACGGGGTCATAGGGTCGTTACCCATATTCCCACTCTCGTCGGTACCACCATGTACCTCGGTCGTGTGAATGGTCTGGCGGGGTCCTCCTTCAATGGGGTTTCCAGGGTCTTCCTCACTTCCGCTGACAACATTCAGCAAGCCCTCGCGGCCTGAAGTGATCTCACCCACACCCATACGAATGGCCTGAGTCCCAACCCTGACGAGATCCAGCTCAAGGATAATCGGCATCCCGAGGATCATATCCGTCGTCAGAGTGGGAATGTACAAGGCCTCCCCTGTCCACCGCTTGCCATTTACTTCTCCTGTCAGATGGAACAATAGTTCGGCACTAGACCGCGACCCATCCGCCATTCTCAGAGGAGTGGTCTGTCCGTGCGGTACCACCTCCTGAGAGCGAAGATGGTCGGCCACCTTCTCCCCAACGAGATTGACTACGGACCCAGTGTCTAATAGAGCAGGGAAAACTCGCCCCATCAACTCTACCTCGACAAAGGGCCGTACATCCCGCGGCGGCACACTTCCATCGACGCCTCCGACCAAAGTATTTATTTTGCCGAGCCACTCGTTCCAGTCCGCGGAGGTCGTTCTTCTTGGGATCCTGCACTCAGGTGACCTTCCGAGCCCTGAGCCGGTGATCCGTTTCCCGCATCACAGTCGCACGTCTTGAGGGTAACCCCGGGTCTACCACACCCAAAGCACCGAACGACTCTTGGCTTCTTACACCCTCGAGCAAAATGTCCGATCTCCTGACATCTGAAGCACCTCACGTCTCTCCTTGTACCTTCCGGCCTATCGGAGCTCGCCTTGGGCTTCTCTGCACGGGGTCTACTCATATTATTCGAGTTACCCACACGCAAACCATCACCCTTCCGGACTTCAACTCCGGAGGGTCTCTGAGGTTGCTCTCGTGTACGGGTCTCAACCACAGACGTGTCCAAAGCCTTCTCGCTCCTCTTCTTGTGAACGTAGGCGGTTTCTGAAACCAGCACTAAGTTCGGTGGCGGTGGGGGACGAAAGGTATTCTTCGCTCGAAGGTAGGCTTCATAGTCTTCAGCCATCTCCATCATCTCAGCTAAGGTGCTAAAGGCTTGCCGCCTCACCATTAGCTTATAATCAGGCCGCATGTTGTTGAAGATCAAGTCCAGCTTGCCTTGTTCAGACAGCCTGCCATTCCGCCGTATAAGGGTTGTGATGGCGGTCACAAAGTCCCTAAACGACTCATTTTCCCCTTGAGTCCTCTTGCGTATCTCCTCATCCAAGTCTCTTCGATAACCAGGCGGGAAAAACTGGATCTCGAACTGCCGACGAAACGAATCGTAGGAGTAAAGAAGCTCCTTGCAGTTCCTGTACCAGAGTAACGCAGAACCTTGAAGCAGCTCGGGTAGTGCCTTCAACATATTCTCCGGGGTTAGAGAGTATGAGGCCATCAGCTCTTCCACCCTTTCCAAAAACGACACGGGATCACGCCGCCCGTCGAACTTCAGCCCCCACTTGCGAACAACGTTGCAAATGGTAGCACAATCCGTAAGCAGGGCCTTCCTTACTGTGGTCTGCACCAACCCCGGCCCCGCCGGTACTTCCAGGGTGGCCGGACGGGGTGGTCTCTCCTGACCAACAGCAGTGAAAGGCGGGTCTAAAGTTGCCTTAAAAGTTTGTGGCTTAGGCAAACCCGCACCACGAAGTTCATCGTCGTCAACCGGGGTCCCTTGAGAATGCACTACTGCCGTTAGAGTTTCTCGAAGGGTACGAAAATCTGCGTTAGGTGACAACCCCAGAATCTCTTTGATGTTGTCCAACTCCCTACCCATCGCCTTCAGCGCAGCTCCTCCTTGGTCATCAGCGGGTGTGACGAGGATATTAGGGGGTGGACCCGAAAACTCAGCAGTAGTAGAGGTAGGTGGAAACACCGGTGACTTCTGCTCGCCCAGCCCAGGGACCAGATCAGCACTCGGGCGGGCATATTTTTTCCAAAACGCCGAAAATCTCTGCCTCAAGTCAGCGGACGTACCCACGGTTTCCAAACCATGCCGAGCCATTGCCTTGACTAACTCTGATTTCGAGAGGTCATAAATCCAACCTACTCGAAAATCACCATGATTTGGCTTAGTTGGCAGGTTCATAGTAGCCGGGGTCGTATACACCACCGACGTCACTGTGCTCGTCGCTGCTACAGATGAGATTGATGCCCCATAAGGTATGGTCGTGGTCACTACGGGTTCGGAGCTTGCCCCAGAACTCGTCGTGACTATTGGTGTCATCATGGGTCTATCACCCAACGTTGACGTAGTTGTTGTGGTCTCGACCATACTTGCCACAAAACCTCACAAAGTTCACAAATATAGACTATTTTATGGTAACAGAATCAAATTCAACTATAATCAAACAATCAAACTAATTAATCAACCCCAACTGTAATCCCACAGTGGGTCTAACAGTCTTCTAGCCCTGAGGTCCGAAACAAAATCCACAAAAATATAGTCTACCGTTCGGGCGCCGTTTCTTATGACGACTTTTCCCCCTGCTGGAAAAGTGTCACAAGTTTATTCACCACAGATGGCTCAGCCTACAATGGCTGGGATCGAACCAGGGTCCAATAAAACAGGGGCTAAGTGTCGCCTCAGGACTAAAGCTTATCCCGTTTAGGGCGGGCTCATACAATTAATTAACAACACAATATCTAAAATATCGAGCCAATAATCATTGCCACACCCAGGGATGAAAGTAAGACCGCGGTGACACCGCCTGAAAGTAAAACGGGCCTCCCGTACCCACGAGGGTCACTCGCCCAGCACAAGTCTTCACGGTCACAAATTCGTGGAATTTCTCACCCAGACTAGTAAACGAATAAACCAGAAAATAAACTCGATTATAATAATCACTGATAATAACAATGACCGAGATTTCACAAATCGACACTACTAGTCGGGTTTTTATAGTCACGCCACGTGGCCTCCGCTCCGCCTGTCGGCTCCTGTCCGCACCGCCAGGCCTCTGTACCTCAACAACTACTGTGTCGTGATGTCCGCCAAAAATATTCCGTGAGACGGTAATAGAATTAATAAATTCGATATTAATTACTAATAACACACCAACAATATCAATTGCTTAATATTAATTAATGAATTAAATACCATACACGCCTAGGCGGTGCCGGACCAATCGGCAGGACGTAACTGGCAGAAATCGTAATATAATTAATTTTATAAATCTCAAATATTTATCACACAATTTAATATTGATTTATTTCACTATAAATTAATAAGTAGTGACAGTACTCACCAATTGCGGGTCACTACCCAACAAATCCAAAATGGTCACTCGTACGAACTCGTACACCACGCACGCTACACGGTCACACGATAACCTCGACACACGGTACACCGGAGACGCGAACTACCGAAACAGCACTCCGATGTTCACGCTACGGGTCTCGGGACGAACTGCCTGGAGCGGCCGACCTGTGGCCGCGGCCGAGCACCCAACCGCTTATCAGTGCTGATAAGGCGGGTCAAACTACAACCGGCCACCGCCGCTCACCTGGCGCGTACACGGCTGCACCGTCTTTCACCCCGCGGAAAAATGGCTCGTTACAAACATGGTATAAATGGTATATTATTTTTGAAAGAAATACTTGGATCTTCTCAATTGTGTATTTATGTAATCATTATGTGGTATATAAGGACTATTTGTATGTTTTAATTACATATATTATACGTATGTCTAATTAATCTAAATGTGCTATTTCATAAAAAAATTTCTAAAGTTTTCTTCCATTTTTATTTTTTAAATTATATTTTTAAATAAAAAATCACGACGACTGAATAAGAAAAAATAAATTAGTATTGTCGGAATAATAAAGTACGGCTCACTGGTTAAAACACAGTGAACTAACGTGCAGGGTAATTACCAACGAATAGAAAGTCATTAACGTCAAGAACAGGAAGCTAAGAACCACCAATGCTCCCTGATTAAAACAAAGCTTACTATGTATGATGTAAGTCCAAAATATTTTTATTCCTTCTAAATTATAATTTCTTTTAATGTTTCTATACAGTAGTATTTTATAAATTTCACTTTTGTTTAGCCAAATTTAAGAGTAAATTTAAAAATGTTATAGACATATTGTAAGTAAATTGAATTAATTTTTCGGTATATAAGTAATGGAATTGTTTGTTCATAAGTAACAGAGTAAAATGTATTAAAGTGATATTGAACAAAAATAAAAAAATAATATATAAATAAAAAATTAAAAAATTAAGACAGGGATATTGGACAGGTTTACATGCGGGTTGTTCAAAAACAAATGTTAGCAGTCCTATATGGGAAGATGGTATTTTGAAAATAGTTTTGTTGATTAGGTCAAAAATGAAAAATAAACATTTCGTATATGAAGATGTAACATAGGGAAACGTTTTATGCTTATGATAGCAAGCCTAGCTTTCCTCTTGGATCAATTTGCACTCGGGTAGTACAACACATTTAAGCAATGTGTTGTAAGTTAAAGGTCATATAGTATAGATTTAATTGTCTTTTTAAAATTTTTATGTTAACTAGAGTGAAAATGGTTTAACTTAGATATAAGATGTAGGCTTATGACAGCGAGCCAGGTGTTACTTCTGGACTGCTTTTGGGTGCGGTCGGTACCAAATTAAATTAAATTTAATTGTATTTCTACTTGCTCAGTTTCCTTCGATTTCAGCTATTACCCAATAACATTTTCTAAAAAAGAAATAAAAATATATTATGGTAATTTTACAATTTGTAAAATTTTAAAACTGTTCCGAGAGAGATTTGGTGTTCTATGAGACAAATTTACATGCAGGTTATGTTAAATGAAAGGTGATTAACCCTGTAAATTTTAAATATTTTACTACTTTTAGTGCTTGGTTTGTTATCATGTAAACAGTTTATTTTTCATCTCTTAAAAACTAATTTGAAACTCATTGTTTTAGTTATTGTAGCTTTTACTGATTAGGTTAATATATAACGCTTAGATAAAAAAAAAAATTTATCATATGGTTTGTTTATGCTGTAATTTACTTGAGTTCATGTAGAGTCGTGATTCTAAGTACATTTTTAATCTTGAGATTCATTGCAGTATAGTAAATTAAATATGAATTCCATTTCATTATAAACAAAATAAGCAAGTGTTGATGTGTGCTGAATGAGGTTAGTCTAGAGAAATTATGTAGTTAATTAATACATAATATTTACAAGCAATAATTATAAATATAAAACTTTCTGTAATTTTTTTCAATAGTTTTTAAAGCACAGATAAATGAATTTAAAGGCGACATTCCACAAACATGTTTAATTTAAACTTAGTTTAGTAAAAATTTAAACATATGGTCAATTTCGGTCAAAGCTTGAGCTTAAGGTTAAACTGATTTGGGAAAAACAACCCTAAATGATCGATATCATCAAATAATGACGAAGAAGATTGTATCAGGAACTGAACATGAGACTGACTGAATCCTCAAATAGCAGTGTGTTTGACGTGTTCTCATCTCATTGATTCACCAAGACATGAACTGATAGCTCTCTGCTGATGACACCATTCTCTTCACAGTAGTAGATCAAACAAACTTATGTACCTCAGTAACACAGTTAATAGATTTTTCGAAAAGTTTTGAATTTTTATAAAACTTCGGGCAAGAATAATTAATTTTTCAATTTTTCGTTTATACATCATATTAAAGCCCTCGTTAAACTGAGCAACTTTATAATTTACACTAATGAGTATCTCTTATGGTTTTGTAGTGATAACGTAAAAATGTCATTTTTCCATATAACGTGCATGGTAATTTAATGAAAGAAGGACTGCTATATCATTTTCTGTTTAATTAACATGCAAATCATGTGGGAAAATGACATTCTTACGTTATTACTTCAAAACCAAAAGAGATACGCTATTAGTGCAAATTATAAAGTTGCTCAGTTTAACGAGGGCTTTAATATGATGTATAAAATGACATGTGTTTGTATTTAAAATTTTTGAGTTTTGTTTATGTGAACATTTTCAAAAATATTAAATTTTAGAAATTTTAGTTTTTTAATAAATGTGGTCTTGTGACATATTATTGTAAAGCTTAGCTTATTTCAAATAAGTATTTTAAATCAGAAGTCATTTATGACAAATAATAAAAGAATTACAGGGTATTCCGCAAATTTTGATTTTGGCTTCAAAAGTGGACGCCATTTTGAAACCAATAAAGATAACTAAATTCTGTTTTTACCAAAATGTTTAAATAGACCTTTCTAATTTTTACATTTTTGTCTGCATTTTCAATAATTAAAGAAAGTTCCAATGCCTTGGAAAATGTTAGCCCATCTCCCTCCCCAAGTAGTTTGCTCTGAATAGTTGTGGATCTCACCCCACATAGGAACCTATCTCTGAGGGCTTCATCTAAAAATCCACCATAGCTACAAGTGGATGCCAATTTTTTTAATTGACAAGAATACTCAGTAATGCTCTCACCCTCCTTTTGGGAACGTTTATTAAAGACGAAACGTTCATAGGCTATATTTGTCTTGGGTACAAAATGTGATTTTAAAGTTGTTATAACCTCGTCAAAAGACTGTTCAGAAACTTTCTTTGGGTGAAGCAAGTCTTTGAGGGTCGAATATAGGCTTGGACCCATAACAGAAACAAAAAATGAAACCTTATTTTCATCTTTAATTGTATTGATAGAGAAGAAATGTTGTGACCTTTCTATATAGTTTTCGAAACTTTCAGTGTCGCTATCAAACTCGTTTACTTTGCCAATTAATTGCTTGGCCATTTTTGCAAAAACAAATGAGCAAACTTACGTAAGGGAGCATAGATATCAGCAATAATTGGTAAAATATTACTTAACCAAAACTGCAAAAGTCACAAAACTTATTTTCAACCACTGGAAACTCGTTAATGAAAATTTTCACGTTGCCTCAGGGATTCGTGAAGACCTGTTGCGTCCGTAACTGCTACTTGTCACGGTTCCTTGTCACTGTTCCTTATAACGGTTGTATACGTTCCACTAATAGTTGTTCTGCTTGTTGGAGCTTTCCAATCAGTTCCAACCGCTACTGATAACTGTTCCAGATTCGTTCCGAACGTCACTACTTGGTGTTCGCAAACAAAATGGCCGTTTTGACTTGTCGTAACCGGCAATTTGAACAAAACTTTACAGCTGAAAAACTCCGTGAAATCGATTGAATTCCGCGTGAAATCGAATCCCATCCTCGTCGCCAGTTATAATAAAGTGACCGACAAAACTATGCTTAGGGCCAAATACCGTATTTAGAAGACCACGCACTATTATAATATAAACTACTAACAGGTGGAAATGAAACCGTACCATATACTACGTTCATACCTGTGTCTCATAGTCAACTGAGTCCTCTCTCGTCTCTCGGGGTGGGGATGGCAAACTTGTCTCTAAGTCCAAAGTCCAAATCTTATCTACTAAGCATAACTGAATGTTCTTCCTTTTTGTAACTAACTAAACTGACTTTACTACACTAATGATGTATAATAAGACATATGTTTGTATTTGAAATTTCTGAGATTCTAACCTGTGACCCCCAGTTTTTGGAACACCCTGTATTTATACAACGTTAAAAATATTTTTAAATTATTCCTTGGGGTCAATTTAGTGTGAAATGATTTTATTTCAAGATTGTAGGACAAACTGTTGATCTATAATGGATTTGAGACACCTTACGTGAGACACCCGGCAGGCCTATATTTGACATACATATTAAAATAAAAGTATTTTATAACTGATACTTTATATATTTTATGAATTTTGGATACTAACAATTATAACTAAAACACTTTTCCAACCACAAGACACACATTTTTAAGAATTGTTCCCTATTAACACAATAATTATGAATAGGTTGTTAGGTTATTGTATTTTAACATGTTGGTAATTCGATTTTGATATAAATTTGTATTTTATGTATACCTAGTTTATTGATTTTTTTTATAAAAAGTTTGGAGCCTATTTTATTTTATTTAGCCTAATGTACATACATGGTAAATGAAAAGTCCCGGAACGGTGAAATATATTTTTATTACTATAGATAAGTTAATGAGACTTGGTATATAAATAATAGCTACAAATGTCTACTATTTCAAGCTACTATCACTTTTGTATCCCTTAAGATGAACGGCCCACGATGATTGATACAAAATTCTTAAATAGCAGCATAGGTCAAGTTTGGTATCCAATTTAAGGTCTCGCTTAGTTGAGTACAATGCTGCAAATTAGATTTCAAATGGATGACCAAAACGAAAATTGCCGGCAAACAAAGTTTCCGTCAAATCATATGGTGAAAACTTAAAAATTCAATAACTATTTTAATACACAACCTTTTGACGTCAAGATTGTGGCTTATTATTTCAAATGCAAAGAAATTTAAACAGATTTGTGGTGTGACAGAGGACAAAGAAGTTTTTTTTTCAACACCCTTTAAGGGATGTCCCTGTTGAGAGTGTTACAGAAATCTGCTTTGGACTTTTCAAATCATACATCATCTTAAACATCTTTACATTTGGAGTAATAAGTGACAAACCCGACGTCAAAAGGTTGAGTATTTATATTAACAAAGTAGCTGCATCTTTTTTTTTATTTTAACCAAATTATTTTTATTGAAACTTTGACTCTCAATTCCGTCTCGGTCATCCGTTTGAAGTCCACTTTACAGCATTGTACTCTGCTAAGTAAGACCTTTAATTTGATATCAAACTTGACCTATGCTGCTATTTAAGATTTTTTTACTCCTCGTGTGCCGTTCTTTTATGTGATAAAAAAGTGACAATAGCTTGAAATAGTAGACATTTGTAGCTTTTATTTATATACCAAGTCTCATTACCTTATTTAGTAATAAAAAATTTCACCGTTTTGGGACTTTTCAACCACACTGTATACTTCAAAACTGAGCTTGAAACGTAATAAAACTGTAATATACATGTAAGCTGTTTCTAACCACGAGGAACGATGTATTATGAATTACAGGGCGGACTGCAGTTTAGAGCCCATGATATCGCTGTCATGGTCCCAAGTCCACCTTGACAATCACTACACCATCTATCTGACCACCTAAAGAAGTATATAAATCAAATCAAACATTCGGGACGAAGGTTATAAAAAAGTAAACTTAATAGTCTAGTAAAATTAGCTAAAAAAATGGCTGAACCCTGAAGTAATTCCAACCTAATATATTTTGACCGATTCTTATGTAAAATTACCTGATAAAAACGATGATGATATACAAGTTCAATTTTTTCTAAAATCAGTCAAAATCACGGTTTATCTTATTTTAGACAAATTTCAACCTGTACATCAGCATTTTCCCATATCTTGATAATCCAAATCGGCATAACTAATAGAAATAGACCTAATCTCACACCTTCATGTCAAGTTTGAAAAAAAATCGGACGTTTCGTCAATAGGTTTACTGGCTTCACGGAGTTTACATACATGTTTATATATGTATCTTAATAAGTATATATATGCAGATAAGAAAATTTTAATGAATGGTATTTTTGGTATCTAGGGACCCTGTATTAAAAGGTTAACACGGTTCAAGACTTATATCTAACCCTTGCCACCGCCGTAATATGGTTTTTCCAACAAAATAAATTCACTTAAAAGGCTACAATTGAAAGTAGCTTTAAAGAGCAATATCACCAATATTAAATATAACAACCAATATATATTATATATAAATATGTGCAAAATTTAATTTTCAAAATATTACTAATTTTAAAATTTAGCTGTCCTTAACGGTTCAAAAGATATTCAGGAAAACTGTGGCTGCCATTTTGAAAAATCGGCCATAACCAGAAATCAGAAATCAGAAATATTTTACTGTCGTAGGCAGTTTACATGCATTTGACAGCGTCATGGAGTACAATAAAATACAGGAGTACAGCTAAAATCAGTCCATCACAGGTTGCTTGAAGCTTGCTTTTTGTAAGAAACACAAAACAAGTCAGAAAGAGGGTTTAAATCATACAAGTAATTCAGTAAACTGAATTGAGTAATTAATAAATACTGTGTACATCAACAGAATTCAAGCCTACTAAGCTAAACATGCTAATATCACAGAGATAAGAGTTTAATCTATCAAGATACAAGAATACATTAAGACCAAGCAACTCATAAATAATACAAAATATAAGCATACAAACAGCACATTTTTGTCAATTAAAATTTACATTTACATTTTCTTGAACAAATTCATCCAAATTATAAAAAGGCCTCTCGACCAACCATTTATGCATTACATTCTTAAACTTATATATGCTTACAGAATGGGCAGAGTGAGGTAACCTGTTAAACATTTTCAAACTAATAATGCTACACCATGTTTTGGACTTAGACAATCGTACAAAAGGTACATCGAGAAATGTATTTCTTCTTGTTTCATGTAAATGAACAGAATTTCTACAAGGATACAGATGCAGATTTGATTTTACACGTACCAGGCAGGTAAAAATGTACATATTTACAATAGTCATAATTTCCTCGGACTTAAAGAGAGTCTGCAGTGGGCATCAAACATGGCACCACACATCCTTACAGCTTTTTTCTGTAATGACAGTAATTTATTTATATCACTGCCATTTCCCCAAATACAAAGTCCATAGTTTAAAATGCTATCGAAAAAAAGCAAAATAAGCCATCTTAAGATATGACTTGGTACCAAGCTCTTGAGTCTGCGCAATAATTGAACAACCCTACTTAGTCTAGTGGACAGGTAGTCAATATGAGAGGACCAAGTCAAAGTGGAATCAAGCCAGATTCCCAATAGTTTGACAGAGCTCTCAGTATTGAAATTATTCAGGTCTTTCTTACTAAGAGTAAACATTATGTTTTGAGTCTTGGATTCATTTAAACATAAACCATTGGATTCAAACCAGACATTTGAATCATTTAAAGCTGAGATCATTAAACCTACAAGATTATTTACATTAGAGCTACTACTAAAAAGAGTTGTGTCACCTGCAAATACAAGGGAATTAACATGGATATTTGAGGGTAAATCATTTATCACAATTAAAAAAAGAAATGGGCCCAGCACCGACCCCTGAGGTACACCGCATTTAACAGTTGCTACATCAGAGAGTGAGTTATTAAAAAGTACTCTCTGTGTGCCATGTTCCAAATAAGACTGAAAAAGGTCAAGCTCAACAAATTGAATACCGTAATGTTTTAAATTTGTAAGGAGAATATCGTGGGGGACACAGTCGAAAGCCTTTGTCAGGTCGCACAAAGTTGTAGGAGTGTGTGAACGGTTTTCAAAGCCATCAATCACAGACTGAACTAGACTCTCGACTACAAAATTGCATTCAAAATATTCATTTACTTGGTGTTTCATTGCTGATTCAACAATTTTACAAAAGATTGGCACCACAGAAATCGTCCTGTAGCTTTCTGGGGAATTTCGATCACCCTTCTTTAAGATCGGCACAGTTTTCGAAGACTTTAAGCACACTGGGAAATGACCATTTCTAAGGCACTCATTTGTGCACATTGTGAGAGGCACCACAATACACTGGGCAACTCTCTTCACAAAATCACTAGTGATACCATAGATATCTTTTTTTTTTTTTTTTTTTTTTTTTTTTTTAGAAATCCTTGTATGAATTAACTTTTATAAAAATAAATAAATCAAAGTCCTTAGGGGGAGGTGCAACAACGAAGTATTTAATAAAAATAGTAATAATTATTTGTTTTGGAAAAACTAAAATGCAATTAGATAATTTATAAATTCCTTCCTATGAATAAAATAAATATTATTAATAATTTTCAATTGAAAAAGCAATTCATTGCTCAAAAAAGAAAAATAATATTGTATTATAATATTGCCCTATAATTTCTTTTAACCTTACAAAATATTTGTATTAGTATATTGTTTAACTGTTAATTTAAAATTGTTATTCGTTCTGGTATTCTAAACCTGATTTAATATACAAAATACTTTTAAGAAATCACTGTGGTGAAATCACAATAAGAGTGACATTAATAAACCGGAATTATCTTTTGAAATTAATATCTTGTATAACTTTTAAATGTATAATTAATTAGCTTTAGGACTTCATTATAAAACGTAGAAAGCTTACATTTCTTCTATTTTTCAAAAGCTCGTTTTTATTATTTTTTGGAGTTACCAATAATATACTGTATGATACCCAAAATAATAATTTTAAACTGTAATAACGCATAACTAATTCCTAGACTCCTTAAACATACTGTATACTTCTACATTCTTGAAGCTACACCAATTATTATTACATAATTAATATTTCTTTGGCAATTCGTTTGATAATAATAAACTACAAAAATGATCAAATTACCAGTAACACAACATAAACAGGCAGACTTCAGCTCAATAAATTAACTTAATTTAGAGCGTCAAGTGTCTAACTAAGTGGAGGGTATTTTAAAACGAAATTACAGTTTTTCAGAAGTCAGCTCATTGTGTAATTTAATAGAATAGAATTAGTAGAACCTCGATGGTTCAACACTTTGTGGACTTAGAGAGTGTCGAACTATCAAAATGTCGAACTATAGGAAGTATATGGGGAATTTTAATAATGGAAGTATAAAACTCATGTTTTGAATTTATCAAACACTAAATTTAATGAAACCATTACTTAATTTAACTTTAAAAATAACCAATATTCAAATCATTCGCCACTTTGTTAACATTTCCACCTCTGTCAGTCTCCATCATGGACACTATCAATCGTTATTAACATGTTAAGTTGTCATGGACTCTGTCGAACTATAAGGAGTGTCGAACTATCGAGAGTCGAACTATCGAGGTTCTACTGTACTATTAATTTAAATTAGAACAATCATAATGTTATCATTGAGAATTCTGCTTTAAATGAGCTTATAATATAAAAAATTTGTAAATGGCGTAATTGTTTAGTTTAACTTTACCTAAGTAACATTGTACATAAATATAAATATTTTATATGAATTTATTTTAATACCTTTATTGTACATTGATTTTTCCATGTTTATCCTTAGTTTTTTCCTTTGTTTCCGAAATATGAATTTTTTATTATTTTACTACTTTCATAATTAATGAGGTCGTTTTCAATTAGTATCATTACATTTACACGAATATATCATAAAACGTGAATGATAAGCAATAATAATAGTAACAATAGCCTATATACTGTGTTACACAAATAGAAAACTGACTTTTCATATCTGCATTCATACATATAAAAATTAATCGAAAATTTTTATTGAAACTATATTTATTTTGGCTTTAATAAGCTACTTATCTTTAGTAAGTCACTTATTTCTTTACACTTAATAATGTTATTTATGTCAAAAATTGTTGAAGTAAGTTAATATTAAACATGGACATTTTTAACATAAATGCCCATAAAAAACGTTTTTATGTGTATTTTTTTAATGGTGGCAGTTTTTTTTTATCTTAAAAAGCAAAGATACTAATATCATATACATCAAACAACAACTGATAGAGTAAATGTACTTTTTTCAATGTCAATTTTTCTTTTAAAATGTCAAAATATGCAATACGTATTCAGCGACAATCGTTTTTCCATGAAACAATATTTTCATGTGTATAATGTGAATTTAAGTAGCCATTGTTGTATTTTACACTCTGTATATCAATAGGCAAGCATGATTCTTTTAAACTTTTTTATAGCTTGTGTGCTTAGTACAATCTTCGCATACTGTTAGAAAGGTGGTGTGATGTAGATTAGCAAAATAATTTCATAACTTACTTCAGCCCCCAGGCAAAACTTTAACGCGTTGAATCATTAGACAGCTATTTAAATAACAAATTGTAGCAAATCATGAAAAAACAGGTGTTAAAGTTATAATAGTATATTTCATAACAAGAGTTCAAGAAACAATAACAAATGTTTGTTTTATTATATTGGTAAAATAAAAAATAAAAGATAGTAAACATTACTTTCAGTTGTAAACAATCTCATTACGTAGTAGGCAATGTAATGATAAATTTTTGCAGATGATAAACCTATATAAAAACAGGTGATTTTAAAGTAGTGTATAAAAAAAATGAAACCCAATTCCGTCCAGATCAACTGAAATTTTTGTGGTGAATATTAACATTGGTGGTCTTAGTTGGTAAACAGTTTCAGGTAGTACCTCATAATCTGTTGTTTCCTTAATCATACCACAAATATTTTTGTCGTCATTTGTAATGAATGTAAATTACCCAAATTTAACAAAATGTATTTTTGTGTAATAATATTTTAATTCATATCCAGACATGTGACGCAAAAGTAAATTTGTATTCTTTTTTGTTTGAAAAAGCTAACTTATGGATTAAACAATACAATAATCCGATTTTACCGGAAGCCGAATAAAACATTTTTGATTATATTGGTCTCTACTCTGAATTTTAAGTTTCATCAAATAAAACCATTTCTAAGTATTTTTAATTTGACTTTCTTATTATAAATACAAACTTTTGCAACACATTCATCTCAAGGAAATGTAATATTTAAAATTTAGAAAATAATTCAAACAAACTTTAAATTACTTGATACTATTTTAATAAAATTGTATTAATCTCGTTGAATATTTTCAATAACAATAGGTTATTTTCATCAGATTTATTTTTGTAAAGAAAATTCTAATTTTATGTTTGCCTATTCTAAATAATAGCCCACTAAATTTTACATTAACTCACTATGTAGCACAACAAAAATTGGTAAAGTCAATAAAAACATTAACGTTAAAGCATATTTTTGGTAATAAAAAAACCGTTGAGTTTGTTAAGTATGCACACAAAGAGCAATTAAACAATCGCGTCATGTTACAATCAAATCAAATCAAATTTAGAATCGTACTCGTATATTATAGTTATTTGGTGCTTTAATTTTTTTTCAGATTTAGAGCAATTTAGTTTTGTTTTCATCAGTTAGTGTACCGTGCGTGAACATCGATGTTATACTAATTTTCAATTATTTCTTATGATCTCTTATAACTATGCTAATAACATTTTTAATAATTTTTTGTATGTGTAAATCTTTAAGAATAGAATATTTAAGCATTTTGGATCACTAAGCATATCTTTGAAAGTATACTAGCAATATTTTCTGATTTGTTATGGATCTGGATATATTGTATTACATCTTCTTCTTAAACACAGTTTTATTTCGTTTTATAAAAACTATCGTTGACATTACGTATTAAATTGTATTTTTCCCCAGTAACAAAAAACGTTTATGTGAGGAATTTTATATTCCATTACATATATCCTATCTATTTCGTTCATTTTCATCCTGGAGTTATACGTTAAAAATTAAACATAACTCAAAAGACTCCGTGCAAACTTCGTTTTATAAAAAAAGCAAGTGAGGATTAAATTTCTAATCCAATATGCGGAGGAAAATACTCTTCATCCCAATGATAAAAAACAACATTTATCGAACGTGCGGAGACCAGACGTGATTAAAATAATAAATCTCACCGCCATGACCCTAACCTTAAATCCTTTACCAAAGCAATTTTTAACATTTGATTTTATAAACATATTTTACCTTTGCATAATTCCTAACTAGAGTAAATAAATAAGTAATAATATATAGATATATAGCGCCCTATATAGATAGATAGCGTCTTCAAAGCCCATATAAAAACTTCATAATATTGTAAATTGGGTCAAAATGATCAAAAGGCTTGCATGAAGGTACGTTATATTTTGCATATTTACTCCGGTATCCACAATTTTTTTTTTCTCGGATTAGTAATTTTTATTTTGGTGAAAAACATGTGTAGGAATTTCATATTAGGTATGGATTTTTATAATAGAAATTTTTATCATACAAAACAATGTGTATTTTTAAAACGGCTCCTACTTTACAATGTCTACAATACCCAAATATCTTAAAACCTGCAAGTTTTAATAACACTTTACAAAGAACAAATAATAATAGTGAATTCAATTAACTAATCAAAGATATTACATTTTTACGACAAATAAAGGAGTTTTAATAATTTTTCTGCAGAAAAGCCCTTTACCTTAATTGGCTTACACCCTAAACACTCCTCTTATTTTAAATTTCATTAATATTTTAATCCGACTTATAACAACTCTTGGTATTCCTCGGATACATGTTGGCCGTTTAATATTAATGGTATTTAAATTTATAACATCAGTTTTGCTTGAAATTTATTTTACCTTATAATTTCCTTTGAGTGTGTTTTTAAAAATAGTTTTGAATCGCTGTTTTATTTTTATTCATATTTTAATTATTCGTTACATCTTGGGTATAAATAATGTGCTTACCATAGTGTTAAAGAGTGCAGTTATAATGTCAATCATCACAATTTTGTACCAACAATGAAACCGACGTTTTAATCTAAGCTACGTGAGATTATAATTGCATGAAATCATTAACAAGGCGATAAAGTTATTTGAAATGAAACCACGGTATTTTTTTTGTAGCACATGGACATCGCACTAGATATTCAAACTATTAATATACGATAAGGGTAATTTATCGTAAATATTTTGTGTAAAATAAAACATGAATATATTAGCAATATAATATACGTCAAAAGTACAAGAATATTACACATTTTGGGAGAACTATATTAAAATTATAACCCGACTTATAACAACTCTTGGTAATCCTTGTATTAATGCTTGATACTGCAAAGCTGAGTTAATAATTGAAACGACTCTACAGATTATATATAAGATAAATTTCTTGTGTTATAATTCTCTTCTTACTTGTATTTCTATTAAAAATCTCTCTTTCTACTAGTTTCTCTCTCTATCTCTCTTTTTCTTATTATCTCAAATTTAATATTTGTCAGAAAATCGACATCATAAATGCAAAATTTATAATACCAAAGTTTGAACACACTTTTATTTTTTTATTTGCCGTTAAAAAGAAATACGAGTTGTACCTAAACGTGTACTTAAGTCATGAAAGTAATTTTGCTATACAAACATAATTAAAAATAATAAATAAGTGGTGTAAGTGGTAAATCTTATAAGTGTTAAATCGTATAAATCTTATAAGTTGTAATATATGAATTCTCTCTCTCTCTCTCTCTCTCTCTCTCTCTCTCTCCTCTCTCTCTCTCTCTCTCTCTCTCTCTCTCTCTCTCTCTCTCTCTCTCTCTCTCTCTCTCTCTCTCTCTCCCTCCCTCTCTCTCTCTCTCTCTCTCTGCTGCAACGAAGGTATTTTTTCTTACCAATCTTCCCTCAAATTAAATGAGAACATTTGATAATAAGGTTAATGATCCTTTAAGTAATCATATGTTAGAATACAAAAATGTTGCTTCCATTATAAGAATAACATGGTAACTTTGGTGACGTCTAGGGCGTAGACTTTTGCGAATTTTATTATGAAAATTGTAAGACTTTCCTATTTAAGCCTAGAGATTGAGTATACTAAATTTCAGCACTCTAGCTAGTCGAGAAGTTGGAGAATTAGTGATAAATGAGTGAGTCAGTGAGTGAGTGAGGGCTTTCCCTTTTATATATTTAGATAACCAGATTTAACTGGCCATTCTGAAACGTTGTAGATCACAGCGTTCTCCTTTCCTTTCAGATTTTAAGCCTCATCAGATCGTTATAATCTTTGGTAAAGTGACCCTATTGTAAACGTAGAGGTTAACGTGACCAAATCTGAAAGGTACTCTAAAACAAGCACTGTTTGTATGAGCGAAATTTTTATTCTGTCCAAGTATTTTTTATTTGTGGGCTTTGACAACGAGAAATAGATTATAGTCGGTCCCAGGGCTGGGAACAATCCGGGTTTCGTCGCAGAACCCTTCAAAGTTCTCATGTTATCCTTATCGATATTTTTTGAGGCTACTAAATTGAACAAAATTCATCTAAATTGTATGTATAAATAAACCAATGAGTTACACATTTAACCTGCAGCTCAATACATTTACCATGGCAACGAATGCAAATAACATTAAATTGTTTTTAATAAAATTAATAATATTTAAATCATTAAATGAATTAAAAATGCCTGTCTTCAAAACCATAACAAGGGTTGTAAATCGCACCGTTAGAGTTGTAATATTCGTGTACAACTCATACGTCATCTGCTACGTTTGACGACTGCAGTGTTTGTGGTATTAACGTATAATGGAGAACATATTCTTGAAATCAAGTAAATCATGATGAAACCTATCCCAAAAATGAACAGACCACGTTGTGAATTCTACGGGGGTGAATTCAAGATCTACGGGAAGATTCCCGTGAATTGAAGATCTACGGGGGTGACTCCACTACACACCAACAGACACATGAACAGGACCCACGTCGAGGAAGATCTACGGGGGTGACTCCACGACACACCCACAGAAACATAAACAGGGCCACGTAGTGGAATATCTACGGGGGTGACTCCACGACACACCAACAGAAACATGAACAGGACCACGTCGTGGAAGATCTACGGGGGTGACTCCACGACACACCCACAGAAACATGAACAGGACCACGTTGTGGAAGATCTACGGGGGTGACTCCACGACACACCCACAGAAACACGAACAGGATCACGTAGTGGAAGGTCTACGGGGTGACTCCACGACACACCCACAGAAACATGAACAAGGCCACTTAAATCATATTACTTAAATACATTACTTAAACACTCAAACCCACTGTAAATTATTACAACTCACTGATCAAATAATTTATGGTATTCTCAAACTATATAGCTAGATTATAATAATATATTTTAAAAGTACAAAACTGCCAAAACACGACATGAAAATATTTGTCATTCATTGGTTATAATCACTTAGCAAAATTTTATGTGATAGAATAATAAAAGTAGACCTAATTGATCTACCAATATCAATCCACTATATGGAGATAATATGGATCTTTTTTTGAGGGGAGATTATTTTATACAATAAATAGAAAAAGCATTCAAAGAGTTACATTAAAATTTAAAACATGAAAAATTTTTAAAGCGAAAGATAACTTTTTTGAGATTGTGAACATATTCAAAATTTACTTGACGCCTCTCAGTAGTAGAGTTAGTAGCTATGTAATACTAAAAAAAATATTGTAGGAGCGGAATTCACAAAACTCCTCAAACCTGCCTCACTAGGCTGTAGAACAATTCATTCGATGTTTGAGGTGTTTTGCAAATAGTACACTTCATCCTATGGTAATTTCCATTCCATTTCCATTCCATTTTGTTGAAATTCAAATTCCCAAGACCAAGGTCACTGTAATGGGTTCCCACTCCTTTACAGGCGACCGGTTCCCGCCGCAAGGCATACCCGATTGGTCTGAAATATAGACCCCCTTACTCCCTAAACGAAGCAGGAAAACCCCTCCAGAACGGGGAACTTATGGAACGAGTGCTCCAAATCACATTAAGGCGGATTAGACCCCCACAAAACCCATAATTCACCAGGCCTGTGGTACTCAACCGGCGGTGTACCAAAATTGACCATTAGCTGTGAGTGGCAGTGGCAGCACTATCCAAGCTACTTCTCAACTTTCGTCTGTGAGCAACGCCCCCAGATAAGGCTGGAGGGCCCCTCAGCTTTGTGTCGAGCATGCCAATAACCTCTGCCCCCTCGAGGCCAACCCAATATCCGGACTGGCCGAAGACAGGGGCTTGAACCGAAACCAAAGGTACCCATTTAAGGTTTTACTTGAGGTATGGGTGGTACCCAAGCGGATCTCTCTCTCTCTCTCTCTCTCTCTCTCTCTCTCTCTCTCTCTCTCTCTCTCTCTCTCTCTCTATCTCTCTCTCTCTCTCTCCCTTTGAGATGGAGGCAGGAAAAATGCATTATGCACACCGATGGCTAGCCTGTAGTGTGGGATTCCCCTACAAACGGGTTTCCCAACTAAAAACCTCCTCTACTCTTTAGGATTCCAACCTGGAATTGTTTATCACATTACGTCAGGCTAGGCCTAAAGTTGGCTTACGCCCAAGGGGCTCACTCCTTTTAAAACCGCTTGATCAAGCGATCTAGGCCCCTTCACGGTAAAAATCGGGTTTCTTTTCCAGGAGGATGCCCCGGACGAGCTGTGATAAGCAATCCTAGTTGCATTTATCCTCCAAAATCTCTTGGCAGACAAGTCCACCGAAAATAAACCAAAAATTTTTATGGCCTCCAGGCGGCGCCCTTCTCAACGTGAGCAGCGGAAGACTGTTTGCAACGCAACGTCGGGAACACCCGGGCAATAAATGCATTCCGGTGAACCGGTCTTGCCCATCCGGTTCAGGTACGACTTGAAATAGAAGTGACATATCAGGAACTGCATGAGGTAGTAGTCCACCTCACCATGCCGCCTTTCCACCCATAGTTGGACCTGCTCGATGAGTCGCACAGTCCATATTCCTCGGGTGTCGTGGCCTGAGCTGTGTTGCCACCTCTGCAAGGTTTCGGAGCGCTCTTCTGATCTTGCCATGTCCTTGCCAATCTCGAATCCTCTCTCCTGCCAAGTGCTTGACTGGGATGACTCCGGCGACCAACAGGATGATGGTAATCTCGGACACTGTCCGGTAGGCGAAACACACCCGGAGTGCCGTTTAAATCTGAACCCGGGCAAGCCATAACCTGTATAACTAACTCTTTATCGAAAGCGTATGCCCACATCTTTCATAAAGAAGCACAGACTGAACCGCGGACGTCAACAGACGTCTCCTGCTAGATCGGGGACCCCCGACATTGGCCAGCAGTCTACTTAGGTAAGTGACTACCTTAGCTGCCTTGTCCGCCATAAGGAATATCTGATCCCTTCAGCTTAACTAGGTACCATAACCTCGAGGTACTTGGCAGCATGAGTTGATTGGACCACCTACCTTCCCACTCGGAATGGGACGATGGTGTTGATCAATCTCCGCCTTACTGAAAGCAAGCGAGAGACCGTAATCGGACATCCAGGTGTTGACCATATGCGTGACTCGGTTCAACTTTGGTTGGGCCAACTCAACGTTGCGTGTACAATGTGTGATGTGACGTCATCGGCGTACCCCACCTAAGTGGTTTCCTCAGGCATCTCCGAACTCAAGAGGCTGTTACACGCAACGTCCCAGAGATATGGTCCACGTTTTGAATCTTGGGACGCTCCAGACGGTACTTTTATCGTCCGAGTTCTGTCTCTTTTGTCGTAAATTAGGCTTCGAGAGCGTGAATAATCCTTGATGAGCCGCGACAGATATGCAGGAACGCGAAAGGTGTTGAAATTCTCATCCAACTTATGTCAACCCACCTGGCCGAGTTAAAGGCATTCTTGACATCAAACATAACAAGAAGCGTTACTTGGCGAGAGAAATTGTTGTGGCTCTCGGCTCTCTCCACAGCTCTCTGGACTTCGGTGATAGCGTCAATCATTGACCGAATCTTTCTAAAACCATACTGACGGAGGCATAAGTCCCCGGCAGCTTCCACGGGAGAAGTTAGGCGGGAACGGATCAGCTTCTCGAAGAGCTTCCCAGCCGTGTCCAACATGCAGAGAGGCATGTTGGAAGACGACAACTTGGGATCTACTTTGCTGTTGCTGATCAGTACAAGCCTGGTGGTTTACCAGGGAGCCGGAAACACCTCTTCTACCAAACAGGCGTTGTACATTCTCAACAAGTCAGCATTAATTGTAAATACTTTCTTTAAAGCCCCGCTGGTAATCCCGTCCTGGCCAAGAGCCTTGATGCTCTTCAGGGATAGCACGCAGGTTTCCAGTTCCTCGAATGTAAAAAGTGGAACGTCGTCTACTCGTCCGAAGTCAACTGGTGGCCATGTAGATGTTAAGGAAACAACGCAGCGACGATCCTCCCCATGGTGGCGCCCTCCATGATGAAATGAGGAGAGTGGGTGCCAAGTTTTTGTGTTACTAGTTTGTAACCAAGGTCCCAAGGGTCGGATTCAACGTTGTCACGAAGTCTATTCCAGCTATTCGCCTTGCTCCTGTTGATTGCTCGGCAGAGAGATTTTCTCACAGCTGTATAGGCGTATAGGCTGCAACTTACGAACTCTGTCTGCAGGAATTCTCGCTCTTGTGTTGGCTCGTCTAGTTCTTAAACATGTTCCGTAATCTCTTCAGTCCACCAGTAGACGGGTTTTTTGTCGCGTCGGTGGTACCTTCGTGGCATAGACTGGTCACAGACGGAGAGTATCAGTCCATCGTTCATGTTACTATTGCCTCGGCTCCATTGTCACCTTGATTCCCCTGCAATCCCCGAGAGATGACTTCGGTGAACTTGACCTCTTCCAGTTTGTTGGTGTTCCATCAGCATGGCTCTTCCCGAGATGCGGAAACTCTACAATTTTAGTGATCATGCAGGTCAAAGACGATAAACTGGTTGTCCCTACAAGTGTAGCCCTCTATAACTCTCTAGCCAGAGATCCTCGGAAGAAGCTTCTCAGACCCAAAGGTGACGTCGGGGATCGTGTCTCTCTGCCCGAGGCGCCGAAAAGTAGGTGTGTCGCCATGGTTGGGGACAACAATACCAGCCCTGGCAATGAAGTCTAGGATGTATTTCCCCCGGGAGTTGGTAGAGGGCATTCCCCACTTGACGGCCCTGGCGTTGAAATCGCCGCTAACGACGACGTGCCCAGTGGTGCCAAGAACGCACTCCTCTAGACTGTCTATCTTGTTGCGGAAGTCTTGGACGGCCTCGTTGGGGTGAGGTAGCAACTGAAGATAGTCACGTCCCTACACCTAACCCACACTAATAGTCGGCCGCGTCCGTGACTCCACACTAAACATCCTGGGTGTTATGCGGCCAAAATGCAGCAGTACCGAGGCTATCAGAGATCTAAGTGTTTGGGTTTCTCTTCCGAGACTGTTCGCTGATAAGCAGCTCGTCAGCACCAAGTTTTTCGGGCGAGCTGATCTAGGCGGTTATCGGCTCCCCATGATCTATGAAAATTGGCCTGGAGTTTACGAATTACTGGCCGCTGTCCTTTGCTTGTTTAAGTTCGGCTCTGAAGGCACCGCACTGACCAGACCCGGGTAAGTGACCGAGGGCAATGGAGCCTGAATCCTTGCAGAGGAAGCAGGAGGGGCTCAAGGAACATTCCCTGCAGATTTTCCAGGGCCCTCCATAACCGGAACTGAGACTTGTGCATTCAACCCTTTTGCAGGCGTCTTCTTTGGTTCAGCCTATGCATATTTTAGCTCCCTTTTCTCCTTTACCGATAAGCGTCTTTCCCAATTCCCTGAAGGTGTTTGAGGAGCAGACACCTGCGGGCAAAGAGGTTTCGATGATATTGACGGTAGGATCTGGACAGCTTCTGGAGCAGAAACTCCTGCCAGAGAAGGAACTAAAACAGTAGACTCAAAATCTTCAGTCTGATGGAAGCAGAAACGAAGACCTTTTCGGTGCTGGGTTCAGTCCCCCAAGCTCAGGGCTTCCCGATGAAGAAGCACTCTGCCTCTTATTTCGCTTTCTGACTTTAGTCTGAGACTCAGCCAGATGAACTTGAATCAAAACAGATATCAGAGACTTGGTTCATGATGTCACCAATGTTCATGATGTCACTTGACTCCTGCTTCACCGCCTTCAGCCTGATCTTCCGGCATTCCTTGATTTCTCCAAAGAAATTCTCAAGTTTCGGAACTCCGTCCCTTATCACCATATCGACGTTCTCCTGAATAAAGAGAGCCTTGAACATAATAATGTACAGTTAAAAACTCCTTCAAAAGAACTTTCATTTTCTTCAGTCACTGGTCCTCCTCCTCGTTGGCATCGTCCTGCTGCTACTGAAGCGTTTGCAGTTCAAAGGCCACACGAAGAGGGCTCTTCTTGGGAGGAATCTCTTGGATCCTGGCTAGTGGTATTATCGGCTTGATCACCTCCATCGCCAGATCAATTTCCTTCTTTTTCTTTCCGGATTCCGAGGACGATCCGGCATCACCAGAAGCCTTGAACGGCAGTGGCGGGGGGATATTTTAATACCACTCGTCGGCGTTCCAGTTATCAAGTTTGGAGACCTCTGCAATTTTAAGCTGCGCTTAAAGGTGGCCTGCTCAATCTCCTTTCCATCATTCGTATTTACGGTTTTCCGGTCCACGCTTTTATGTCACCAGCCCATCATGTGGCCATTATTGGCTGAGAACAGGTGTACCCTCAGAGGTCCCTCTTCCCGTAGGAGAAAAGACGTCCTTACCCCAGTTCCCCGGGGCCCGGACCTTCGTTTGCCCAGCACCGATACACGCAAGGTGCCGTTCGTGCTGTGGGTCACCCGTAGCAATGTAGTGTCCTATCCCTGCATCCATATTGCACTTCCTGACCAAGGATCGAGGTGGCTGGCTTCTGACGACACACTGGAGAAGACCACCGCCAGTGCGAGGCACACATCAGTCCCTTCAACACGACAGGGACACTCCCAGGACCCCCCTGCATGCGCCGGTCGAAAGAGGGAGGAAAGACATCCATGATGCGGGGTAGAAATGAATAAGAAGTTGAGTAAGGTTAGCTTATAAAATAATGAAGACGGTGAGCCAAGACCTGAAAGATGGGAAGAAAGTCCTTAAATTTGAAACGACTATAAGGCGGGTCTCACAGCTTGGCTCAGGTATCCCGTGGGGTTGCCAAAAAGCACCCGTACAGTGTAAAGCCCACTGCCCTTGAGGGGGTGAATCCCCTCATAGAGATGGTTCGTATTTAGTTTGTGTGGATATGGACTTTGGTTATGTAACGTGTGTAAAATATTCTAAATTATGCAGTTTAAGAGTATAAGAAATTAAGATGTTGATATTTCTTATGCTATATTCTATTTTATGGTATATATTTTATTTTATGAACGCTGGGTGTAGTTTACATTCTCACCATAATCCACGAACACATATTATTTGCTCGTGGATTATCTGTGAAAATATAAATGTAAATAAACCTAAAATAGGCTAGCCTCAACTTAAGTATACAATTAAACAGGCGATTGGAAAACTTTCACTTCAAATTAGGATTTTGAATTCTTTAATTTCAACTTGATGCGTTCTAGTTGTAACTAGAAACCATGGTCTATGCTATCTCTTAAAATGGAGTTAAAAAAAGATAAAAAAAGTTTTTGTTTAAATTTAAACTAATTACTTTTTATTGTTACTCGCTGTTTTTCTCACTGTACATTATAAGATGCTAATGGGACTACATCTTAAATAATTTGTTGGAAAACATTTAATATGAAAATAAAAATTATATATGATGAAAGTACTTATTTACATCCTAAAAAAGTCACATACTTAGTGTTTTGTGCCAAGGAGTACACAAACTCTATCCTGTTAATGTAACAGACCCTGGCGGATGTGCGGCGTCAACATTATTGTCATTTGATATCGACATGATGTTATGCTGCTACCAACTTTATGTACATTATATCGCATCTCAAAACATAATTTCCAAAACGATGATGGGGAATATGTATATACTATAAAGATAATTTGATAATTTTAATTCAATGTGTCGGAATTGGATTTGTGTGTATTATACGGATTAATTTAAGTATTATAAATAAATCTCTCAAACAAATTATATTCTTAGTAAAAATTGCATCATTTATCAATAAATTATTAGCAATTACTACCACTCGTAATATGGGTAATATTGTATTTGATATTTTGAAAGCCAAATGAATTAACAATCAAATAATTAATTTAATTAATTAAGTCAACCAACAAGATTCATGCTTCGTTTTGAATTATAATATTCTATTAAAACTATTCTATAAAACAAAATTAAATACTTAAACAATCACATTTGGAAGATACTTAACATTTTGTTTGCAATCTAATGGTAAGTTATGTGTCGGTAAAGTTATCAACTCGTTTAGGACACTAACAGTGTTTACCATGATATATGCTTTTTCAACTAGAAAAGTATGGTATTTAGAACTAATAAATCAGGAATTATAACGGTTTTGGGAGTAATTACAAACTAAAAAATAAATAAATATATAAATTTGAGAAATATGAAAGGAAACCCCGCTCAATGTACTATTAGACACATTTCATATGAACAAAGTGTAATATAATGAATTTTCCACCGTTCTACGTACTAGGTTACTGATAACTCTCGCAATATTGCCTTACTTTAGTTTCAAAGAAATTAAATGTAGATAAAAAATAATTTATTCTTAAAATAGCTATGTTATATGAATAATATTTTTTTATTTCTTTTCTTAAACGTAAAATCCCTTCCTATTAATTTTTTTATATGAAACAATGATTTTTTGTTTACAATATATAGCTTCAAATTTGGCAATTGGGAAACAAATTTGGTGGTCAAATTTATTTTGGCATTTCTTTTCCCGATTATTTAAACTAGCATTTGTTTTAAACTAGCAGCATTATGTACCATATTAGATCACAGTCAATATTTCATCATTAATAAAAATGGCGTAACCATGTTTAAGGTTGTACTCCAACAAAATGATTGATGGGTCATTTAGAAGACGGCATTATATCTATTCTTCATCATTGAAATAAAATCATTGAAACGGTAGTGATGATTATTAATTGTAGGATAAATACATGGAGTGTCCACTATTATTAATATAATACTCATATAATGTCAAAGGTTTAAATTTGATTAGTTTTTTAATTTTAAAATTTTTAAGGAGAGTGTTGATATGAAGCCAAACTTTATTTATTTATATCTTTATTTTCCAACGGCAAGAAGTCAATTAACAAAGAACACAATATAACATACAAAACTACTTGGGAATCTATTATTGTTTAATATGGAAAGATACATGCAAGTAATTAGTCTGGATTGTTTACAATAATTTACAAAATACCATGAACAAATTAGACTAGAATAATAATAGATACATAAAGCATGCGATTAATTTAACCACAATGATAAGAAGAAAATTATATGCAAATTTTCGTACGAACAAGATGGACAAAAGTAATAACAAAGATGTTTCCTATGAAGGCTGTGCAACAATGAGTGATTGGAAAAATACTCAAATAATTTTGCGGAGGACCAATTTAAGTGGGGACTTTGAAAACTTTGTAGATCATGGATAAATAAGAAACATAATAAGAAAATAGTTCACTCACCATTGGATTTCCAATGTTCAGTATGAATGAGGGACAGTCAGAGAGAGATGGCTGCTTGGCACCGACGTCCATGGGGAGAGGGGAGCTTACCCAGGCCATGGGGGTGGGGTTACTGTTGAGGGACCAGGGGGCGATCTCGTTATCTGTCGTGGGTGGGAGTCCAACCAGTGGAGGCCTATCACCGCCTCACAGTCACACACGCGAACAACACCGACAACACCAGTCAGATTACGCGGCGCGAAGGCGGTAAACGCGACACACACGAGCAAAATTACATAGTTCAGAACTTTGAGGGCCGACAAGGGCGAGAAAATGAGGTAAGAGTATAAGATAAAACACAATGGCGGAGAAATGAAAATCTAGAGCGACACGCACAACAACCAGGAGTTTTTCTAGGACTGACTGTTCAACGGTCTTCTGACCGGAGAAGCGCCACTGGGAGAGTTCAAGTTTGGCGAATCAGCGTTCGATTCTACCTCGGAAGATCTACTACGTCACATCGTATGACTCGTCATTTAGCAACGAAATTTTCTGTCTCTCTCACTCTGTCTGGCTTGTCTACATATTTTTGGAGGAAAACTTCCTATATCGGGCCTTACCTACTAACATAGGATGATATTTTACAGAAACATTGTATATGAAAATAAATTAAACACACAGTAAACTCATATTAAAAATGCCCTTGTACAACTTAGAACTATATGTTAAGTACCAAACAAAAGAGTTATACGGCAAAAATGCATAAAAATAAATAGGCTAGAATAAAGATACACAGTGCAAAGGAAAAAAATTGTCAAATAAGTATATAGCTCTGCTCGTGACGTCATGGTCACGTGACCAGATTACTTCATCTTCTGACTCGAAGCTAAAGCTTTCTCTAGTCGCAGAGTTAGATTATATTGTACTTCAGCAACACGCAATCTTTTATTAAGCTCCATAAACAAGATCAATATTTTATATGAAGTTCTTAAAATAGTTTGATATACTTTATGTTATATCACCTACTTGTAGCCATAATTCGCCATCGATGTTTTACTTTTCTGGAAACGTTTATTTCAAATATGAAATAACATTAAATCACTTAAACTATTTAACATGTATTTTAAAATTAAATAATTATAAACAAGGTACTATTGTGTACTTCCAAATTTTACAGTTTGAAATCGGTACACCATTCTAGATAAACTTTTGGTTTACCAATACAAGACGCCTCTTATACATTGTATTACCATAGATGAAATGGTATTACTAACTCTTAAGACAATTTATCAACTATGAAAGTTAAAAAATAATTTAATATTTTGATTCATAAACCTTTAGATAATGATTGCGTTCATATCTTTCTAAAGCAAACTTAAACCCTAAACTTATTTTTAAGGATAATAATTGTTGCTAATTTTAACCAAAAGTAGGCTTGTACGTTGATAGCTTACAAGAAAAAAAATCTTTTAGATGATCCGGCAGATTACGGTAGATTATATGAGCTACGTAAAAAGAATTAGTGGTCGAGAATGTTTTAACTAATTTAGGAAATTTTATAGCCAAAGCAGCGTGCCTAGTCGAGTACTGGTGTGTAGGGCATTCAAATATGTTATCAAAATTCTTAAAAATGTAGGTAACAATTACTCTAACAAAAAGCTGCCTTACATCCAATACTCGTGTCTCTGCATACAACGCCTCGGACGAGTAACGCCGACACCTTCCAAGGGCAGCTTTGAGAATTGCCTTTTGAGTTATAAATAAAGGGTCGAGAGTAGTTCTATAAGCTGCCCCCCACATTATGATACCTCCCTCCAGGAGTGATTGCGCGTACGCGTAGTAGGTCATTTTAATTTCGTCTAGGTTTAGAATTTCCCCTAATTGTTTGAATGCGTATATCAGTTTCCTGAGTCTGTTATTCAAATAAAATATATGAGCCGCCCAAGTCAGTCTATTATCAATTACTACCCCTAAGTATTTGTATGTGTCTACCCGCTCCAGAGATTCACAATGACACGTCAAACTGTAAACATCTCTACACGAATGTAACTTAATTTCACTAATTTGAGTATCACTGATATCTCTAAGAGCTATGGGCATGAATTTAGATTTGGATATGTTCAAAGAAAGTAAATTTTGATCAAACCATTTCTTAACAAGTGACAAATCTCGCTGAGCCTTATTTATAACTTCGTCCCAATTAGAACCTTCTATGAAAATAGCAGTGTCATCGGCAAAAAGCGATAACTTACCAGAGATTCCAACTCGAGATAGGTTGTTTATGTAAATTAAAAATAAAATAGGGCCCAGCGTACTTCCCTGGATTACCCCATAATTAACCGATGTAAGACTGCTATTGACCCCATTTACTGAGGTTAACTGTTCACGTTTATCGAGATAGCTTTTAAACCAATTGTAAGCGTTATTTTTTATTCCCACTAACTTTAATTTCGAAAGTAGCTTTGTTCTATCAACAGAATCAAAAGCTTTGGCCAGATCGAGGAAAATCATTAAACACTTATTGCTATCAGACACCGCTACATTAAGGTTTTTAGAGATGTGAAAAAACGCATCGGAAATATTTTTACTTTTTCTGAACCCAAACTGGCATCCCGTTAAGATGTTATTCTCCTCAAGATAACAAACTAATTGATCTTTAATTACTTTCTCTAATACTTTAGAGAACACACTCAACAAGCTGATTGGTCTAAAATTAGATTTCTCTGTTACATCATTACCTTTGTACAATGGAATGACCTTAGCGACCTTGAAGGCGTCGGGAAACTCGCCCGAGCGTATACTGGCATTAATAATATGAAGGAGTGGTTTGCTGAGATTTGGAAGATTATCGATTAAAAAGGAGGCAGAGATACAATCATACCCTGGAGCTGAGCCTCCGCGCAAACTTGTGACGTACCGTGATAAGTCTTGTTCGGAAATAGTCTGTAGAGTAAAAGTAGTGTTAGTAGGATAGTCATTGTCGTCGATAACAAGTGGACCGGTAGTCTATAACCCGTGCCAGGTTGTAGCCGACTTGTGCAAAGTATTCGTTGAACTCCTCGGCAACGTGTTTACTTTGTTGTGTGACATCATCATTTGGAGCAAACGTCCTGTTCGCTGTAAATTGTTGAAGTGGAAAACTATCTTTATTTTTTGCCTTTCCTGCCAATTCATTAATTGTTT
Organism: Neoaliturus tenellus; assembly: GCA_030545055.2. Lineage (NCBI taxonomy): Eukaryota > Metazoa > Arthropoda > Insecta > Hemiptera > Cicadellidae > Neoaliturus > Neoaliturus tenellus. The sequence goes on along the minus strand of CM061536.1, from coordinate 73,662,305 downwards.
GCCAAAATAATTTTGGATCATTTCTATGGATAGAAATCTTATCTTTATAATATTTTATTTTTGTTTGTTTAATCTGAAAATTTAATCTATTTCTATGCAGCAAATATTCCTCTTTCAATACTCTATTAAAGGGCTGTTTCTTAAGAGTTTTGCTCATCATATCCCTTTTCCGAATACCTCTAACCAACTCCTCTGTTATCCATGGTTTAATTTTTTTAAGTCTTGGTTTGGTAGCGGAAGTTTTAATAGAAAGTTCTGTAAAATCTTTTAATATATCAAAAAATAAATTGGTACTATTGTTCACATCTGCAATTTCTGTAACGCAAGACCAATCATAATTTATGACAAAGTTTTTGAGTAGTTGTTTGTCAATAAAAGTAAAGTTATCATTTTGCTCAGAGTTTGTACATCCTTTTTTGATCTGCACATTTAGCGCAACACAGTAATGGTCTGTAATACTAGTTTTGATAACAGCAGTGTAAAGTTCGTCACAGTATTTATGTCTCACAAATATGTGGTCTATATTAGTCCTACTGTCAGCAGTCACTCTTGTCGGAGAATGTATACCACACATGAAACCTGCACCATACAGCACATCTAAGTACCTCTCTGTTTTGTTATTAGGCTCTAAAAGGTTAGCATTAATATCCCCTACGAGTAAGTATGTTTTGTTTGTCAACAAGTTAGAATAGTGCTGGTTCAATGCGAGAGTAAAGTCATCCAGGTCGTTATCATGAGTCCTGTATACTGCCAGTAGGTTAAACAGTTTACCGTGATAAGTGAAATCAAAACACAAGCCATGCACGCCGCCCAGCTCCACCTCTCTCACGGACACATTCACTCTGACACTCACATACACTAACACACCATCATTCCTGTTCGCACCCCCACTTGTATGGTAAGCCCTGTACCCTTCAAGGTGTACTGCTCCCCCTTCATTACCCAACCATGTTTCGCTTAAGACTATGATATCCCATTCAACTTTAATTGCATCTAAATATACTAAAAAATTATCAATATTTTTGTTGAAGCTTCTAATATTCATGTGAATAATTCTAAGGGCACCTTCATTTTTAAAACATGTAAAATAATCAACATTTAAGATATCATCAACACAAACGCTATTGATCCTTCTGTAGCCGTCAATCAAATCATTATCATATATCATTCGTTATTAAATGACTTAATATCAATAAAAATAATACTAAAAAAGAAAAACAAAATAATTTGATGGAAAAATTTGGAACCTTCCTGCTCCGCGACATCACATTATAATACGATATGAGCTACTAGAAAGTTAAAGATACAAATAATGAATGCACTGCATATTTTAATACAAAGAATGTAACTTACAATATAAATAACAATGCTTGCAGCGGATTTATATTTACTGATGTATCTCAGGAATTTACTGTTGACCCGCACAAGAATAGATAAGATGATATTACAAGAAAAATTAAATACAATTCTGAGATGAGATAAAAGGAAAGAAAGGAATAGAAAATTTTAATCTACAATGATAATCTTAGTTGTTCACATATCGTTTCAATTTACAACCCATACTGATTTATTTTTTGTTATCTCAAGGAGAGTATAAATTTATTTTAGGAATATTGACCAATTAATTGTATCGTAGAAAATTATATGAATTAACTACAAACTTGAGATACATTGTCTTACTTTAGTCCTGTTGAATTAATCTAATATATTAAAAATCAATCTTTAAATTGTTATATAGTGTGGTAAAGAAAAGAACTTAGACCTTTAAAGATAAATACGTTTCATCGGTACAAAGGAATCTCATGATTAGAATTAAGTACTGTACTCTCTAAATAAAGACAAACAACAACAAGCGCACATTAAAAATATTCCTATATTACTTTAATAAAATTAAGAAAGAAATCGTATAAAACAATAAAACTAAGCTATAATAATAATTTGGGGGGAAACCTTAACATTACCATGGACCATAGTGCAGTTATTTAAATAACCTCCCTTAAGGTCCCTTAAGTGTTGTCCTCTTTGTCGCCGCCGTCGTCATCGCGGCCGTCACCGCCGCCGCCACGCTGTTGTCGCCCATCCTCCTTTTGAAGATCACCAATAGATCTCACCCTCCTTGTTCGTTCGTCCGCTTTCGTTTTAACCAACACTCGTCCATCCTTTACCCACGCAAAAGCCAACTGATGATTTTTAACTAAGGTTCTTGCTTGATATAACAAGTTTTTGTTGTAGCTGGTTAAGTGTTCATTTAAATAGATACGCGAGGGTCGAAATGTGGAACTTAGATGCACAGCATCGAGGTTTTTCTTGGCTTTGGCGGCCCTTAGCCACTCAGAGCGAACCGATCTGCTGACGAAGCGAACCACAATGTTGGGGGGGCGGCCGCGTTGGTTGCTAGGTGAGCCCAGGCGATGTGCTGCCGAAATGTCTGATTGATACCAAGTAACATTTAAAGCCTTAGCAATGGATTCGAGGACCGTGTCAATATTTTCGTTTTGAGTGAACGGTACGCCAACAATTTCTAAATTTTGCAAACGACTGTACTGCTGCAAATCGTGAACCTGTGATTTTAATTCCTCTACTTCACTGGAGAGCTTATCGCATGTTTTTCGAAGTCTGTCACACTCCTCACGTCTGTTTTCATTTTCAGTTTTCAGTGCCTTTATTGCTACATCAAACGATTTTCCTAGGTTGGAACAAGTTTCCTCAATAGATGAGAGTTTTAATGTCAAATTTTCATTTAACCTGGATTCCAAATCATTAATTTTTTCATTAAAAACTTGAGTGAAATCACTTTTAAGGTCACTGATTGCTTTAAGAATACTAGTCTTACCCGCAGCGTCCTCGGAATCACTAGACACACCTGAGGAAGTACCTGTACACTTACTGCAACGATACGGAGTCCGTCGTGTTACTTTCTTACTTGGGTCCAGTCCAGAACATTTCTTATGACACACCACTACAAGTAGAACACTTAATCGCTTCTTCCTCTGATGCCATTGTGTTACACTTCGTACACATAACCTCAGCCATGGCGAATAAACGCACCAGAATACTGCAGGAAATGCTAGGAATAGCACCAATATAAATAACAGACGTATTCGGAGTCCCGGAACTAAAAATAGCTCAAAATAGTATTTTCAACAATACATTACAGCGCGTCGCGGGCAGGAAAGGCACGCACTGCTAGCCGCCGATAAGACGATCCGTCCGCATCGACGTCTAGATAAGGACTGAGGAGTCTCCTTTTCTAAATAGATCATCCACAAATATTAGCCAACAGAGCTGTGACAGAATTGAGGCCGAATATCATACCAACAGATATGATACAAGTAGGATAGTCGATTGTAAACCCAAAAATTCAGAAGTACTTTGTCTCTTACTTGGTCTAGACCATTTTATATCCCACTGAAATACAAACAACAGTGGGGATTCCCCTTGCATGACTATCTCAATTTTGGAGAGAGCTCGACTCCATGATACTCTATCCAGACACTAACCCTGCTCATGACAATATCCCACTTGATTAGGCAAGCTCAGTAATTCGGGCAGTTGTCACTGCTGACACATCATCAGCATATCCAACCAGGACACTCCAAATGGCATACTCAGCAGAAGCAGAACATCCTTTACTCTATCGGATATATTGTACAGGTCTGCCCCAATAAGCTCCCAATAAGCCCCAAATGATCGAACCCTGAACATCTCCTGTGGACCTGGGACCCGGAATCAAAAATCCTTACAATTGTGTTTTAAATAATTATAAATACTTGCTTTGAAATTTAACACTTCCATACGTATTTTTTTAACATACACAATTAAAAAGTTTAAAAATATATATTTCATATTTTTTAGATAAACACAAAAATTTACAAATCAAATACCAAATAAAATTAAATATTATTTTATTGAATTATGAAACTCAATAATATAAAACTCAAAGTAAACACATTTGTTGCGTTTCAATGCGATTGGAAATAAAAATTGATCATATTTCAAAGTAAAACTTTGAATAGTTAATTTTTATATAAATGTTGATAAGTAAATATAAAAAAATAAACATTAAAATGGTAAATTATTAGTTTTACCTAACATATGACGACTTTTCCCCCTGCTGGAAAAGTGTCACAAGTTTATTCACCACAGATGGCTCAGCCTACAATGGCTGGGATCGAACCAGGGTCCAATAAAACAGGGGCTAAGTGTCGCCTCAGGACTAAAGCTTATCCCGTTTAGGGCGGGCTCATACAATTAATTAACAACACAATATCTAAAATATCGAGCCAATAATCATTGCCACACCCAGGGATGAAAGTAAGACCGCGGTGACACCGCCTGAAAGTAAAACGGGCCTCCGGTACCCACGAGGGTCACTCGCCCAGCACAAGTCTTCACGGTCACAAATTCGTGGAATTTCTCACCCAGACTAGTAAACGAATAAACCAGAAAATAAACTCGATTATAATAATCACTGATAATAACAATGACCGAGATTTCACAAATCGACACTACTAGTCGGGTTTTTATAGTCACGCCACGTGGCCTCCGCTCCGCCTGTCGGCTCCTGTCCGCACCGCCAGGCCTCTGTACCTCAACAACTACTGTGTCGTGATGTCCGCCAAAAATATTCCGTGAGACGGTAATAGAATTAATAAATTCGATATTAATTACTAATAACACACCAACAATATCAATTGCTTAATATTAATTAATGAATTAAATACCATACACGCCTAGGCGGTGCCGGACCAATCGGCAGGACGTAACTGGCAGAAATCGTAATATAATTAATTTTATAAATCTCAAATATTTATCACACAATTTAATATTGATTTATTTCACTATAAATTAATAAGTAGTGACAGTACTCACCAATTGCGGGTCACTACCCAACAAATCCAAAATGGTCACTCGTACGAACTCGTACACCACGCACGCTACACGGTCATACGATAACCTCGACACACGGTACACCGGAGACACGAACTACCGAAACAGCACTCCGATGTTCACGCTACGGGTCTCGGGACGAACTGCCTGGAGCGGCCGACCTGTGGCCGCGGCCGAGCACCCAACCGCTTATCAGTGCTGATAAGGCGGGTCAAACTACAACCGGCCACCGCCGCTCACCTGGCGCGTACACGGCTGCACCGTCTTTCACCCCGCGGAAAAATGGCTCGTTACACCCCTCACCAACATCGGAGTGAAAAAAGAAAACCGCAAAAAGAAAAAAGACTTCAAACTCCCACTCAGTGAGGGGACCTAAAGGATACGCCCAATGGACAATCCTCGTCCACGGGCCTCAGCAGTGAAGACCTCTTCTGCAGGCCGTCGTAAACAAAAAAAAAACCTCTCGGAAAACAAAACAAAATCTACGGGAACTTCCCTCAGTGGAGCTCTTCAATATTGCGCAGCTTCGCTGCCCGGATCTTGAAGTGCGATCCATCAGCGCGGGTCAATACCCAGCGCTTGTTCCGGCGGTCCTTATGGGACCAGCCCTTCGCATCCAACTCTGCCAAGCGGTCGCGCAGATGTTCAGGAACCCTGAATCCACTACCGCTGGCCTCAATTGCGGTTGCCTCTCGCCTAGGTCGGGGACGGGGCCTACGAGGACTCCGGGGCCGACGTTCATCCCGTACCGGACGACTCGAGGCGCGAGGACCTCGCTCCGGGCGACAGGGTGCCTGCCGACTCTGCTCCAGACGGTGAGATGACTGCGGCCTGTACCTTGGCTCCGGGTAGCGACGCTCAATGGTCAACGTCATCTTCACTCGCCTCTCAGCTTGAGGACATCGCTGGTGGTGCTCGCTCCGAAGTGGTCCCCTTCGACGAGCGTCCAGCTTCTCCCGAAGGTCAAACCGAGAAGCTCTCCCTTCACAGGACTCTCCGGTGCCACGGCTGCTCGTTCTCCCCAAGGCGTCGTGGTGGTCGAAGGGTACCGACACTCCACGGGCACTTCGTCCTCCACGGCCTCTTCGATGTCGATCACCTCGGTCCCTTCTTCTGCGGCGCTCCCGAGCTCTACTCGCCTCTCTGGCTCTCCGCTCTTCACGTCTCTTCCTATCTCGTCGAACCTCGGGCCTCCGATGTGTTCTCTGCGTGGGCTCCTGCTGTAGAGGAGGGGTCTCAACCAGACTCTCCGAAGACGGGGCATTCGGGGTCGGTCCTACCACCAACTCCTTTTCCAACTCGCCATCTCGCAGCGAGAGGCAGGACGACTCGCCGTCACCAGCGGAGCTCCCCAGCAACTCGGACTCTGTGTTTCCGCTCCGGTGATCGTCAGCCTCGGCAAGTTAATCCAACTCCATTGCAGAGACCTCGTCCCCCATGGTTCGAGCGGCTTCCGCGGCGGCCTCATCTCCACAAGTCTCCACCTCAACCTCCACAGCCACATCTCCGACCAAGCCCTCGACTCCTCGGGGAGAGCAGGTCAACGACTGCCACCGGAGATTGGGGAGGGAGTGTCACGTTCTGATAGTCGCGGAAATCCTCCCTGTCGAACCTGCCATTCTTAAGTATCTCGGTAATCGTGGCCCTCGAGTTGTTAATGTCAACAGGTCGAGTAACATCTTTGTTGCGGGCCAGTCTGTCGGCGAAGACGCAGACGAAGACACCGCAGCTGTCGCTGTCTGTCTGTCGAGGCAACTCCTGTGGCGACGCCGTCAGAGCCCAACCATCCCCATCGAAATTGAGGTTCTTGGCCTGGGCGTGCAACCGCAGGAACTCAAACACGTATTCCCTCTGCTGCATCGACGTCGGACTTCGAGGTCCAAGAGAATCAAACGAGGCAATCTCCGCTCGACGAGGCCACACCGCCACGAGGGACCAATGGCCGTGTTGCCCCACATTCGGAAGATGGATGGGGAACAACAGCAGCTCCCTGCTGAACGGGTCTATATTCCTTACCCGCCACTTGGTCGCTTCGTAACCACCCCTAACCCAGTCGGACCTAAATGAGCTGTCGCATGCCCAGACTGAGGGGAGGTTCCGATAAAAGCAGCTCCTCCGATCTATGAGCCGCAAATACCCATTCACGACCATCCCGTTAACCAGGCAACGTGGTCGGAGGGTCTCGAGGTCCTCGGGTAATAGAAAAATCTCTGCACGGAGCAACATCTTCACTAACTTCCCAGGTAGTAAGACACCAACTGAAATGCTGCAAGCCAAGCACCAGCACCACCTGCGGACAAAACACAGCAAATAGCAAGCCAAGCCATGCATCATAAGCGGATATCTACCCACCACCGAAACAAACCCAGAAGATTACAGATCGGGCCTCTCGTGAAAAGGTTTTAAGTCCTTGACATGTACGGTGTGGGTCTCCTTAGACTCGGCATCCTTCACCACATACACGTTTGCCGCCTTCCGCCGCACTATGCTACAGGGGCCCTGAAACTTAGGAGCTAGCTTGCCCACAATAGCGTCCGCAGCCGACGACAAAACATGCAGCCGTCGCATCACCAGATCTCCAACCTGGTACTGCACCTCCCTGCGTCTCAGGTTGTAGTATCGGGACTGTCGCTCAAACGCCTTCCGTAAATTCTGTCGACATTTCTCGTACATTCGCTTAAATGTCTGCTCCCGCTCCGTCAACACTTCCTTAACGTCCTTCTCCGTCACGCCCTCACCAACCGGGTTTGCAGTGGAGACGAACTCCGGTCCGCTGATTGCCCGTGGGGGTCTGGGTTCCCGGCCCAAGCACATCATCGCTGGGCTGTAGCCAGTAGAGTCGTGGACCGCCGTGTTGATATCGTACTGGAACTCAGGCACAAGGGCATCCCAAGTACGGTGGTTGTTCTTCACGAATTGGGCTATCATAGTTTTGATAACCCGATTCGGACGCTCTACGGGGTTAGACTGGGGACTATACGGTGCAGTCTGTCGGAATTCTATCTTCCATTCGTTGGTCAGGTCTTTGAATACCTTAGACACGAACTGCGTTCCATTGTCCGTAATCAAAGTCACCGGGGAACCATACCGGAGGAGAACGAGATCCTTGAACTGGGCGGACACGGCCTTGGCCGTAGCTGCTCGAAGGGGTCTCATCTCAACCCACTTGCTAAACAAGTCTTGGAAAACCACCAAGAACCTGTGTCCCCCCTTCGATCGTGGAAACGGACCCATCAGGTCAGCCGATAACGATGTCCACGGCCCCCGAGGATTTCGGAAGTACATTTTACCGGCGGGCTTCAGTTGCGGGACCTTAAACTCCTGGCACGTAGGACACGACCTCACGTAATCCTTCACGTGCCGTCGCCAACCAGGCCAAAAATAACTCCCAGCAACACGAGCTAGGGTCTTCTTGACACCCATGTGCCCTGCCGTAGGAGAATCGTGGGTCTCTAACAGTACATCCTTCCTTTGGGAGGGACGTACACAAAGCCTCCACGAAGACTCCCCACTATCTCCTCAAGCCACCCCAAGGCGTTTGTACAATTTGCCCTCCTTGACGCAATAGTTGGGAAAACACCTGGGCCTTTCCGTCACTGCTAACAGAGTGCGGTCATACCACGAGGCATCTGTAGCCGTAGCCACACTGGATCCTTCATCTTCGGCACTCCTCTCTCCCACCTGTGGGTCGACCATCACATCCCCATCAGCTAGGGCCTCACACACTTCTACTCCAACAGGCTGACGAGAGAGAGCGTCCGCCACTCTGTTCAGCGTACCCTTCCGGTACCGAATTTCGAACTCGTGCTGTTGCAGTTCCATCACCCATCGGGCCAACCTCCCAGACGGGTCTTGAAGTTTCATCAGCCATCGAAAACCAACATGGTCGGTGATAGCAACGAATCTATAGCCTTCTAGGTACGGTCGGAATTTCCGTATTGCCCAGACCAGTGCGAGACACTCCTTCTCGGTAGTGGTGTAGTTCCTTTCCTGGTCTGACAACAGTCGGCTAGCATAAGCTATCACAACCTCCCGACCTGCCTGGTCTTGCGTCAATGCCGCACAAAGGCCTTCGTCGGACGCATCCACTTGCAGCACAAATGTTTCGGAGAAGTCCGGGCATGCCAAAACTGGTGTAGAGCTCAGTCGTCGCTTCATCTCCTCGAAAGCTACATCTTGCTCCGATCCCCAGTACCACCTTACTTCCTTCTTGAGAAGTTTTGTAAGTGGTCTTATCACTGACGCGAAGCCTTCGACGAAGCGCCGATACCAACTGGCCAGCCCAAGAAAGCTACGAAGGGTCTTCACATTTCGTGGCGTCGGGAAATCTCGAATCGCTCTGACCTTCTCAGGATCCGTCGCAATTCCAGCGTCACTGATGACATGACCCAAGTACTTCAACCGGGTTTTGCAGAAGTGACACTTCTCTGGGTTCAGACGAAGTCCTGCTTCCTTCAGTCTTCCGAAGACGGTTTTCAGAAGTTCCAAATGCCCCTCGAAAGTATCGGACACCAGGACCAGGTCGTCAAGGTACGCGAATGCCTTTGGTTCTAGGTCTGGTCCCACCACCTTATCTAAAAGACGCTGAAAGGTGGCCCCAGCAGAATGTAAACCAAAAGGCATAACCTTGAATTGGAACAGACCAACTCCGGGAACCGTAAATGCAGTGATAGGCCGACTCGACTCACTCAGTGGAACCTGCCAATAGCCTCGATACAAGTCTAAAGTACTTATGTATCGGGCCTGTCGCAGCTTTTCCAGAATGGCGTTGATCCGGGGGAGAGGGTACGCATCGGGGACACTAGCCTCGTTCACCTTCCTCAGATCCAAGCACATTCGGAACTTGCCGTTCGGTTTCTTCCCCAGGACAATCGGTGAGCTCCACGGTGACGAGTACGGTTCAATGACACCATCCTTTAGCATAGCCTCTACTTCATTATTAACCACAGCCTGCATCGCTGGGTTCCTCGGGTAGTGCCTCTGCTTCACCGGCACCGCTCCGTCCTTCAGCCGTATCACATGCTCCACGAGGTGGGTTATCCCGGGGACATAATCGAACTGGGGCAACTCCGTGTCTAGAAAACTCTTCAGCCTTTGCTCTTGCAGTCAAGTCAAGGGTGTTAGTGCATGCACTGGACCCATAGACTGCTCTGCACTGGCCTCCCACGGGGTCATAGGGTCGTTACCCATATTCCCACTCTCGTCGGTACCACCATGTACCTCGGTCGTGTGAATGGTCTGGCGGGGTCCTCCTTCAATGGGGTTTCCAGGGTCTTCCTCACTTCCGCTGACAACATTCAGCAAGCCCTCGCGGCCTGAAGTGATCTCACCCACACCCATACGAATGGCCTGAGTCCCAACCCTGACGAGATCCAGCTCAAGGATAATCGGCATCCCGAGGATCATATCCGTCGTCAGAGTGGGAATGTACAAGGCCTCCCCTGTCCACCGCTTGCCATTTACTTCTCCTGTCAGATGGAACAATAGTTCGGCACTAGACCGCGACCCATCCGCCATTCTCAGAGGAGTGGTCTGTCCGTGCGGTACCACCTCCTGAGAGCGAAGATGGTCGGCCACCTTCTCCCCAACGAGATTGACTACGGACCCAGTGTCTAATAGAGCAGGGAAAACTCGCCCCATCAACTCTACCTCGACAAAGGGCCGTACATCCCGCGGCGGCACACTTCCATCGACGCCTCCGACCAAAGTATTTATTTTGCCGAGCCACTCGTTCCAGTCCGCGGAGGTCGTTCTTCTTGGGATCCTGCACTCAGGTGACCTTCCGAGCCCTGAGCCGGTGATCCGTTTCCCGCATCACAGTCGCACGTCTTGAGGGTAACCCCGGGTCTACCACACCCAAAGCACCGAACGACTCTTGGCTTCTTACACCCTCGAGCAAAATGTCCGATCTCCTGACATCTGAAGCACCTCACGTCTCTCCTTGTACCTTCCGGCCTATCGGAGCTCGCCTTGGGCTTCTCTGCACGGGGTCTACTCATATTATTCGAGTTACCCACACGCAAACCATCACCCTTCCGGACTTCAACTCCGGAGGGTCTCTGAGGTTGCTCTCGTGTACGGGTCTCAACCACAGACGTGTCCAAAGCCTTCTCGCTCCTCTTCTTGTGAACGTAGGCGGTTTCTGAAACCAGCACTAAGTTCGGTGGCGGTGGGGGACGAAAGGTATTCTTCGCTCGAAGGTAGGCTTCATAGTCTTCAGCCATCTCCATCATCTCAGCTAAGGTGCTAAAGGCTTGCCGCCTCACCATTAGCTTATAATCAGGCCGCATGTTGTTGAAGATCAAGTCCAGCTTGCCTTGTTCAGACAGCCTGCCATTCCGCCGTATAAGGGTTGTGATGGCGGTCACAAAGTCCCTAAACGACTCATTTTCCCCTTGAGTCCTCTTGCGTATCTCCTCATCCAAGTCTCTTCGATAACCAGGCGGGAAAAACTGGATCTCGAACTGCCGACGAAACGAATCGTAGGAGTAAAGAAGCTCCTTGCAGTTCCTGTACCAGAGTAACGCAGAACCTTGAAGCAGCTCGGGTAGTGCCTTCAACATATTCTCCGGGGTTAGAGAGTATGAGGCCATCAGCTCTTCCACCCTTTCCAAAAACGACACGGGATCACGCCGCCCGTCGAACTTCAGCCCCCACTTGCGAACAACGTTGCAAATGGTAGCACAATCCGTAAGCAGGGCCTTCCTTACTGTGGTCTGCACCAACCCCGGCCCCGCCGGTACTTCCAGGGTGGCCGGACGGGGTGGTCTCTCCTGACCAACAGCAGTGAAAGGCGGGTCTAAAGTTGCCTTAAAAGTTTGTGGCTTAGGCAAACCCGCACCACGAAGTTCATCGTCGTCAACCGGGGTCCCTTGAGAATGCACTACTGCCGTTAGAGTTTCTCGAAGGGTACGAAAATCTGCGTTAGGTGACAACCCCAGAATCTCTTTGATGTTGTCCAACTCCCTACCCATCGCCTTCAGCGCAGCTCCTCCTTGGTCATCAGCGGGTGTGACGAGGATATTAGGGGGTGGACCCGAAAACTCAGCAGTAGTAGAGGTAGGTGGAAACACCGGTGACTTCTGCTCGCCCAGCCCAGGGACCAGATCAGCACTCGGGCGGGCATATTTTTTCCAAAACGCCGAAAATCTCTGCCTCAAGTCAGCGGACGTACCCACGGTTTCCAAACCATGCCGAGCCATTGCCTTGACTAACTCTGATTTCGAGAGGTCATAAATCCAACCTACTCGAAAATCACCATGATTTGGCTTAGTTGGCAGGTTCATAGTAGCCGGGGTCGTATACACCACCGACGTCACTGTGCTCGTCGCTGCTACAGATGAGATTGATGCCCCATAAGGTATGGTCGTGGTCACTACGGGTTCGGAGCTTGCCCCAGAACTCGTCGTGACTATTGGTGTCATCATGGGTCTATCACCCAACGTTGACGTAGTTGTTGTGGTCTCGACCATACTTGCCACAAAACCTCACAAAGTTCACAAATATAGACTATTTTATGGTAACAGAATCAAATTCAACTATAATCAAACAATCAAACTAATTAATCAACCCCAACTGTAATCCCACAGTGGGTCTAACAGTCTTCTAGCCCTGAGGTCCGAAACAAAATCCACAAAAATATAGTCTACCGTTCGGGCGCCGTTTCTTATGACGACTTTTCCCCCTGCTGGAAAAGTGTCACAAGTTTATTCACCACAGATGGCTCAGCCTACAATGGCTGGGATCGAACCAGGGTCCAATAAAACAGGGGCTAAGTGTCGCCTCAGGACTAAAGCTTATCCCGTTTAGGGCGGGCTCATACAATTAATTAACAACACAATATCTAAAATATCGAGCCAATAATCATTGCCACACCCAGGGATGAAAGTAAGACCGCGGTGACACCGCCTGAAAGTAAAACGGGCCTCCCGTACCCACGAGGGTCACTCGCCCAGCACAAGTCTTCACGGTCACAAATTCGTGGAATTTCTCACCCAGACTAGTAAACGAATAAACCAGAAAATAAACTCGATTATAATAATCACTGATAATAACAATGACCGAGATTTCACAAATCGACACTACTAGTCGGGTTTTTATAGTCACGCCACGTGGCCTCCGCTCCGCCTGTCGGCTCCTGTCCGCACCGCCAGGCCTCTGTACCTCAACAACTACTGTGTCGTGATGTCCGCCAAAAATATTCCGTGAGACGGTAATAGAATTAATAAATTCGATATTAATTACTAATAACACACCAACAATATCAATTGCTTAATATTAATTAATGAATTAAATACCATACACGCCTAGGCGGTGCCGGACCAATCGGCAGGACGTAACTGGCAGAAATCGTAATATAATTAATTTTATAAATCTCAAATATTTATCACACAATTTAATATTGATTTATTTCACTATAAATTAATAAGTAGTGACAGTACTCACCAATTGCGAGTCACTACCCAACAAATCCAAAATGGTCACTCGTACGAACTCGTACACCACGCACGCTACACGGTCACACGATAACCTCGACACACGGTACACCGGAGACGCGAACTACCGAAACAGCACTCCGATGTTCACGCTACGGGTCTCGGGACGAACTGCCTGGAGCGGCCGACCTGTGGCCGCGGCCGAGCACCCAACCGCTTATCAGTGCTGATAAGGCGGGTCAAACTACAACCGGCCACCGCCGCTCACCTGGCGCGTACACGGCTGCACCGTCTTTCACCCCGCGGAAAAATGGCTCGTTACAAACATGGTATAAATGGTATATTATTTTTGAAAGAAATACTTGGATCTTCTCAATTGTGTATTTATGTAATCATTATGTGGTATATAAGGACTATTTGTATGTTTTAATTACATATATTATACGTATGTCTAATTAATCTAAATGTGCTATTTCATAAAAAAATTTCTAAAGTTTTCTTCCATTTTTATTTTTTAAATTATATTTTTAAATAAAAAATCACGACGACTGAATAAGAAAAAATAAATTAGTATTGTCGGAATAATAAAGTACGGCTCACTGGTTAAAACACAGTGAACTAACGTGCAGGGTAATTACCAACGAATAGAAAGTCATTAACGTCAAGAACAGGAAGCTAAGAACCACCAATGCTCCCTGATTAAAACAAAGCTTACTATGTATGATGTAAGTCCAAAATATTTTTATTCCTTCTAAATTATAATTTCTTTTAATGTTTCTATACAGTAGTATTTTATAAATTTCACTTTTGTTTAGCCAAATTTAAGAGTAAATTTAAAAATGTTATAGACATATTGTAAGTAAATTGAATTAATTTTTCGGTATATAAGTAATGGAATTGTTTGTTCATAAGTAACAGAGTAAAATGTATTAAAGTGATATTGAACAAAAATAAAAAAATAATATATAAATAAAAAATTAAAAAATTAAGACAGGGATATTGGACAGGTTTACATGCGGGTTGTTCAAAAACAAATGTTAGCAGTCCTATATGGGAAGATGGTATTTTGAAAATAGTTTTGTTGATTAGGTCAAAAATGAAAAATAAACATTTCGTATATGAAGATGTAACATAGGGAAACGTTTTATGCTTATGATAGCAAGCCTAGCTTTCCTCTTGGATCAATTTGCACTCGGGTAGTACAACACATTTAAGCAATGTGTTGTAAGTTAAAGGTCATATAGTATAGATTTAATTGTCTTTTTAAAATTTTTATGTTAACTAGAGTGAAAATGGTTTAACTTAGATATAAGATGTAGGCTTATGACAGCGAGCCAGGTGTTACTTCTGGACTGCTTTTGGGTGCGGTCGGTACCAAATTAAATTAAATTTAATTGTATTTCTACTTGCTCAGTTTCCTTCGATTTCAGCTATTACCCAATAACATTTTCTAAAAAAGAAATAAAAATATATTATGGTAATTTTACAATTTGTAAAATTTTAAAACTGTTCCGAGAGAGATTTGGTGTTCTATGAGACAAATTTACATGCAGGTTATGTTAAATGAAAGGTGATTAACCCTGTAAATTTTAAATATTTTACTACTTTTAGTGCTTGGTTTGTTATCATGTAAACAGTTTATTTTTCATCTCTTAAAAACTAATTTGAAACTCATTGTTTTAGTTATTGTAGCTTTTACTGATTAGGTTAATATATAACGCTTAGATAAAAAAAAAAATTTATCATATGGTTTGTTTATGCTGTAATTTACTTGAGTTCATGTAGAGTCGTGATTCTAAGTACATTTTTAATCTTGAGATTCATTGCAGTATAGTAAATTAAATATGAATTCCATTTCATTATAAACAAAATAAGCAAGTGTTGATGTGTGCTGAATGAGGTTAGTCTAGAGAAATTATGTAGTTAATTAATACATAATATTTACAAGCAATAATTATAAATATAAAACTTTCTGTAATTTTTTTCAATAGTTTTTAAAGCACAGATAAATGAATTTAAAGGCGACATTCCACAAACATGTTTAATTTAAACTTAGTTTAGTAAAAATTTAAACATATGGTCAATTTCGGTCAAAGCTTGAGCTTAAGGTTAAACTGATTTGGGAAAAACAACCCTAAATGATCGATATCATCAAATAATGACGAAGAAGATTGTATCAGGAACTGAACATGAGACTGACTGAATCCTCAAATAGCAGTGTGTTTGACGTGTTCTCATCTCATTGATTCACCAAGACATGAACTGATAGCTCTCTGCTGATGACACCATTCTCTTCACAGTAGTAGATCAAACAAACTTATGTACCTCAGTAACACAGTTAATAGATTTTTCGAAAAGTTTTGAATTTTTATAAAACTTCGGGCAAGAATAATTAATTTTTCAATTTTTCGTTTATACATCATATTAAAGCCCTCGTTAAACTGAGCAACTTTATAATTTACACTAATGCGTATCTCTTATGGTTTTGTAGTGATAACGTAAAAATGTCATTTTTCCATATAACGTGCATGGTAATTTAATGAAAGAAGGACTGCTATATCATTTTCTGTTTAATTAACATGCAAATCATGTGGGAAAATGACATTCTTACGTTATTACTTCAAAACCAAAAGAGATACGCTATTAGTGCAAATTATAAAGTTGCTCAGTTTAACGAGGGCTTTAATATGATGTATAAAATGACATGTGTTTGTATTTAAAATTTTTGAGTTTTGTTTATGTGAACATTTTCAAAAATATTAAATTTTAGAAATTTTAGTTTTTTAATAAATGTGGTCTTGTGACATATTATTGTAAAGCTTAGCTTATTTCAAATAAGTATTTTAAATCAGAAGTCATTTATGACAAATAATAAAAGAATTACAGGGTATTCCGCAAATTTTGATTTTGGCTTCAAAAGTGGACGCCATTTTGAAACCAATAAAGATAACTAAATTCTGTTTTTACCAAAATGTTTAAATAGACCTTTCTAATTTTTACATTTTTGTCTGCATTTTCAATAATTAAAGAAAGTTCCAATGCCTTGGAAAATGTTAGCCCATCTCCCTCCCCAAGTAGTTTGCTCTGAATAGTTGTGGATCTCACCCCACATAGGAACCTATCTCTGAGGGCTTCATCTAAAAATCCACCATAGCTACAAGTGGATGCCAATTTTTTTAATTGACAAGAATACTCAGTAATGCTCTCACCCTCCTTTTGGGAACGTTTATTAAAGACGAAACGTTCATAGGCTATATTTGTCTTGGGTACAAAATGTGATTTTAAAGTTGTTATAACCTCGTCAAAAGACTGTTCAGAAACTTTCTTTGGGTGAAGCAAGTCTTTGAGGGTCGAATATAGGCTTGGACCCATAACAGAAACAAAAAATGAAACCTTATTTTCATCTTTAATTGTATTGATAGAGAAGAAATGTTGTGACCTTTCTATATAGTTTTCGAAACTTTCAGTGTCGCTATCAAACTCGTTTACTTTGCCAATTAATTGCTTGGCCATTTTTGCAAAAACAAATGAGCAAACTTACGTAAGGGAGCATAGATATCAGCAATAATTGGTAAAATATTACTTAACCAAAACTGCAAAAGTCACAAAACTTATTTTCAACCACTGGAAACTCGTTAATGAAAATTTTCACGTTGCCTCAGGGATTCGTGAAGACCTGTTGCGTCCGTAACTGCTACTTGTCACGGTTCCTTGTCACTGTTCCTTATAACGGTTGTATACGTTCCACTAATAGTTGTTCTGCTTGTTGGAGCTTTCCAATCAGTTCCAACCGCTACTGATAACTGTTCCAGATTCGTTCCGAACGTCACTACTTGGTGTTCGCAAACAAAATGGCCGTTTTGACTTGTCGTAACCGGCAATTTGAACAAAACTTTACAGCTGAAAAACTCCGTGAAATCGATTGAATTCCGCGTGAAATCGAATCCCATCCTCGTCGCCAGTTATAATAAAGTGACCGACAAAACTATGCTTAGGGCCAAATGCCGTATTTAGAAGACCACGCACTATTATAATATAAACTACTAACAGGTGGAAATGAAACCGTACCATATACTACGTTCATACCTGTGTCTCATAGTCAACTGAGTCCTCTCTCGTCTCTCGGGGTGGGGATGGCAAACTTGTCTCTAAGTCCAAAGTCCAAATCTTATCTACTAAGCATAACTGAATGTTCTTCCTTTTTGTAACTAACTAAACTGACTTTACTACACTAATGATGTATAATAAGACATATGTTTGTATTTGAAATTTCTGAGATTCTAACCTGTGACCCCCAGTTTTTGGAACACCCTGTATTTATACAACGTTAAAAATATTTTTAAATTATTCCTTGGGGTCAATTTAGTGTGAAATGATTTTATTTCAAGATTGTAGGACAAACTGTTGATCTATAATGGATTTGAGACACCTTACGTGAGACACCCGGCAGGCCTATATTTGACATACATATTAAAATAAAAGTATTTTATAACTGATACTTTATATATTTTATGAATTTTGGATACTAACAATTATAACTAAAACACTTTTCCAACCACAAGACACACATTTTTAAGAATTGTTCCCTATTAACACAATAATTATGAATAGGTTGTTAGGTTATTGTATTTTAACATGTTGGTAATTCGATTTTGATATAAATTTGTATTTTATGTATACCTAGTTTATTGATTTTTTTTATAAAAAGTTTGGAGCCTATTTTATTTTATTTAGCCTAATGTACATACATGGTAAATGAAAAGTCCCGGAACGGTGAAATATATTTTTATTACTATAGATAAGTTAATGAGACTTGGTATATAAATAATAGCTACAAATGTCTACTATTTCAAGCTACTATCACTTTTGTATCCCTTAAGATGAACGGCCCACGATGATTGATACAAAATTCTTAAATAGCAGCATAGGTCAAGTTTGGTATCCAATTTAAGGTCTCGCTTAGTTGAGTACAATGCTGCAAATTAGATTTCAAATGGATGACCAAAACGAAAATTGCCGGCAAACAAAGTTTCCGTCAAATCATATGGTGAAAACTTAAAAATTCAATAACTATTTTAATACACAACCTTTTGACGTCAAGATTGTGGCTTATTATTTCAAATGCAAAGAAATTTAAACAGATTTGTGGTGTGACAGAGGACAAAGAAGTTTTTTTTTCAACACCCTTTAAGGGATGTCCCTGTTGAGAGTGTTACAGAAATCTGCTTTGGACTTTTCAAATCATACATCATCTTAAACATCTTTACATTTGGAGTAATAAGTGACAAACCCGACGTCAAAAGGTTGAGTATTTATATTAACAAAGTAGCTGCATCTTTTTTTTTATTTTAACCAAATTATTTTTATTGAAACTTTGACTCTCAATTCCGTCTCGGTCATCCGTTTGAAGTCCACTTTACAGCATTGTACTCTGCTAAGTAAGACCTTTAATTTGATATCAAACTTGACCTATGCTGCTATTTAAGATTTTTTTACTCCTCGTGTGCCGTTCTTTTATGTGATAAAAAAGTGACAATAGCTTGAAATAGTAGACATTTGTAGCTTTTATTTATATACCAAGTCTCATTACCTTATTTAGTAATAAAAAATTTCACCGTTTTGGGACTTTTCAACCACACTGTATACTTCAAAACTGAGCTTGAAACGTAATAAAACTGTAATATACATGTAAGCTGTTTCTAACCACGAGGAACGATGTATTATGAATTACAGGGCGGACTGCAGTTTAGAGCCCATGATATCGCTGTCATGGTCCCAAGTCCACCTTGACAATCACTACACCATCTATCTGACCACCTAAAGAAGTATATAAATCAAATCAAACATTCGGGACGAAGGTTATAAAAAAGTAAACTTAATAGTCTAGTAAAATTAGCTAAAAAAATGGCTGAACCCTGAAGTAATTCCAACCTAATATATTTTGACCGATTCTTATGTAAAATTACCTGATAAAAACGATGATGATATACAAGTTCAATTTTTTCTAAAATCAGTCAAAATCACGGTTTATCTTATTTTAGACAAATTTCAACCTGTACATCAGCATTTTCCCATATCTTGATAATCCAAATCGGCATAACTAATAGAAATAGACCTAATCTCACACCTTCATGTCAAGTTTGAAAAAAAATCGGACGTTTCGTCAATAGGTTTACTGGCTTCACGGAGTTTACATACATGTTTATATATGTATCTTAATAAGTATATATATGCAGATAAGAAAATTTTAATGAATGGTATTTTTGGTATCTAGGGACCCTGTATTAAAAGGTTAACACGGTTCAAGACTTATATCTAACCCTTGCCACCGCCGTAATATGGTTTTTCCAACAAAATAAATTCACTTAAAAGGCTACAATTGAAAGTAGCTTTAAAGAGCAATATCACCAATATTAAATATAACAACCAATATATATTATATATAAATATGTGCAAAATTTAATTTTCAAAATATTACTAATTTTAAAATTTAGCTGTCCTTAACGGTTCAAAAGATATTCAGGAAAACTGTGGCTGCCATTTTGAAAAATCGGCCATAACCAGAAATCAGAAATCAGAAATATTTTACTGTCGTAGGCAGTTTACATGCATTTGACAGCGTCATGGAGTACAATAAAATACAGGAGTACAGCTAAAATCAGTCCATCACAGGTTGCTTGAAGCTTGCTTTTTGTAAGAAACACAAAACAAGTCAGAAAGAGGGTTTAAATCATACAAGTAATTCAGTAAACTGAATTGAGTAATTAATAAATACTGTGTACATCAACAGAATTCAAGCCTACTAAGCTAAACATGCTAATATCACAGAGATAAGAGTTTAATCTATCAAGATACAAGAATACATTAAGACCAAGCAACTCATAAATAATACAAAATATAAGCATACAAACAGCACATTTTTGTCAATTAAAATTTACATTTACATTTTCTTGAACAAATTCATCCAAATTATAAAAAGGCCTCTCGACCAACCATTTATGCATTACATTCTTAAACTTATATATGCTTACAGAATGGGCAGAGTGAGGTAACCTGTTAAACATTTTCAAACTAATAATGCTACACCATGTTTTGGACTTAGACAATCGTACAAAAGGTACATCGAGAAATGTATTTCTTCTTGTTTCATGTAAATGAACAGAATTTCTACAAGGATACAGATGCAGATTTGATTTTACACGTACCAGGCAGGTAAAAATGTACATATTTACAATAGTCATAATTTCCTCGGACTTAAAGAGAGTCTGCAGTGGGCATCAAACATGGCACCACACATCCTTACAGCTTTTTTCTGTAATGACAGTAATTTATTTATATCACTGCCATTTCCCCAAATACAAAGTCCATAGTTTAAAATGCTATCGAAAAAAGCAAAATAAGCCATCTTAAGATATGACTTGGTACCAAGCTCTTGAGTCTGCGCAATAATTGAACAACCCTACTTAGTCTAGTGGACAGGTAGTCAATATGAGAGGACCAAGTCAAAGTGGAATCAAGCCAGATTCCCAATAGTTTGACAGAGCTCTCAGTATTGAAATTATTCAGGTCTTTCTTACTAAGAGTAAACATTATGTTTTGAGTCTTGGATTCATTTAAACATAAACCATTGGATTCAAACCAGACATTTGAATCATTTAAAGCTGAGATCATTAAACCTACAAGATTATTTACATTAGAGCTACTACTAAAAAGAGTTGTGTCACCTGCAAATACAAGGGAATTAACATGGATATTTGAGGGTAAATCATTTATCACAATTAAAAAAAGAAATGGGCCCAGCACCGACCCCTGAGGTACACCGCATTTAACAGTTGCTACATCAGAGAGTGAGTTATTAAAAAGTACTCTCTGTGTGCCATGTTCCAAATAAGACTGAAAAAGGTCAAGCTCAACAAATTGAATACCGTAATGTTTTAAATTTGTAAGGAGAATATCGTGGGGGACACAGTCGAAAGCCTTTGTCAGGTCGCACAAAGTTGTAGGAGTGTGTGAACGGTTTTCAAAGCCATCAATCACAGACTGAACTAGACTCTCGACTACAAAATTGCATTCAAAATATTCATTTACTTGGTGTTTCATTGCTGATTCAACAATTTTACAAAAGATTGGCACCACAGAAATCGTCCTGTAGCTTTCTGGGGAATTTCGATCACCCTTCTTTAAGATCGGCACAGTTTTCGAAGACTTTAAGCACACTGGGAAATGACCATTTCTAAGGCACTCATTTGTGCACATTGTGAGAGGCACCACAATACACTGGGCAACTCTCTTCACAAAATCACTAGTGATACCATAGATATCTTTCGATTTTCCACTTTTAACTTTTGAAATCAACTGCAAAACATCATCACACTTCAGGAGTTTCCAGCAGAAAGTGACGCCAGGGACAGGATGGTTGTTCAGTAGAGCTGTGGATACTGTGGATGAGAGAGCAACGCCATTTTGCACAGATTCAACCGAGGAGATGAAAAAGTTGTTGAGCTCATCTGAGGAAATTGATGGCATAGCAACATTTTTAGTTTTTCTAGAAGAGTTTATAAGAGTAAAAGCAGCTTTGCATTTGTTTTTAGACGAGGCGATGAAATCCGCATTTGACTCACATTTAGTTTTTTTTTAATAGCTGCTTTGTAGTTCCGTCTTGCTTCATTGTATCTAGCCTTGCACTCATCGATGAACATGCCATACTTTGATGCCCATAACAAGTTGTGATAGTGGGTGATTGTATCTTCTCGAAGAAGTCGCAGTTCCTCAGTAAACCATGAGTCATTCTGTGTCGGGTTTTTTTTTTCTTTTTCTTTTTTAGTGTTTTGAGGGGGAAATAAAGGTCTATAGCCCCCAGGAAAACATCAAGAAAAACATCAAAATGAAACTATTCACTGGTTTGTTAAAGAAAATGTTGCACCAGTCTATCCTACACATATGCTCCTCAAACTTTGTTATGTTACAAACTTTGAAGCATCTTGAAGAATACTCAATCACTGTAGGTTCATCATGGTCCATTAACAGTAATTTAAGCTTAATCATTAGTCCAGCATGGTCTGATAATGGTGGAAGGGAGACATCAACAGTTAGATCACCTCGAGGTACATTTGTTATAGCATTATCTATGCACTTAAGGCCTCTAGTTGGTTTAGTGTTCCCATAGTGGTAATCCAATGACCTGAGCAGGTTTTTCAAGTCAGTGTGGGCTAAGTCTTCCACCAACACATCAATATTAATGTCACCACAAATCACAAGTGGCACATTAAATTTAGAGAGTGATATGACAAGTTTTTTCTAATGTGTCGAAAAAGAGCGCAAGGTTACCATCAGGCGCTCGATACAATGACACAACAGCAACATCGCAATTTTGGACAATTACTTTGGCAGCGACAACTTCAAAATCTCTCTCGATGCAAAAACTATCCACATTGAGGACACTAAACTTAAGGTCTTTCCGAACATATATTGCTACTCCACCTCTGATTTGAAGTTCTCTGCAGAACATGGTAACACAAACAAAATCTTTAATTATAGCTAGTTCTTGTGTTACTGTTGAACACCAGTGTTCACATACACAGAAGAAAGAATAATTTTTGCTCAGAATATATTCAACTTCAACTAATTTACACATTAGTGATTGCGTATTAGCGCAGAATATGTTAAGTACTTCACAGGAGCTCAAATTACTTAACGTGGCGTTGCATGGTTCGGCATCAACAGTTATTTCTCTGGAGAGACATTCTCATTCCTTCTGTTTTATTGGTGGGTCTCTCCGCAAAGATCCTTTAAAAGGAGCTATCAAAGAACCTTCAGGCCAAAGAGAGGCACTCAAAACCTGATCAACGTCTGTTTCATTCGCTTCAACATGAAAATATGAGTATCCTTCATGTTTTGTCCTAATTTGAGTACACTTCAAAGGATGCAAATTCAATTCACCCTCCATGAATTGATCAATGTCATGTGCTGTAACTTCAGGACTTAATCTAGATATAAAAACCGCCCTTTTCTTAACAGAAGGTTTCAACTGGACACTTTTTATTACGGTGTCGGTTCTTTTTCCAATAAACACATCCTTGTAATTCCTTATACTAGCCCTGGTGGAATTCGGTTTAAGAGCAACAGCCTTAGAACTAGGCTCACTAGTCTTAGGAATGGTTTTGTTGTTTCTGGATCGGAAGTAAACCGTGTTCCAAACACCGTCTGAATCATCCGATTCATCAAGTGTGTGCTGGTTCAAATTTGGTGCTTTCCGTTGAACAGAATCACTTTTGTCCAAAGAGTAAGAAATGCTACTGGAGTTTTCCTTACCTTTACGGTTGTTTGTATCATGATCAACGCCTTTCCCAGCTGTTCATAGGCAAGTACATTGCACACTACATTATCACAGAACTTAGCCTCGTTCTGAAGACTGCTTTGACGTGAAGAAACGTTACTCCCAGGAAAATTTATTTTCTGATTTTCTACTATATGTTCTTTCAGATTAGCATATTCATGCTTTAAAGTACTCAGCGCAGCACTAACTGTCTGATATTGGGAAAATAAAGAATCCATTCTTGAACACATATCGGAATAGTTTTTGTTCTGGTTATTAAATTCTGTTAAAATCACATTTAATATACTCGGCCAATCAATGGCTTCGCCGGTGTTAGATGATTTTGTAAATATTATTTCAATCTTTTTTAGACAATCGTGACAAAACCATTTCACTTTATCGGCAATGAGGTTGATTGACACATATGCTTCATTGTATATATTGGCACATTCAGGATGAAACCAGGACTGACAAAAACCATCGCAGTACATAGCAAACTCTTCGGAAACTGGATTTTCTGTATCATTGCATTTTCCTCACAAAGTAACTTGAAATTGTGTTTCATTCATACTTGATTTGTGACATATTTTGCTCTGATTTCGTGTTTTCATTTTAACTTGCCACCGTTGGTAACACTGGCAAGAGGATGAAGAACCAAGCACATAGAAGAAGAAAAATCAATGTGCCACTTGGAAATATCAAAAATGTGCTTAACCTCACTTTTCAGAAGACAGCATTTAAATTATTGCAGTGCTGCATATTATTGAGAAGACAATAATATTTATCTGTTTAAATCACAGAAGAGTGTTTAAATGTTCAACAAAATATCACTCACCGGCCAACCAAATGGAAACACTGCAAACAAATAACTGACTGCTTAAGCACAATTCAAGATGTAAACAACGCAAACGACTTCCTGCGCAAAACTGAATAGCAAAGAAATACGAACAAAGGATATTTTATGAAGTGGAAACTATTGTATGTCCAGGAAGTGTTTACAGTTGGTTTTTTGAAGAAGAGTATTTCACTGAGAACTGACCATACTTTCTAACTATATTTTTTAGTTGTTTATTAAGAAACATATTTTACATTTGATTTCTTTATTACCTTCATGTATTAGAAAATTAGGATTATAATAACAATTTGTTTCTTGAAAATAAATTAAATTAACTTAAATGTAGAGCTCAGGCAATAAAGCTTGTATGTACTATTTTTCTAGAGACCAATGTATCTAACCAAAACGGGCTCTGTAGGTTGTCCAACGATAGAAGTATCAAAATTGTCCTTTGTTCAGTTAAAAATAAATGTAAGATATTTTGAAATATGTTTAAAACTTGTATTTAAATAGTTACAAATTACTAATACATGAGAGAAACGTCCTTGCTGGAACTATCAGTAGATGTGCTCGATCCTTTTCTTGCACTAATGACCTCTACTTTTGCCAAATTACATTATAGTTATCTGTGTCGTGTAGTTAATCACTCCGAAACTCTCTGTTCATCTATTTATTCTACAACCACTTAATTTTAACATGTACAAATCAGAGAAAAATAACATTTAGAACAAATTTATAAGTTACGTATTGCCAACCTAGTTAAATACTTAATCTATATAGATATACAGAAGCAAAATCCCACTTACTAACTGACTCATCACAAAATCTCAGGAACTACCGAAAGGATTTACTTGAAATTTTGAACACTTGTTCGTCTTATCTTCTATCTGGTTGCTAAATATTAGTTTTGAAAAGTTCACAATATAACCCCAGGAATCCAAGAAAAACACATTTTTATATTTGGAACTAGTGACTCGATTTTAATAAACTTTGTATGCTGTTTCATGTTACCTTTTATGTGCTCACTAGGAAGTGGTTTAAAAAAATATTCGCAACCAAACTGCTTGATTCTGCTACGATACACGAAATAACGCAAGACATTTATGTTTCTACACACGGACGAATTTTTACAGCACTCTTTACACCAGGTTGTTTTAGAAACTTGGCACGGACTTTTCCATCCTAAATTTTTGTTGGTATTCCCATTTTGCTTATAGGTGTTCACTAAGAAACTAATTTGGAAAAACAGTTTTTTGAGTCTTTTAAAGCTCTGCTCCACGGGACCTAAAATTACTCTTGGGCATACAGGAATTAAATTTGACATGGACGTTCATAGCTCTATGCTCATAAGTACTCACTAACAGGCGATTTTGCAAGCATAATTGTAGATACCAGAACTTATTACATCTTGCATTACCTTTTAGTAAAAATAAATACTGTATAATGAAATGGTTGATGTTTTAAAGCACATAAAAATTATATTTACATAAAAGCAGTATAATTAAAAATAATTAAATAATAGACATTGAATTCAAACAACTGCCTGCAGAATATAAATTAATATATATATATATATATATATATATATACGTTTGGATTTTTAAATTGTGGTTTCACAAAAAATATAGAAAGGAATGCAATAACACATCAAATTTGAAAACTGTCTGCAAATGGAATTCGTCGGGGATTCAAAGATCACACATATTGCTACAGATTGTACAGTTGAGCACTGGAAACAAAATATCTAGATTTTAAGCCCTTCAATTTTTAAATTCGAGCAACTAATCATAGAACTGATTACCATGAAATAATTTAATAAATTAATTTGTATTTTCAACTTATTACTAAATAACATCTAATAGGCCTATTTTATTATATTCTTTCTGCATAATATTGTTTGATTTCATTTGATGTATTAATTACAATGAGAATTTATTTTTTCACTATATAGTTTGTATTTACTAAAACAAAACAAAGTCGAAATATTATCTTTTTTATGTGGCTCAAAATGTGGTAGAATATTTTCATAAAAAATCAACTTTTTCAGTTTTTTGAAAAAATATCAATATGTAATAGAAGGGATCATCTGCCGTTTGTGACTTGGTCATTCTTTTAAGGTCCGGTTAGTGACATCGTTTTCGAATTCACAACTGTTTGATTTTTTTTTAATATCAACCCAAACCCACTTTATTGAATTATACATTTACAAATTCTTATTTGTGAACCGGAGGCGTTGAAAACATACACATGGTTAAAAATATATTTTAATATTGCTCATTATGTACAAATATTATTAACTAATGTATTTATTACATCAAGTGAACCAAAACATTAAAGAGTTTTGAACAACATAAACACATATAAGCACGTATAAACACATATAATAATAATTTAAACTTAAAACCGAAACATTATTTTTACTTAAAAAATAAACATATAAATAACAGATTACCTGGACTTTTTGTTGTGGTATAAAGCAAAGTCGACAACTGGCATTTACCTGCAAATACATATTTATTTAGTATTAAAAGTACATTTATTTCATATGCTGGCAATTATATTAAAATAAACTATACCTTCTTATAACAGTATAGTTTATCGAATTATAATTTCAAGTACACCTTAACTTACTGATAAATTATCATGCACTAGGTTAATGTTGTTATTTCTAATGTACTTGCAATGTTATCATATTTATTTATTTACATACGCCATGACCATTTTTCACAAGAACTAATATAAAATGTTTTTAATATTTTCGATCCAAAAATTATTGTAGAAAATAATATAATTTAAATTGTTCATGTCATGAACGATCCAAATAAGATTTAATTAAAGATTTTTTATATTTGGTTTAAATTCGTTATTATTTTTTACAAAAGTTCAAATCATAAGCAATATGTTTATTTCAATTTCAATAAAAAACATCGTATGTTATATTAATCCAAACTACACTTCATACTTCGTGGATTCATAAAACGACATATCAACATGTCGTTTTCTATTACAATAATAAATTTCTCCATCCGATTGAGTTCAATTAAAAACTATATTAAGGTATTTCAACCTAAACCGTGATATTCAACTAGTGAAATGGTCCTGTTTTCAGGCATCTCAAAAGAGAATTCTTTAATTAATCTGATACAAGTAGATTTTTATGTTTGTTAGTAATTTAAATGATTATATACATTTTAAGTGTTTAATTTTATAAAAAACATATTCCAAATATTACATAATAATCTACTATTTTCACAGTTATGGTCAAATTTGACGATATTTTGATATTTAATATAAAATTTGATACCATTACTTCATTTTAATTACTTCAAAAAAATAATAGCAGTTCAGACAGAATTTTATGTAGGTATTAATTACTTTAGTACTGATACCCAATATCGCTCGATGAGTACATATTACAACTATGCATGTGGTTGGTCATAACAGCCTAATGAATTGTACATATCTGCGATTTACAGATGCGGATTACTATAATAGTGATCGTTAAAAATCGCTCGATAGTGGGGATTAACCTCTCAATTAGTATTCCAATTAAATGGTTGTTGCGTTACGTTTTGCAAGTACTTTATATTTATTATTCATTATATTTAATGTGTGAGTATTATATATCATTTAATGATCTGGTCTTAGTAGAGTCTAAAATGTTGTGTTGCTGAATTCTAAACATAGGTGAATTAGCCTGGTTAGCCGTGGATGTAGAGGGTTTGGCAAATTGATAAGTGAATACCAGGAATCCTGAAGTTGATCCTTTGAAGAAGTTTCGGACATTTGATATCTGAATTCACCAACCATAAGAAAAATAACACATCTTGGTTGAGGCGCCTGGCCTCCGAGGATGGAAGCATAAGTGCTACTGCCATTTCTTGGACCGGTGTCTCCAGGAACCTATAGCCAATAAGGGTTCCGAAAAATATCAAAAACCACCGTTGGATCCTTTCTATTTCTTCACGTAAATAAAGTTGGTGTGGAGACCAAATTATAGAACAGAACTCTAGATGATTGCGAACCAGGATAATTGTTACAAAAACCAGTGAAAAGCTTGTAAGAAAACTAAGATAACGTATTAATGTGAATAGCTTATAACAATTTTAATTATGTAAACTATTTTACTTAAATTTAATACATATTTCTATACAGAGTGGTTGAAAAGTACGAGTAACTTGTACCCCCTAGTTAACCTTTTTTACAATATGAGATAATAACAACGATTAAAACCAATTAAAAACTTTCCTAAATTCTGGACTTTGGTTAACAGTTTTCTAGTTCCTTTTAAGCTATCTAAACTGTAATTAGATTTGATTTTACAACAGAAAAGGTCAGATTTATTCTGACATCACAGACAAGAAATAAATTGTGTCGCCAGAAGAAAAGTGTCGCCAGCAACGTCTAGAAAGGTTTGACATTTGGTTGTTTATACAAAGCCCCTGACATCCCTGCATCACTATTGGAATCCATTCAATTTGTATTAGACATGTTTCTTCGGTCTAGTGAATACAAATTCAGTTGCATAATTTTTAACATCAACAGATATAAAACGTAAATAAAATTACTATAAATATGAATAATATTTACTTATATATTAATGAATTTATGTATGTATGTATTTAATGTATATTATACATTGAAGTTGGTAAATAAATAACTTTTATAAATAGATAAATATTGGTTTTTTAATAATATTTATCATTTTTATTTATAGTTATTTTCGACATGAACCAGTTTTCAATGAATGAGAGGATTTGTTTAAGAAATTTACGTCATTTCCTAGTAAATGACTGATTTTGGGGTTTCTAGGCCCAATACGGTTTCTGACGTTACCTAACGGATACTTATATAACCGGGCCTGCTACTATCGTGTTCAAGAACACACATAACATATATATGAATTTTAAAGACCTGTGTTTTTAGATCATGGAGCTGTCAAAATGAACAAAGTAACATAACCCACCCCAATAACTGTACATACCGAATTTAATCAAGCTTTTCCGACTTGTAATCAAGATGGAGGGATTTGTTGATTTCGTATAAGAATAACATTAAAAACATATTTTTGAAATTTATACTTAACCATTTTAAGCTCGTAAGACATTCAAAATACTAGATTGTTCGTTTTTGAACTATTTCAAATGGATTATGTAAAAATTTTCTAATTAAAACAAAAATTAAAACAAAAAAAAAAAATTATCCTTTAGAAATCATTCTGGTTTGCGAACTTGATTAATAAAATGCTGCCTTACACAACTGTACCAAATTTCATAAAAATTGGATTTTCCGCTGTTTTTGGATCCTGAAGCCCTCAAAATGAAAAAGTAACAGTCAGTTTCTTA
Source organism: Neoaliturus tenellus (assembly GCA_030545055.2). Taxonomy (NCBI): domain Eukaryota; kingdom Metazoa; phylum Arthropoda; class Insecta; order Hemiptera; family Cicadellidae; genus Neoaliturus; species Neoaliturus tenellus. Next base: position 73,632,485 of record CM061536.1, on the reverse strand, counting down.
GGTCTTACAGAGACTACAACCATAAATTTATATCCCTATAGATAAATTCACTAAAAAGAATACATATTGTGATTATCGCATATTATTATTATTCAAGATTATAGCTTTCTTGTAATGAATTTGGAAACATTAAAGAGATTAATCAAGAACTTTTTACATCTCTAAATCTTTCAAAGACCACTACATTCCGTTTAATCTTATTATGTAACTTATGTATAATTCTAGGACTTATTGCAATAAACCTAGATTGTAGTACTTATTGCAATAAACCTTGATTGCAGTTTCAGACATGTAGGCCATTTGCATTTACTGCATAACACCAGCAGCATTTGAGAATTATATTTAAATGACTTCACTGTTTTTTTTTTTTTTTTTTAGTTATACATTGACTCTATTAACATAATGATATCATGTAAATTAGGAATGAAATAAATCAAGACGTCTATATATTTTTCAATCAGAATTAAATATATATTTTAGAGATATACATTGGAAGTTAAAAAATATTTATAAAAACTGTACATATCTGAATTTATTTAGTAGCAAGGTTTCAATATATATATCGCCGAACTGAAATAAAACTATACGGTCATTGATCTGCAAGTATCTTCTCAGTTCAATCTTCGATCGGTTTAAGTCTTTTATGTTGACTATTATTACCACCTCAGTACGTATCATTTGTCACACTTTTAAAAACAAAAAAAAAATTAAAATATTTTTGTACTAACGTTAGTCACATATTCCCAAAGTTCCTGAAAGCTAGTTAATCCAGTGCAGTTTTATTCGTGGTTGTTCCAGTTAGCAGTTTTCTTTTAGTTTAAGTTCTATGGCCAATAGAGCTTCATAAAAAAACTTCACAATTTTGTAATATTAGCTATGAAATAAAACCTTATAATATAATAAATGCTTTAGAGATTGTTAATGTAAGCTACATACATATATGTGTATCAAAAGAAATATTTTGTATAATGAATCGAGTGGCTATACATTTCCTCGATAAATTTGATTTAATGTTATTTCCAATACTAATTTTTTATAATTACACCTTATAGTTGTAGTTTTTCAAGCTGATCATTGTTGTAGAAATAGAATGCAGTCAAAAATATATTGAAAAGACCCAACAATGATGATTGATACTAATGACCTATTATGGGACAGACAAAATATACAACTCAAAAGAACAATACAATTTTGTACACTATTTAATTAATTTCTATTCGAAGAGATACAGGGTATGGTTCGCAAAAATATGTGGTTTATGTCATATATTGTGTGACGTACATTTCATTAAATTGATTTGAAAATAGTTATAATCGTTTTTATTTGACGATCTAGTTTCTATTAAAGGAACGATAATTAACTGTCTAAAAATGTATATTAATAATTCATGACAGTTTTATGTCAATAAAGAATACCGGATATAAAAAAAACTGCAATTAAATTTGATAATGTCAGCCCAGGTGCAGACAATGGTCCATATTAACAGGTCGATGACTAGTAATAAACGGTCAATATCCTTATAACGCTGTTATTCGTCGAATTGTTAGTCAATGGTAAAACCGGTGTTGTTACAAGAGAAAATAAAATACAAATCACTACTCCAAATAATTATAAAATATTTCATGTGATACATTTATATTTCTTTCATAATGCATATACTTTTGAATAAAAACTCAAAACAATATAGGGATTAATAATGGTATTTTTCATTGCTAGGAGCAAAAGTGGGATTTTTTGGTGCGCAATCGTGTTTGAAAACGATTAAGCATTAATAAGACACTTTTTCTCCAAGTGATGAACAAAGTTTATTTTTTATTTTTTATTTTTATTTTATCAAAATGAGGAATTAGACTTTCAATCTTTAAACATGTTAACTAAAACACATTTTTGAAGTTACATGTATTTTTGAGATTATTATATCACGAAGTAAGTAATATGTTTACATTTCTGTTGTTTAGAAACAATGCTCTTTATAATGTTTGAATTTAAAAAAAAATTAATAACATGAATAATAAATGAATAACAATATACTTGGCAAACAGCCCACTTTTTAGTTCTAGGACCTAAAAGTTATTCCAGCTGATGTTTTAGTTCTAGGACAAAAAAGAAACGATTTTGATTCTATTGAGAAAACATAAAAAACAGGCTGATTTTCAGCAGAATGATAAAATGGGATAATTAAATAATTAAAAGCTAAGTTTTTGGAGTAGCCAAATGATTTTTAATAATTAAAAGCTACATATTACTACTTGGCGTTTATGCGTAATTAAAAGATTTTGCTTTGATAGGGTATTTTCACGATGAAATTTTTGAGTGAGTGATAAAAGAAATGAATTTGAACATATAAGTGGGTAAGTGACATATTCTTAAACCCAAAAGTAATGTAAAATGTTAACGCCCCCAAATATTATAGCTCAAGAAATCGTTTTAATTATTTTAGAATACTATGACAAAACGCCCAAAATGAAATCTTAATTAATCATTTTTATTAAATTATAATTATTTTATTATTATTTTGGCAGTTCAATATTTGTAACATTTCTTATTGATAAATACCCGTTTATAATACTCCTGATAGATAATAGTTTTTCCCATTACTTTTTTTACTTTAAGTTACTTTCACATTCAGTTTAAGACATAGCAATAACATAATAAATTATATTTATAATAATCTATAAAATTTGACAGTTAAATGGATAATTTCAGACAGTGCAATGTTAATAGAATAGTGATACTAATGAGAAACACTAATTCATAGATGAGAAGCACTAAATAACTATTGATTGAAATGCTATATCCACTGTAATTTCTTTATACTGAACCGATCTTCATGATTTATATGTAATATGTGGAAATTGGTAGAATTTCTTTCAAATACACGATCATTCTAATGGCTGGGTCTTTCAACGGATTGGTCCAATGCAACTTTTATGGAGGATTAAAATTTTGTCAACATTTTACATCTTATTTAATAGTTGACTGTTAGAGTTTGGATAGTGTTGCTGTAACCTTTTTTATCATCTAAGAGTCCCTGTTTACATTTAGTAATACCGGGGAAAGAAGGGTAATGGTGCGCACCTAAGGGAAAACAATTCTTCCCAGAAAATATGCGGGCAAAAATTACCAATACATGTGTCAAACTCTTTGGTATTTAATGTAGTTTCTTATAAAAAATTATCATTATCATATATATTAACATTGATTAAATATATACCATTATATAAGAATATGCACTTGCGCACGATTTCCCTACCCATCGGGTAATTGTGCGCATGGGGGTGGGTAATGGTGCGCAGGGACGTATGGGTTGAAATAATTAGAATAAATGTGTTTCATTAATATAAATTCAATATCAATATAACATATGGAATGACTTAAAGCTAAACAATACTTTCTTTGAGCTTTACAATACACTTAACAAAAGTTTTGATTAAAATTATAAAATTGTTCAAGGGTTAATGCAAAATTAACACACGAAGGCTAATTTTCTGCTGTGTCTGCACCTGAGCTGTCTGCATGACTCCAGGACGAACAGTTTATGAGCATCTGTAAACAAGAATGTGATTTTTTTTCTTACCTATAACTACATGGTGCCCACTGCCGCGCACAATTACCCGATATTGCATTCGAAATTATTTCATTTTCACACTATCTTGAGAAGGGGTGAAACCATAAATTAATTGGTTCAAACGATAAAGCAAAGACTACCATTAATTTTAATACTAAATAAGTATTAAGTTATCTAAAGATCTGCCCTAACCTTACTATTTTCTGAGGCGCAAAAATAACATGACACACACGACTTTTAGATTTTGGCCTCTCATAACCTCAAAAATTTCAGTATCGAAAACCAAGAGGTCGGGTATTAGTTGTTGAGTCCCTCGCTAGGCTGCAGCACATACTGGAGCTTTTTAACTTATTCCATTCATAAGAAACTACGATGCGCACCTTTACCCGCCGCGCACGATTATCCTACTCTCCCCAGTATTGTTTAAAAATTAAAATTTCGGAGTTGAAAGAGATGTTAACGGATAATAATACAAATAGTAGGAACGAAAAAGAATGTAATCAATATTAATAAAAAAGCCTTAAATAATTATAACGGAAATAAAAAGTACAAACAAGAAGTTATTCTGAGAATGTAAAAATAAACATCACATAAATAACAAGGAAATCTCTGAGCTGGATCGTAAACAAAGCAAATCATCAGACTGGAAAACGTTGACACCACTGGCGTTGCGGCTCGGCCAGCTTGCCCCGTCACTACAACTGCTTGCCCGGCAATACAGTTATGCAGCTTTAGTGAGCTCTGTTTCCTTAAAATAACCATAAAACATTCCGTAATGTAAAATGATTAATTTATATTTAACAGTGGGAAAAATAAATGTGATAAATAAAGATATTATTTTCTAACAACGTAGTTTTATGGCAAAAAAGGGTTTGAATTATAAAAAGATAAAAAAAATTAATTTAAATATGTATATTAAAACATTATGTATTATTTAAACTCTCACACCCAACCATTAAACAGATGTAAAATGAAATATAGAAAGATAAATTCACACTGTAACAAAATAATTGGTTGTCATTTATTGAATGAAGTTTTAATAAATGTTTAGTGTACAGCTAAAATAAATTAGTTCAAATGTAGAATAATGTAGAACACCTTGTTTAATTTGTAAATAAAATAAATATTATATGACATAATGATATAAGAAATATAATGTTCTCTGAGAACTTTTTACCAACAACAATGTTTCTCTTGGAGATAAATGTGCAGATTATACAGAAAGTACAAAGTTATAAAAAATTGTAATATTGTTCCAGAGTTGGATACTTCGGATTCTTTTAAGAAAAGTGCTAACATACAACAATTACAAAGCATAACTTTACTTTTGGTAAAGAAAGGATTATCCTGACATAACTCTTTTGCACTGTATGTCCTCATGTATGATAACTGTTCACTTGGCTAAAATTATTGATTCTTATTGACAATGAACCACCTGGGTCTTTGTAATTTACAAAATTACACTTCATTTACACTTATTATACCCACGATACAATTATATTAAATTCAGTATACATTTTATTATACACGCCTAACACATAAACTCCAAGCAAACTTTTGGCTACATATAATTATAAATAAAAGCAGCCAATACTTTGTTTTATATTGTCTTATGGTAACTATTCTATTTATATTTTATATTTAAAATAATAGCTTTAGTTACCAAAATGTTTATTTGATAAACTGTAATGTTAATCAAAGTAAATTGCTTTATTTATTATTACCTATGTGCTCTATGATCCTTAAATGAGAAGGTTAAATCTCTCAAGACAAAAGGCTTACAACATTGTCAGATGTGTGGGAGTGTCTCTTGAAAGACCAATTGGTTCAATAGTAGTAGACTTGAATATAAGTACTTATTTCTCTGAAGATCTTCAATAGAGGAAACGAATGTCATATTTAAAAAAAATGTATATACTATGCATTTATTCTAAAGATTTCTGATATGATTGGTTGTATATTGAGTTACATTTATGTAAACATATACAATAAGCGAAATGCATCATGACTTTACTATTTAACATTACGAGATTACTGAAATGTTTAATTTATCTTTATTAACTTCTTGCGAAGTTGATGTAAAACTTGTTTTTTAATACAGATTACCATTAGGACTAAGAAGATAAAGGGCAACACGAACATTTTTTTATTAGGATACGAAAAATGCGTAATATTAATTTATAAATCTTCATGAAGTATAAGCATAATTTGGAATAAGCTTCCACTTTAAACCTAATACTTCACTTTATTATTTAAAAAATAAATAAACTATAAGCAATATTAAGTCTCTAAGTTAATAAGTGCATTACTGTGGTAGATTAAGATAATACTACACTGTTTTTACACTTTTCTTCTGTCATCAAAATAAGTATATTAACATATTAATAGTAAACCTATATTTTGCATATAAATTTGAAAAGGCGTGTTAGAATTTTTCAACAAGATTCCATTCACAATTAACTTTCAACTAATAGATTCTACAAAAAAAAAAAAAATACATAATTATTTATGACAATTATATATTGTATAACCTTATTATTATTATATAACATATAATATGTTATATAACAGCATTATATAACAATACCTAAAAATGTTGTTCGGAATAACGTTAAACATGTTTATTATTATAACAAAACAGAAAATATTATTGTGAAATAAGAATTATAAAATGTAAGAAATAAAAAAAAAAACAAAAAAAAACATGACTTACTTAGAGAACTCGTGCGTGATGCAGACGTATAATCAAATCCAGCTCTGCGTCTGGAGAAAGCTTTTATCTTTGAGGCGGGATGAAGTATTCTGTGCACGTGATAATGACGTCACGGTATGGCGCAGAGCCGGAAACTAATGGATGGAGGTTGGTGGGATTTAATAAATTGTTATAGTAATGGTATATATCAGTGTACGTTTAGTACAGCAAAAATTTATTAATAGTTTTCTAAAAAAAAATATAAAAGTATATAAAGCAATAAATTTGGAATAAAGTAAATAATTAACGTATTGCAAATAATTTCATACCTAATTTCCTTCGATAAGCATCAAAATATACAATCCTACTATTGTGGAAAACCGAAAAATGCGTATCTGTTTCTTTAAACTTGATAAAAAAATTCTAATAGTAAAATTATAATTTTTTAAATTTGTTAAATAACTTGGTATCAAAACGATAATTTTTATAAAATACATGTATATAGTAATAAAACCATAACAAATGCTGGAGTAAACGCACAATCAATAAATCTATGTATATGAAATAAAGTTCAGATTTTTATTTAAAAGTTTCATGAATAAGAAAAATAGCAATCGATATTTTTTTACTTTAAGTATTTGGTTCAAAACGATAAAATATTAAATATAAAAATAGTTTATGAATCACTGAAGTTTTAAAGTAGAAGTGTAAACTAATAAACAATATTATTAATACAAAACCAATACAAAATATGACGTAGTAGGCTTATGTATATACAGTTTTATGATATTTATTAAAATTGTATAAATTAAAAAAGTGCTTCTTTTTAAGGTTATTTAATTTCACCATGTGTACTTAAAATTTAAGTTACAATTAGGCATATTTTATATCCTTGCATTTGTTTTTTGTTATTCAAGTAACGATAGATTACCTAATATTTTAAATTTATTCTAAGAACATTATAGGACGTAGTGATCAATATTATTAAATTATGTTCCGAGTTAAAGCTTTTAGGCCTACAGTACTACAACACCACTTTTATTACAGCATTGGATGTTTTAAAAGGTTTATAGCTATCGTTTACATCTTTAAGGTCTGTTGGAAGTTTAAGGAAATTAAATGATTGGAAAAACCTTTTTTCTATATTTCTATCACACAATGTGTTTTTTAGGGTTTTGCTTAATGTAAGAATTGTAATGGAAGGAAAACGACTATTTGTTTGTTTGTGTAAAATACTAAAACAGTTTAGTTAGTTACTGATATTAATAAATTTAGATTTACTATCAAAGCTTTATTTTGAAGTATGTTAATTCATCAAAATTGAAACACTTATAAAATTTAAAACATTTGATACAATATATATATATATATATATATATATATATATATATATATAAATTATTTCTTTTAATATAGATATAAACCCCATGTGCTCATTATAAGACGGAACTCCCTCATTTCCTGCTTCTGGATGGAGTGTTTTACAGTACTGTTCAGTTTACATTATATAAAAAATAGCATTACATGGGTGGATTTTTTCCAAATAGAAAAATAACTTAATGTATATTGCTAGTTGTATTAATTGATTTGCTAATTCATTTAATGTTGTTGATTTAATACACCTCAGAGTTTTATATCTGCATTTTTTAAATTTTTTTATTGTTACTTATGCAACTTATTAAATAAGAATAATAACAAATTAATCCAAATAATGCTAATAATGTTAATCTAAACAACAAACTTATTTATAAATTGTAAAAATTTATTATTATTATGTAAATAATTTGAAGTGTAACTTTAACCGCGTTCATGAAAGCAAAAACCTACTATTTGTACAAATTTATGTGTCCAGGTAGCAAATAGTTACTTTTAGTAGTTTATAAAAATAATAGTGTAGAATAATATGTATCCACTTTTAATTGTTCAAGTAGAGATTAATTTACAAAACTGATATATAATTCTTTTGTAAATAGTCCAAGTAGATTTACTAATAATACTTCCCCATTCACAAGAAGCAATATGCAGATTTAATAGATAAAGCATAATTCATCATATGCCTATGCAATTCTATGGTAATTTATTAAAAAGGAAATGAGGCCAACTTACCACTTCATTCAATAAAAGTGTAACAGTATAATTTCTAAGTTTTGAACACGACTGTATTGTAGACCCAAGAACTGCATTTATGGATATTGTCAGATTTTAGTACGTGTGATCTAAATTATAACCAGTACGGCATTTCCATATTAAAGCAATAATAGCAGATAGGGAAACCCCCTCCTATAAACCAATCTGTATTCGTCTTCAAAAATTCCCCAAATTTGTTAGAGAATATTTGGTGGAATTGAATAGAATTATATTGTTATTTTTTATTGGCTTATAAAATTTGAACATAAGTTAAATTATTTCTGTTTGAACTTTACGGTCGGTGAGTATAATGACCCCTTTACTACACAAGTTAACATTTGCTGTATTTTTAGATTAACGTAATATATATATATATACTTAGTTTTTTAAAATAGTTTATATAACTATACTGTAAAAACGGGTTTAAACAAAATCTATGAATTCTGAAGGCATGTCAGCGATGTTCCTTTTTTGATATCGCCGACTCTGCACGTTCAATCAATGTTATATCCTTGTTACTGAAGTGAATAAAATTTTATTCATGTCTTGAATTCACAACTGCTCAATTGTTTTAACTTCTATGTGATATTAGCTAATTTTTGATGATATTTGTCTGCTATTTACGAAATTATGAGTACGATATTCTAATTTATACGTTCTGGACATTTTATTTGACTAAAATTTTAAGAAAGCAACAATACACGTGTATCAAGAGAATTATCTGATTTTGTAGGTTTATATTTAAAAAATTAATGCTCATAAGGACATGGGGTTATTTTTATACTAAAGGATAACTAATAAAGATTTTTACACACCATTTACAGGTGTTCGATATGGCCCCTTTAGATACACATCAAATGTCTAGGAAATACTCAACTTGGTCCCACAGCTTAGCTAGCATGTCTCGGGTGGTGGACTTGATGGCTGCTCTGATGCGGTTCTTCAGTTCAACCTATGTTGTTGGAAGGGTACGGATATAAACAGTGTCTTTTACAAACCCACACAAAAAGAAATCATGTAAGAGAGTTTTAAAATGGTAGGCTTCCTCAAAGATGGATCGGCCATTCTGGACCTAGCGAATCCTTGGTAGGCCTAATCACTGGCCACCAAGGTCACCAGACATTACTCTTTGTGATATATTTTTGTGGGGGTTTTGTAAAAGACATTGTTTATATGCCTTCCCTTCTAACACAATGAAATATAACTTGTTTAATAACTTTTAAAGCATTATAACTGAATAACGAATTTAGAGCAACCATCGAATCCTTCACTCAAGACATGCTGACTAAGGTCTAAGACGAAATTGAGTATCGCATAGACTTGTGCTTTGCCTCTAAAGAGGGGTCTATTGTCACATTAACTGTAAAACAACATTATACAATCCATGAAAACATTTTATATTCGGAGATATTTTCTGCACACTTAACGTGAAAATGTTGCATATTTCAGACGTCGTTGTATTTTCAAACAAAATTCATTATACTATTAATAATTCGATTTATCCTTATTGTTGTTCTATTGAGATCGGATCATTTTTGAAACAACTACCTATTATAACGGCTTTTATTTTGAAAGAAATCTCAAACCAGATTTACTCACTACTTTGTTTGTGTACTACAACAAAAACTCTAATTCGCAAGGTCACTATGAAAGTTAAAGAACATAGACATGTATAATACGTTTTTTATTTCAATTAAAAATACTTTGAAGACATAAATAATATCCTAAAACAATTGGCAAAACAATATAGCAAGCAAATGCAAAAGATAAAAATTTACAAATACTAGTAGTTATTTGAGATATGTGTTTTTTGGTTAATTGACATATGAAAATATTTGAATCTGATCTGAGTTGTTATGAATATGATGAATAGTTTTTATTGACAAATTAAAATATTTTTGAATCTGATCAGAGTCTTGATCAGGAGAGGTGTCTAAAATATCACCATGATTTTCATCTGGAATGTTATTTTTGCATCTCACCTGAGACTGGAACAGAATCATGATATTTTTGTCTAATCCGGTGATTGAATGAGGGCGTTTGGATGAGAGACTTATTCTGTTTTCTTTCGTATACTTTATCGTCTATTACCCTTTTGTATGTACTGTATAGTTTTAGATTTTTTGTTTGTTTGTGACAATGAATGAATGTTGTAGGTTTTTTTAAAAGTAATACCATTTATGGTTCTGTATCCGTGTGTTTTACATCTTATTGTTATTAATTCTCATATGGGATTATTGGGACTCGTGTCTTTGAATGGGCCTATATTTCCATATTGTATAATATACATTCTAATAAAACGCACCACTCAGTTTCAAGTTATTCATCAACAGTCCATTAGTTATCAATCATTACCCTCTTTGGTTTAATCAATTAATTACCGATGACTTTAGGTTTATCAGTTAATAATCTGTGTTAAATGTCTCCATTAGATCATTAAACATCGCCTGGATTATAACTGATGCACACTGGAAATGCTAAATAAATACTGTTAATTTGAGTTATTGATTTCACATTATTAATGGTTTGTTGTTTTCTCTAAAGGCAGACTAGTAATATAATCTTAGGATATTTATTAAACTGATGTAGAAAGCACACGTTTTATAACAATTAATTTTAAAACCCACAAATTTTTCTCCTAAGTATAAAGCTATGAAATTGTATTGATCCTATGAAAAATATACATGGAAAAAGTGTTATTTAAAATAATAAAGCATTATTTATTATTTTATTTATTTTCAACAGCGGCAGTACTTTATATAAATTTACAATTTTTATTGTTTTTTAGTTTCATTTGAAAACAGAAATACAATAAACTAACATTAACAACGCGTAAATACGATAAATAACATGAAGGTAAGCCATTTATTACCAAGCAAATTTCAAAGACATATTCAAGAAAAGCATTCATAAAAGCGATATGTATAAACAATTATTTCACCCTGTAGCTACTGACTACAGTTCAAAATACATTAATACATGCTAACTGCATAATATGTGCTCATGCCTTTTTTTAAAATAAAAAAATAGAACTGATTTGTTGGATATTTATTTTTTTAACTTTGGTAAATATCGATGATTTGTTTTCTTTAAAACTCATTAAAATAATTTCTATTATAAATTGAGCAACGTTCAGAGCGACTCTCGTTCCGTGTACATGTAACTTTTCCTGACATTAATTACTGTCTATTGTTAGTTAATTACATCAAATATATCTCCAACCACTACCGGTACTTAATTACTTTTAAGTTCTAAGATCGATTATTTTGACATCTGGACTAATAGATGGTGTAAAAAATATGTGAATGCAATTACTTCAACTGTTATATGAGAAGTCTTAGTTTACACGTTATCGTTAATATTGTGTAATATAAATCTTTCGACACTATCAAATCATTTAACTGGATTTTTATGAGCCTCTTCATTCGTGTTAAGTATTAAAATTTAATTATCAAAGTGTTTTAGAAAAGGTGAAATGTTAAGTTATTTAATAAGAAGTTTAATACTTTAATACGTGTGAAAATAAAGAACAAGATGCTATTTAGATAACTTTAAAATTAATACCCATTTTAAAGAAGATAAGATAAGAAAAAATTGTATTATTTCAATTTCTAACTAATTGTAAATTAATCGGTAGTAAATAAAAGTAATTTATTTAAATAAAGTTTTATAGTTTTGCTATTTATGGCCTTGTAAATATTTCTATTTATTTAGCAAGTGGTAACTTTTATGGTATTTGTCCTGGTATATTAAAAATTTGTATGACACAAAATACTTTAAAACTACAGATTTTGGTTTTTAGAATCACAACCCTTGGATAAAATTATTCAATAAACTTGAATTTCCTTTTGAATCATTTCGTGCAGGTCTAAAATTTTAGTGACAGTAAAAAATTTGTAAGCTTTGGCACTTCATACAAAGTTGCACAAACAATTGTGTACCACAATTTATTAATAGGCTAAAATGACCATAAATGACTAAACTCTTCTAAATTTCACAAACTTGACTTTTTTTTGTTTGATAAGCCAGTTTTCATTCACCTTCATTAGTGACAAATAATATATTGTATCCAAAACAATGATTTTACGTTTAAAAATATACTGCATATTTCTTTGATCATCTTTTAAAGTTATATCAGATATGAAAACATAATTAATCTTTTATTTGGCTATTTAATGTATTTGAGATCCAATATTTCATTACAAAAAGGAATAATTAATTACCAAGAATAACTCAAGAATAGTCAGACTTCAGCTCAATAAATTAACTTCATTTGTGTCAAGTGTCTAACTAAGTTGAGTGTAATTTATAACGTTATTTAAGTTTTTCAGAAGTCAGTTAAACGCATTTAAAAACTGCCCTCTCAGCCTTTGCCACGTATTGGATGGAATTATTTATATTACAATTAATTAAACATGTGTATTTAGGTTTTACAATAATTAATTATTACCAATAACTATGGCTAAGTAAAATATTTACATCAGCAAGTAGTTTAAAAAGCTTGTAATACTTTCAATTTAAAAGTAATTGTTTAGCTCAACTTTACTTGGAAATATTGTTTGTGCGCCTATATAAATATTTCATATAAATATTTTCTATTGAAAAATTAAAGTACGATTGAAATTCATCCATTCTTCCCTTAGAAATTTGGTTTAAAATGTATTATTATTTAAATATTTTCTTTTTTCTTATGATTAAATATGATCAAATTAATATGAAGTATATTTTTAAACGTAAAATCTTTGCTTTGGCGATTATATATTATTTGTCACTAATGAAGGGTAATGAAAACTATTCTGTTATTGAGTTCATTTAAAATTATTTTCATTAAATTTAAATAAATATATAATCAATAGTTAATGATAAGCACAAGCCCTATATAATAGAGAGAAACATAGTCAATTACAAGTAAACAGGTTTAAGTGGCACATCTAACTTCTCTCATATATCCTCAAACACGATAGAAATATTTGCGTTATAAGTTGAAATGTATTTAACAAAACGTTATAATGTTGTTAAATACATTATTTGTATTTAAAGGTAAACTGTGTTATTTAAAGGTAAACTTATTTTCTTTGTAAAAAGTTGATATATATATAGTAAGTTGAGTAACGAAAAATAAAAAAAAATTGAAACAAATAAATACAACTATGAAATAAGATCATCAAAAAATCATTTGGTAATAAATTTGATTTAAAATATTTTATTTTGAATTCTGACAATTAATTATAATTTTTGCTACAACAGAATAATCTGACCATATATGGTTTTATGGAGTATGTTTTAATTTAATATAGGAGTCTCCCAATTATACGCCTAATAAATTGCTATACCAATGGTTACTACTTTATAATACCACACAACTGATTAACATTAAAACCGTTATACTAAAAACTAAAACTAAAAACATTAAAACCAAATTTTATAAAGAGATATAAAGTTATTATGGCATAGTTTTATTTTACAAAGTCATAATTAAGTTTGTTAGTTACCATGAAAACCAAAAGCAATTGAAACAAATATGCTATAATAGAATCTAGTCAAATTTAATACAGGATCATATACGTACATTATCTAGTTATTGGCTGCACAGTGTTGTCATTATTGTAGTAATTTAGTTTTGCTTTGATCAGTGAACATAAAGCGCATTAATTTCGTTATTTAGTACCACCTATTAATTTTGTTTATAACTTTGTTGGGGATTTACCAATACGTAAAATCTTCAAGAATAGTTTTAATAAACACGAATCTAAACTTGCTCAACGCAAAGCCATTCTAGCTGGTTTTGCTCAAAATAAGGAGGATTTCATACAAATCTATAAAAAATTCTTTTTTTAATCACCTTACTTATTCTACACGTCTAATCACAACCTTTTAAGTTGTTTTTTCACACTTAAATAAAGTAAATCACAACATTAAGAAAACTTGATGATAAATCATGTGTTAATGTATAATTATCTGATATTTACTCAGTTACACTCAGTAGATCCATAAAAACAATGATAACGAATATGAAATAGTTTAAATTCCATTTGATTATTAAATTAAGGAAAAGTAAGATTTTTAGATAAATGGCTAAATATTGGATTAATTTAATTTAATTTAACACAACCCGCATGTAAATTGGTCAAGTAGTATTATCATGAACTCTTTAGATAATACACAATAATACTTTTTGGTGAACTAATAAGAAAAGTTTAATTTATAATTTTGACACAACTATTAAATAACTATTTCGAAATACAATAAAATATTCATATAAGGACCACTAAATTTTGTGTTGGCTTAATTCTCGTGTAAATGGTTAAAGAAAAATCTTTAGTTTCACTGTCATTATCTTTGCAAAAGTTAGTTTAATATATAAGAATGTTTTCCCAAGTTAAATCATTTTACGATATTTTAAACTAATAGAAATCTGATCGTAGTTTATATGAACATATTAAATTAATTATTTACATCAAATACATTCTCTAAGTTTAAAAGAAATAATTTTAGTCATTCGATAATATAGTGATGGTCGTGGAGTGTTCTAATTAAAAACAAAAGTTGTTTCAAAGGATTTTCGTATCTTATATTACTATTTTATATAACTTGACCTTACTATATTCTATATTTTTCATCATGGAGTTATAAAAGTAAAATGAAACCTAACTCAAATGTCACCGATGCAATCAAAGGTTAATAAAAACGCAAGTAAGGATTCAATATCTGTTCCAAATCGTAGTCTATTACATCTTGTCTTTTATTTTCTCATTCAAATAAATTATTTAGTATTAGGTAATGTGTATTGGAAAATGTGTTCAACTATCTTTAAATTACTGAGTACAGTTTATTAAGTTTTTAATTACTATGAAAATACCGAGTTAGTTTCTTAAAGTGATCCAATAGCTTACTTTTATATTATATATCTGAGAGAATACTTCTTATTGGGGACCCACTTTACCTTTTTATTTTGTTTTCAGGTATGTATTTCAGTTTTCAAAATTTCCCGCCATTTTTCCAACATGGCGGCCAACTTAAAATTGTGTTTAAAGTTATTGTGTTATTGTGTTTTTGAAATTTCCATGTGATTTTAATACATTTTTTATTCTTTGCTATTTTTCCCTTAACCTAACGGTTAGGGAGCTAGAGGTAATTAAAGTTCATTTTTAATTCCATAAGAAAAACGTGGGGCAAATTTTATCTTCCCATATCTCTGAAACCATTGATTAAAATAAAAAATACTCAAGAATAGAAATGTCTTAAATTGATGTTTTAAGAACATTTCACTCATAAATTAAAAAATTAAGTTTTCAAAGTTTTTGTCGTAATTATTAAAAAAATCTTAAAACATCAGTTATAGATATTTTTAATCTTGAGTATTTTTTTTTTTTTTTTTTTTTTTTTTTTTTTTTTTACTTTAATCAATGGTTTCGGAGATATAGTCAGATAAAGTTTGCCCCATGTTATTCTTATGGAACTAAAAATTAACTTTATTTACCGCTAGCTCACAAACTGTTAGGTTTAGAGAACAATGACAAAGTATAAAAAGTCTTAAAATCACATGGAAATTTCAAAAACACCATAAAGTGTAGGGTGTTTTATAAGAAACTTCAAAGTTGGCCAACATATTGGAAAAATGGCTGGAAATTTTGAAAACTGAAATACTTACATAAAAGCAAAAGGGGGTCCCCCATTACAAGTATTATGTCAGATATATAATAAAAAAGTTAGGTATTGGATCACTTTAAGAAACTCACCCTGTATATCATGTTTATATTTGCCGTTAAATGATGTTATCCGTATACAATATAGATATGCAGAAACGAAATAAGATTTATCGCAATGAAAAACAACATTAATAGAATTTTAGAGGCCAGCCTTGATTAAAATATCAGTCTGTAATGCTACTTTTGCCGCAAAATAATTTTTTTATCATAATTAGCCACATTGTAATTTAAAAACAAAATTTTTTTATTTGCATACATCATAACTTGCATACAAAATGGTAATTACTTTACAAATGTACAAACTTATTTATTGGCTTACCAACTTACCGCATACATAGAAAAACTAGTTATAACAAACAAAAATCTCGAATGATATTTTAAATTAAACCATGTGAATACAATGCACTATAAGTTCTCTTAATAGCACCCCTACCCATTACCTTATAGTCCTTTTCTTTAGAAGTTATATGAGTTTGAATGCATTGTATCTGTTATATTTTTGTATCAAAAAGTTGATATGTGTTTGTGGATTATCTCTGAAATATAAATTACTTACTGCTAAAAACTCAGCTTCAAAGTAAGTCCAAATTATTCAACTGATTGAATCACTTTACAGCTAGTCAGACTTTTGAATTATTTGATTTCAACTTGATATGGTATAGTCAAAACTTTAAGCCCTGTTTTGTGTATCTTATCTCTATGTAAGGATATCTAAGCCCTATCGCTTTAATGAAGCTTTATAACAACTTTGAAAATTATGTGTTTGAATTATTTTTCACGAGTTTCTTCCCTAACATTTTGTCGTGTCATATAGCATGTGCATAGGGAAACATAATATTTTATTTTTAAAACAAGGATCTTTTTAATGTTTAAGAAATCTAATATAGACCACAACCCTATTTAGTTTGGTTGTCTTGTTCCAAGTAATATAAATTATCTATCCTGTTAATGAAACAGACCCTGGTAAAATTTCAGCGCCTATGTTTTTGTCATTTGATATTACATGATGTTACTTACATGATATCACATCTCAAAAAAGTTTCCTAAGCGATGTTGGAAAAAATTACCATAATAAAATTTGAATATTTTTTCTATAAGTCACAACGAAACATGTATGAAAAATATATTGCAGTGTCATACATTGGTAAGTGTATCGTGCACAACACGGAACTCTTACATTTTAAATATATTTTTCATAGTTTAATACATTATAATATATGAATAAATTGAAAACAGTAATTAAAAAATAACCTTTGTAAGGTTCGTCTGAGAATTCTACTGTGATGATTTACATGCGGGTTGTACCGAATCAGAACGTTTAGGCTATATATTAGTAGGTTTTATTTGTATTTAAAAATATTTACGTTGAATTGGTCGAAAAAATACACTTTCATTATGGAGATTTTACATGGGGAAAAAGTAAACTTTTCCAATTCTATGGTCAGTTTCTCTGGCATTTCCACTGAACTGATTAACATGCTATTTTGTACAAAATAAAAGCTAAACTTTTCGATATTAGCAGGTTTTATTTACTTTATCATCTCTCTTCCTTATATTACACAAATCGAAATTAAAAAACCCTTGCAATGAATTTATTCCTCACCTTTTTATCAGCAGATTGCAAACACTCGAGTTATTTATCTAAATGCAATAGAATAGCTAAAAATGCTCGAAAAGGATTTAATTTAGTATGTTCAGAACCTAAAAACGTATATAAATGTAATGTTTAATGTATTATTTTTTTATGGAAAGAAATAATAATACAGAGTTGTACTTCTTAAATTTTGTAGTTGGTGGATTAAAAGATAAATAAGTTTGGATCGTTAAATTGTTAAAATTTACTTAACTATGTAAAGCAGCTGATTCATTGGAAGGAAATAGCAATTATAAATGTGTCATACCATCTGCATAACGCTCCACTCACCATGACTGAAGCTGTATCCTTCCAGTATCGACCGGGAACGACTCTTATTTTAAATTAGAAAATATTCTTATATGAAACCAAATCTACAATGCTAAATATGTTTTTTTTCTAATTAAAAATTAAAAAACAACTTAAATCTTCCTTTAAAAATAGAAAAAGGAAAATACCATTCAATGTACGATCTAACAAAATTTTAATTTCCAAAGTCGAAATGGCTTTTTCCTCCCTTAACTCATGGTAATTCCTATAGACTTATTATCAAAATTATCGTATACAGTTACTTATTTAATTGCAAAGAATTAAGAGTATTATTATTAAAATAGCTATGTTACCTAATTAGTATTTATTAGATTTTTTCCCTAAACTCAAATTTTTAATTTGTAGAAAAACAACTCCATGGTTTTCCATGATTTACAACTTAAAGCTTTACATTTTGTCAATAGAAAGATATGTTAAGAGGGGATGGTAATTGTTAGATTCACATAAAGTTTATAAAGTTGAAGCTTTGACCAAATAAATATTTTTTTGTGAAATCCTAAATGAAAAACATTAACAACCCGATAACATTAAAAGGGCCTTCTTATGATTGATGGGTTGTTTAGGAGACGCCATTGTATTCCCTTTTCATAATTTAAAGGACAGTTAATATTATTGTATGAAAGAATCCATGACATATCTATTATTTTTAATATATTCTAACAAATATACATTTTATTTTGATTCTTTGTAAAATATACCAGCATTGAAGTGAGTGTTTTTTTTTTAAATCTGAAGTCAGCCTCCCATCCATAAGTTTCCGGCTCTGCACCATACCGTGACGTCATTATCACGTGCACAGAATACTTCATCCCACACTCAAAGATAAAAGCTTTCTCCAGTCGCAGAGCTGGATTTGATTATACGTCTGCATCACGCATGAGCACTACCGTCGAACCCTGTGTAATTCGTTTATGGAGCACTTAAAACAAATTTTAGTTGTGGTAGTTGCAATGTTATTTCCATAAAGGTATAACATATTATTATATTCCTTAATTACCAGCAAATTTTTAGTTTTGAAAACATTTAATTTGTTTAAAATAATATTACACATATTGAACTGTTAAAATTTTTTTTTATTTTCTTTTTCACTTTGGTATTCCTTTATGTTATTTAAACTTCACACTTGTCAATCTAAGCTACTAATTGCACGTATTATTGTTTTGAATCTGAAAATTTAAGTTAGTAGTTTGAATTTGACAGTTGTCAATTAGTTTGTTTGACCTTTTGTTGCGCATGACTTTTTCTATAACGTCCATATTTGACTGTAACTTAAAATGGCATTTTATATACAACAAGTTTGAACTACATTACTTTCATCACATAGAGTATTTAAATTACTGTAATGAATTGTTTAGAAAACTTCAAATTAGTATTAGTATTCTTTTTTTTATTGTTCTTAGCCGTTGAAGGTAAAAGTAAATAAAATTACCATTAGTTCTATACATAACTTAATATTTTTTTCTGATTTCTTGTAACAATAAAATATTTGTTATCTCAACTCCTATCAATCATCACCTTTTTTCTATACAGCTATATAGGCAGACTTTATAGATCATTAGCAAAAACGTGCAATAGATTTCGTGTATAAAAAAGATTAAATTACAATATTACATACAAAATAGCGTGCACAAGAGTGTATGTAAACAAATTTACTTAATTCGCAATCATTTTAGCATTAACAATGACAGTGTATGTTATTGTTGGTAAATTATTGCGGACATAACCCGTTACTGATTATTAAACAACAAAATTCACGACTTTTCGAGATCTGGAATCTGATCCCGTCTTCATTTGGCATTTGTTTCAGATCCAAGCCGCTTGGAGCGCCTTGTTCCCAAATGTGACGCCATCTTGTTTTTTAGACGACGCAAATACGCCCCCATTACGTGCTGGCGTGTGGTTGGCTCCCATGCGCTGTCTCTTTGATTGGTGTAGTGTATTTATTTATTCTTTTGTATTTTTTGTGATTTTTTTTTACTGCTGTCGCAATTTAATGTTATTGTTAAAATTAATGTTATTTTAGTTGTAAGTGACCTTGTTAAATGTAGGCCTCATTTACTCCCGGACCTACAGAGGCTGAGGCGAGTCTATAAAGCCAAAGTGAAGGAGGCCAAACTTTCTGCTGTGGGCGCCTCCATATTAGCGTCCTCCAACCCCTGCAAGGCTGCGTGGGACCACATCAAAGACCGTAAGGGCCCTGTTACCTTGCCTGTTACAGATTTTTGCACTGCTGATGATTTCAATATGTATTTTATAGAATCTGCAAATGATCTGGTCCAAGGTTGTAATCCTGTACCATCTGTTCACAGTGACCTAATTCCTGACATTCTTGACTCTGTCCCTCTGGCTCAGTCTTCCTTCTCCTGGCGTCCTGTCAGCCCTGAGGATGTAATAAAGATTGTAAACAATTTTAAATCCTCTAAGAGTAGGGACTTTTATGATATGTCTATTGATATCTTGAAGAAGAGTATTCATGCGGTTGCTCCAACTATAGCCTGTATTGTGAATTCCTCGTTGAAGGAGGGCCATTTTCCTGATGTACTGAAAATAAGTAGAACTGTTCCTATTTTTAAGAAGGGAGAAAAGAACTCAGTTGAAAGTTATAGACCTATCTCCATCATTCCTGTTTTTGCAAAGGTCTACGAATCAATTATGTTGGAACAACTGTATGTTTATTTTGAGGAACATCACCTGCTTGCCCCTGCCCAATATGGCTTTCGTAAGGGTATGTCCACTGTGTTGGCTGTTGACTCTCTCTTGCAGACCATCCTGAAAGCTTTTGAAGATAAGAAATCCAGCTCCGTTCTTTTGTGTGACCTTTCTCGGGCCTTTGATTGTGTGTCACACAATCTTTTATTGGCCAAGCTCGAGAGGTATGGGGTAAGAGGTGGTGCTCTCTCTGTACTTAAATCATATTTATCAGGACGATCACAAGTTGTTACATGGAACAGCACAAATTCTGCACCTTTGACTGTAAAGTATGGAGTCCCACAGGGCTCCATACTAGGCCCATTCCTCTTCATTGTATCCATAAATGATTTGTATTACAGAGTGATGGGTAATGTCCTCATCTATGCGGATGACACTACTCTGTTCTCGTGTCACTCAGACTTCGCTGTAGCGAAGACGGCGGTTCAGGAACTACTTGAAATAGCCTCTGCATGGTTCCGTAATAATAAGCTCGTAATGAATGAGGCCAAAACTCAATCTATTACTTTTAGCCTTTCTAGAGATATTGGTGAGATTGATCCTCCTGTCAAGCTGCTGGGCTTCACACTTGATCCTCAGCTTAATTGGAATAGTCACATTGACCTACTTTGTTGCAAATTAAGTAGAGTAATTTATTTGCTCCGTCGTCTAAAAGCTGACATGCCTCTCAAGTTTGTTCGCATTGCTTTTTTTGCTTTTTTTCAATCGCACGTACAGTACGGCACTAAGCTTTGGGGGCACTCGCCTGCTGTTCGTGGGGTTTTACTTTTGCAGAAAAAAGCTGTTAGGGTCTTGTGTGGAGCCTCGCAGCTGGAACATTGTAAACCTCTGATGATTCAGCATGGAATCATGTCTGTATATAATGTATATATATTCCAATGTCTCTTGGCTGTCAAGGCTCAGGAAACTAGTCTTCCTTTGAACAATGATATGCACAATCACGAAACAAGATTTAACTGCAATATTTTTAGGCATAGGGTAAGGCTTGACAAAACATTTAATTGTTTCCCTGTTTCAGGAATAAGATTCTACAATGCTTTGCCTCAAAATGTCAGACAAAAATCTTACACAAGCTTTGCTAATACCCTGAAATCCTGGATGTTGGCCAATCCTTTTTATAATACAAGAGAATTTTGGGATGCTGACCGGACTATGCTTGACTAACTAGGCTAGTGCTTATGCTGGTTTTGAGGTATGCGAGTGGCATGCTTTTGTTTTGGAGTGATTATTTTTTTTAATTTTTTTTCTCCTTTTGTTTGTGCATGGTGTGCTGTTGTATAGACTTTTCTGGACTTGAATTGCTGCATTTTGCATGGACTTGCCTGGTTTGTGAGTCAAGAGGATGTCCTTTTATTGTTTGTTAGTTTTAAGTTAGTTTTAGTGACTTAGCCTATTGTAACCACTGAACGGCTGAATAAAATCTTGAATCTTGAATCTTGAATCTTGAATCTTGAATTTTCCCTTTTTGCATTCATTTGTGTTTTATGTTTTGTGATCCCGTTTCTATTTTGATGTTTGGCTATGGACTTATTTTTATTAACTTTGTTACGTTCTAGGAATTTCTTCCGTTGAAGACAGATTCGGATTCCAGGGCACAAAAAGCCATGAATGAATTAGTTAATTTTTTTTAGATAAGCCTAGTTTTTTTCTAACATGTCATGGAAGATGTCCGCAATAATCTTATCTTATTATCCTATCTTATACTCTAAAACAAGCTCCGTTTGTACGGGCAAACTTTTTTTTCGCTCCAAGGATTTTTTATTTTTTGATTGAATATGGGAGTTTTGGCCACCAGGAATCGATTGGCGTTGGTCCCGTAGCTGGGAAAAATCCGGTTTTCGCGCTAGAGCCCTTCAAATTTCCCATGTTAACCTTATGGAGGTTTTTTTAAATTGATCAAAAATCAGCTGATAACTATATATAAAACCGATGTGTTATAAATTTAAAGGAAAATTATACCAAAGTGCAGCACAATTCGCCTGGCGAGTGAGCGAAGCGAACTAGCTCGTCTTAAAAATTAAGAGATGGAGTGAGCGGAGCGAACGAGCTTTGCGTGACAACGAAAGTAATAATTTTACCGAGCTTAAGCTCGGCCCCTGGTTCTGGAAAAATAACATAAACTCACCATCACCAACAAAGAACTTTAAAAATAGGACAGATTGTTAAAAAAAAAATAAAAAATACTATAAAAAATTTATAATATACAAATTTTACTAGTCTATACTACTTACTTGTAAAACGTGCACTTAGTACACTATTCTACCAATAACTCTTTATACATAATGGGGTTTTACTAATATAAGACACCTCTCATAAATTACATCACTGGTTTTTTTAAACAATTTAAAATATGTTACAAAATAAATTTAAAATAATATGTTTACATATTAAATATTCAATCAATTGGTAGATATTTAATCAATGACAAGCCTAAAATCTTTAGAAATTAAATTTTATTGCTCAATTATTAATTAGAAATACCAGTAACAAAACGTTTAAGCAAAAGTACATTTAATCCACAATTTTTGCCTAGGATAACTACACGGAAAAATATTAATATTAAATTTTTAATATGGATATAAAAACTATTAATATAATTTATTATTAAAGTTTTTAAATATTACAATTTAAAGGAATTCACCATTACAAACTTGTAAAGATTTCAATCTGACGGATGTGAAATATATTTGTAATTCTACAAAACCAGTTACATTCTCAAATATTAAATATTTGTTTTGTCTTTCCAAACAATTGATCCAATTCCTGTGTTTAGGTAACATTAAAGACAAATGGATTTATATTCTTGGCTGCTGCTATAAAGTGGTACAATTTGCCCGACAAGAGTCCCACTCTCTGATGCTGACAAATTTGACAATCTTGCTTCATTCTCCTTCAGTAAATTTATTCTTGATTTTTCTCTTTCGTCTCTCATACGTATGAAACACACAAAAATCCATTATTTATACATTGAATATAATGAATTGGCTTTAAATGTAAAGGGATATTGAATCAGAATATTCTAAATTTTATTATTTCGTAAATCATACTTTCAAACATTTTATGTAACTCACTTTTTTATAATTATGATTCTTTAAGTAGGGGAATCTTTATGAACGAATTAAATGAATAGTGTGGAACCTGTTTATTTCTCAAAATATTTAGTCATTGAAACCCCAATATCATTTTAAGCTTTGTAAAATAAATAACTAAGTAATCCTAGACGGTCAGTTGATTTGACGGTAAGTATTGGTATACCAAGGCGTGATAACTATTTAATATAGTCGTTTAACGGCTGCGAAATCCCTCTTGAATCTATGTGCGAAGCAGTATTCTATAATTCTCTCCCGACTGAATCATATCTTCAACAAATCATCTTTGGAACTATTTACCCATTTAGATGATTGAGTTCTTCTCTCCGGTGCAAATAAAACCACAGACAAAGAAAGTGTGATATACATCAGCATTTTGCTCTATTCTTCATCGGCAGTAGTGCATCATAACGTTCTCCATACCATTTCTTGTCTATAACTCCTAAAGTTGCCAGTCATAAGATGGCACAAGAAGAACGAAATATCACCATGCATCTTGTGATCCCTCACCAGCCTGTATGTCCCATGGTCCCTATCAGACTCGATCTGTCTCTACATGGTGTCATCGTGGGCATACGAAACAGATATTTGAACTATGTAATTGAATCTCAGATCTGATCTGTGTCAGAAAGTCGATAGGGATCGCTCCATCGAGAATAGCTGACTCGGAAACAGTCCTATACTTTGGTCTAGTGGAGCGTCACTGTCAGCTATACAGCAATCAGACGATGCTTCTATTTCTTCTTTGCGAAATCAACGGACAATACGTAAGACCCGCAAAGCATTACAGACCGACACAATAACGAGTCTCCTTTTTCAAACTGATCAACCTAAACCCTAGTCATCTTTCGATATATGTTTTGCCATTATCATATTATTTTATAGATGCTCTACAGGTCCGATTCAATGATATTTTGACTCATCTCACCCTCTTCACCCTTAAAAGGAGCATACTTTTAAAATTACAAATTCTAAAAAAAGTTGCGCTATTTTTTATATTTTAAATATATTATGGCACACGGATCCATTTAGTATGAGGCACTTAAAAAACATGGAAATAACATTCATGAAAAGATGCTGTACACATGTGCAACAAATATGTGTGTACTTTTTGCACATATAACAGAACATACAACATAACAGGGTAGCACACTGTCAACTTTGAAAATCAGAAGTACAGTACTCGGCCGTTTTAATTTTGTGGATTGGGGGGTGGTGATGTTTTTCGCGTCCGCAGCATTCCATTAAATCTGCACGTACTCCCCGGGTGATGCTAAAGGAACAACAATTTGCCAATCTCAGCTATGCCAGCTGCTAGGCCAAATCTTAACGGCCCGTTCAGTTTTTTAAATGTACTGACGTGGGTGGTTTGCACTGCAGAATATCTTTTATTTATTTTATTATTATTATTTAAGTTGGTAGCTGGCTATGATAGCCATACGATATATATATATATATATATATATATATATATATATATATATATATATATATATTCTGGAATATTTCAGAACCGACATTATTTGAAAAACAATGGGGTTTTCCATTTTAGTGCAAAATATTCTCAATTTTGGAAAGAGCCTGGACAGCTCCTGTGGTTATATTTAGGACCTGAGAAATAAAATCATATAGTTATATCAGTATTTCAAGACATTCATGAATTATGAAAATTAAGATATCTTACGTTTTACGAATTAAAAATAAATATATTGAATTTATACATCTATATTCAACTTAGGATTTTTTAGACAGTCTAAAATAATACTTTTGTTGACGAATAAAATACATAAAATTTAAGGAATCATGTTTATTAAAAACAAACTTTGTCCTCATAACTGTGTAGTGATGTGTTATTTATTCAGTTGATAAAAACAAAATTATTTTCATTTAACATAAATATTGTCATTACCAATTGCAATGTAATATAGTAATCAATCAAATCGTGCTATTACATAACGAATTCATGTTATATGAGGTATGTTTTTCTTCCACTGTGGTTTTAAGATTGTGTTGTGTCGGTTTGAAATATATTGTGAAATAATTTAAATATTATTCATAGCAACTGTATATGATAGGTCTAAATAATCTAGTAATGTTGAAATGATAAGTCAGTAGTATTTTAAGTGAACAGTGAACATATCTTGCAGGATAATTAACAGCAAACGGAGCGTCATTGATGTCAAGAACAGGAAGCTAAGAACCACCGACGCTCTCTGTTCCAACAAAGCTGATTATGTATGATGTACGTCAATAATATTTTACTTCAAAATAAAAATAATTCGTTTTAAAGTGGTTACAAGTTTTTGGTAGTAATATAGAGAATTAGTGAAATTGAAATTTCATTATTTAGGACAAGTGTAAAAAAAGGGAAATAAAATGAAATGAAATTATTTATTAACACAAAACGTTACATAAATTGCTACAATAAGCAGTAAGTAATAAGTCCAAATAAGTACATACACAAACGTATTGTATCAAAATTGAATTATTAATTTCTTTAATTATCGACTGCTATAACATAGTGTAAAGTATTAAAATAATACTGCACAAATTGACATTAAAAAAATTCAAATTATGTAGTTTAGAAATCCTACTAATATTATAAGTGTGAATGTCCTGTTATTTGTTAGACTTTCACACGAAAACTGCTCAGCCGATCATCATGAAACTTTGTACACATATTCTTGGAGGTATCAGAAGTAACATAATATATTTTTATTTTAAAAGAATTATTTTTTAAAAAAGATTTAAAAAAATATATATAAAAAATCTGAAAAAAGTTTTTATATTTTTTATTGGTTGCTAAGAAACCAATTCAATGAACATTTCCAATGTTATGGTATTTTTAATATAAATAAATAATCCGCTTTGGATTATTTTGCAAATCTCATTTAAGTTTTTAGCTTTTTATTTATTTATAATATTTATCCATTTATACTGTTATGATCTCTCCTATGTTTTTATGCCTACAATACAAGCGAAGCCGTGGGTAAAAGCTAGTACATAATATTTTTACAATAAGTAATTATCAATATAAAACTACCTATACTTTTTATCAATATCTTTTTATCACTCTTTTTTTGTCAGAGATAATCCATGTATGAGCGATATCTTCAACTGGTGACGATGAAGATTGTGTCAGGTACTGAACATGAGACTAAATGAAGCCTCAATCACAGTGCATGTGACGTTTACTCATCTCATCGACTCGCCCCAGACTTGAACTGATAGACCTCTGCTGATGACACTCAAAGTCAAAGTGAAAAATATTTATTTCCTTTACAAATACATAGTAAAGGTATTTAATGTTAGGAACCAAAACAATTTTTATGTAGAATGACATCAAGCGGAAGGAATCCCTGAACATTTTCTTAGCATCCAGGTATTCTTTAGGAAATAAATTTTAAAAGACACCGCATGATATGCCTTTTTAACATTTGCTTTCTTACTTAGAGTTACTTAAGCTTAAGTTAGTGCTAGACGAAACACGAAAGAGACATCCGCGTATCAAATAGTGGCTCATGGGGTATTTTTATTTATTTATTTTTTTATTTGTTTTATTTTCATTTTTTTATTTTTATTTATTTATTATTTTTTAGAGGCAAGAAAAATGCAATCACGCACGCAGCTGGTCAGCCTGTAGTGTATTACTCCCCTAAAAACGGGTCAACCCATTTAAAAAACTACTCTTTAGGCTTCCAATCTGGATATTGTTTATCACATTACGTCAGGGCCCATAGGGGTATATATATACATACATATCTTATGGCATTAATAGCCAGCCACCAACTTCAGTAAAATATAAAACATTCTCTGCGGTGCATAGCACCTGCGTCAAAACGTTCAAAAACTAAACTAAAACATAAAGTTATGATCTCTCTTTATAAAGCTAAATCCAGGGCGCTAAGCCATTGCAGCCCAATCAATCCTTCAGGCAAAGCACTCAAAGGGCACTCATTGACTATGTGAGTCATAGTTTGAACTCCGCTCCACAGCCGCATGACTGGTCTTCTGTCATTCCCCATTTGTATTTCCAATAATTACATCTTCCCACACCAGTGCGGAATCGATTGAGAACAGTCGACTGCTTCCGAGGAAGATCCATGCCACTTACTGCTAAGGTTGGGTCAGCCATTAAAAATTGATTCAGGCCTTGGAAAGAGTCCCAGGAGGAAGTCCAGTCGGTATGGATGGAAAAGTTTGTCTACGTCAACTGGGATGCTGTCCGCAGTGGTGGTCTTCGGGACCTCAATCTGCCCATCTCCTGGGGTAGGTAATCATGGTTAGGGATATAAAGGAGACAGTATAAACTACTTATATATCTTTTTACATAAAAAATTGTATTTTATTTGATTAAAATTATTCTGAAGAAACCTTTATGAGCATTTTTACTTTAAGATTTACTAAGTGCAAAAACGTATGTTAAATAAGAAGATACTCTATATTTGTATTTTTATAACAACTTTAATACTTTTTACGCTTACTTGAATCTCATCACTATCCTAAACTAATGGTTTAAACAAAGTTTTTGGAGTGGTAGTTCAGTGTATTGGTGTGAGACCAATCAAGTGCGATATTTCCACATTCACAGATGGACCTTTGTTTAAAATCAAAACGCTAATGGTTCCCGATTGATCTTCTATACTTCGGTCCGCTGGGTCCAAATTTGTGACCGATGAATGCGTTTATTTTCAAACCAATTTGATGTTTTTATTTTTTATTGCCAACATCATAGAATGCGATGATCATTTCAATACAAATTATTATTATATTAAAAATAGTGTTTTATTATTGCATGTGTACATTTGAAACAATACAGAAACATAATAAAAAACGATTTGTAATTTTCTATGGATTCTAGTTTAAAAATATAATAGTTTAAACGTGATATAATCTCATGAAGTATTACACTGATGAACATTTAAAACAATTCATATTCTAATTTTTTTATATTTTAAAACATATATCTGTGATAAAACAATTATCTAAAAACTGAAGATAAATTTAAATTCATAAAACAATATATACATTCTTATAGTATTAAAATAAATTATATTTAAATACAAATCTTATTACACTAATAAACCAAATATTAACACACACTGTTTTTACCGCGGCCTTGCCAAGCTCACAACTATGATGTCACGAGTGACGTTGTAAACTGCGTCATTTCCGATGACGCTACTGACTTAATGTATGTCAAAATCTAGCTGAAAGTAAAAAAAATTCACCTTTACGATAACTCACATCCTGATTTGATTTTTTGTAGGAGTCCCTGTGTATTACCAGGATTTACACGTAGTAACAGCGAAATGGGAAAAGTTTTTAATATAGAAATATGTGGAATCATAAAAGTGATCAATACATTTTACTTTTGGTGTGACCTTGATCTACATGACGTCATTGGTTAATGACGAAGCTCTTGACGTCATTAGATGACAAAAATTATGACTACATCGAATATGACATAATTTTTATTGCCTCATTTCCTAGTGAGCTACCATGAGGTCCTTGACCTGGCATGAAAGTCCTACTATTCCACTACTGTTCGTAAGCTACATTTTAAAGCAATATTGAGGTAGCTTATGCTCTGTAAAAAATTTCAGTTACCAAATCAAAAACATTTTAAATGTATTATATGATATAAGTTCCTGACAATGTATTAGTTCAAGACATATTTTTTAGTAATGTGAAATTACATTAGTGAGTAAATTTAATGAATCATAAAAGATTAATTCACTATTTGATTTTTCTCAGCTATAGCAGCCTCCCTGAATTATCATTAAATTTTCTACAAAATTTTAGTTGTATTTCTTCTTGAAAAAAATAAACAAATAAAATAAACAACACGTATGACTATATTTGCGTTTGCTGCATTGGGGTTTATGTAAGCAAAACTAAGATTCTACATACTAGAAAAAGATAACCACTTCTGTCAAACTATTTATTTTTTATTATAAAAACAAATATTATGGGAAGGACAGATGCATTTATGTTTACCGTCATGGGAACCGACAAAGAGTCATAAAATATCTTTATAGAGTTTTTGATGGGCCGATATGCACGACAGATTACAGTTAAGAAATTAAATTTTTGGCTGTTGAAAACTCGAAAACATAAATTTTTTTACCTATGTTCATACAACGTTTTTCTTGTCTTAGGCTAATTAGAGGAATTATCAGGAGGAGTCTTTTATTGTCCCCGTGTTAAACGATGTATTTTTATTATTAGAGATTACTTCCTATTTTTCACTCTAGTGCACTATTAAAATATAAAAAAAACTTAGGCCTAATTATTTACAGTTTAAACCATTTGAAAAACTTAATGTTACCACAAATTACCTTGGAAATTGATGTAATTTTCAAATCAAATGCTTTTCGAATCTTCAACTCGAATATTTTTGAATGTAAGTTGACAAAAGTTCTTGTTATAGCTTTCAATTATAAATTTTAATCACAACGGATCGCTTTTAGCATCATATTTACATAAACAAAAAATGTTAATAATATTGTTATCTTATATTGGATCTTTAATATAAATAAAAACCCGTTTTGACTTCCCATTTTTGCCATATTTTATTCTTTGTAGTTTAAAACTTTCCTAAGTACAGTAGGTCAATTTTATTAATGTTTTCAAACCCTTTACCACGTGATACAACAATTAGCTTACGGCTTTGATAGTTAATATAAGTTTTGTAAAATAACATTTTTCACCTAAGAAAATAATAGATTTAAAAAGAATATTTTTGATCGTGAATATCTCATTAAAAAATATTGTAAAAGTAGCTAAATAGTTTCTTAAGTTGTAATATGAAGTTAAAAACCACTTAAGCGATTGAATTTATTTAAAAGTGTATAATTAAAACAATTTAATAACGAGCAATGACTGTCTGTAGAATTGTTATTTCAGAAAAAAGCAAACTTATTTCAGGATATTTTAAGCAAGGATATTTTAAAATCTTGTTTCACAAAAAATGATCAAAGAGAATGCAATAACACATATCGAATTCACACAACTGTCTGCAAATGGAATTCCACAGAAATTCCGGTTTCACACATATTGCTACTGATTTTACACTAGAACACTAGATGAAAAACTCCACATTTCAAGACCTGCAATTTTCACCATCGAGCAAAGAATTATAACACTGATTAATTTGAAATAATATTTACATTCTTTGTTTTATAGTTTTATTGTTAAATAAAACCTAATATTTTTTCTCATACACAATATTGTTGTTTTTAATTTAATCTTCAAGTCAACGTTTGGATTACACCGTCTAGAAAAAAATGGATTAAAATGATTGCGGATCTCGTGACCACTACTAAGTATTTAGAATATATTCTACACAAAACAATCCAAAGCAATAATAATTAAATTGTATATATCATGTATTTAAATTGTTTTCTCTATTTTTATATAAAACATAAATAAAACAAATTGTTTGAAAGATAATTATTCTATATTCACCTCTTCAGAACAACAAAGTGTCACACTATTCTATTTTTTACATAACACTGTATGAATCCATGACTTCGTTTGGATTCCATATTATGTTTTCACATTTCCTGTTTAGTACTGTTTAGATATATTAATATACCATTCGGCTATTTAAACTTAGTAGGGATTCACACTTGTTGAAACTCGTCCAAAATGTTATTTGATTTGGATTTAATTAGCTCAAAATATATTGTACCACTGAAACATTTGCTTTTCATGTTTTCCTTTGTTATTACAACAGCTGTGCAATGATTTAATCAAATATTTATCTGCCATAAAGTTATCATTGAAATTGAGTCTGTAGGACGTAGCCCTGGGTGCCGATGTTAACTATAATAGGGTTTTACTCACTACGGAACAATTCCCTAACGGCATGCGCGAATTTCTCCTAAAATGAACATAAGCTTAAACATTCTAAAAATAATCATGCTTTCCTTTTAATACATTAATAGAAAATGTATTTTCAGTAATCTTCATGAAAATACATAGTAAATATGAACATTTTAATACAATTGAAATTTAAATGTTTATTAAGTTGCAAACTAACAGGACTACTATCTATCTTCTTATTTCTATAAGGGTTTCGTCTGTTGCGTCCCTTTTCTTTTTTAAGGTTTGTTAACCTACTAAACCGATTTTTAAGATTGAGGTGTCATTTTAAAGCTTAGGATATACCGCAGTGACGAGTTGTAATTAAAAAGGCCATATAGTTTCGGGCTTCACTCCCCTCGCCTTTCATTTATTTCTAGAGGGCCCTTTAAAATGTTGACCAACTTTTATTGCAAGTTCTTTAATGTGAATTGTAACTTAACAGCTGATTACCTTCAGATGAATTTTAAAAACCAGATAGTAAACAAAAATAGATCTCTGTCACTTCATTATCAACATTCACGTACTGTAGGTGAGTTTCACTCATACAGCATCATAAAATACGCAATTTGCGCACGGGCCACCTCGTTTACATTTATTGACTTAACACAAACCTGTGACAATTATAAAAAGAAATAAACAATAACAACAAATTTGATTACTTAAGTATTATATTGAATATTTCCTTAGTAACAGTTAAAAGAGACTGACGGAATCAATTAAGGACATTTCCCCCAGTCCATCGTTTCTAAAATTTAGATCCATTAGCTATCGACAACGAGTTTCTGATCAAACATTCAACTTTAAAGCGGATGCAATGATATAGTTTTAAATTGTTGTCTCAAACATTTATGTGAAAAAATGTCATTTGGCATTTGAATACAGAAATAGTAGACATATTAACATAACATAACATCTCATATAGAAAGAAAAACACGATTAAAATTTACTAGTGTTATTGATGCTAGAAATCGAACAATTCATTTTGATACAATATAAAAGTTACATTTAGTTTAATAATCATCTTACCAATCCAATATTGTGAATATCAATAACCGGCAAAAACTACACGTATTTACAGCTGTACATTAACATATGTTTAAAATTATATATTCAATTAGGCCTACAATGTTATTTTAATGGGAAATTTTGAAATTTCAATGGGCTATAACACCTTAAGTTTCAATCCTATTCTAAACAATATTTGGCGGAAACAACTACAGGGTAATCTCTATCCAACGACACAAAAAACTTGAAAATCGGTTGAAAATTGTAAGAGGAGTTCTCAACACAAAAAAAACCCCTTAGCGTATAAAATAAGGATAGATGTTCATTATATCACTATGTGTATTTTTTTGAAGAACTTATAAAACTTTATATTAGAAAAAAAAATAATATGATCATTTACTCCTTTTTAATTTACGTAAAACAATTTTATAGAAATTATATAAACGTATAGGAGAATTAATGTATTAATAAATATATGATGATTTGATGATTTATGATTAGTATTGATGATATATGATGATTGAATATTATGATGAGGAATTGATGATATATGATGATTGATGATTTGATGATTAACTAGCAGAATTATTTGAAACTTATCAAAATTCCAAAATTATGAGTACATAATTTTAAGAAGAATAGCCAAGAGTAACGAAAGATTCGCCAATGACAATGAATATCTATAAACTTTAAGATGTTAATTAAATACAGATATTTTAGAATCAGCGGGGACAAATCAATTTTTTTCACTTCAGTAACAAGGGAATACGTTGATTGAACGTGCAGAGTCAGCGAAATCAAAAGGGACATCTCTGACATGCTCTCAAAACCCATTGGTTTTATTCAAACTCCAGTTTTTATATTATAGTTGAACTTAATAGTTAAAACTTACAATTAATGTAAAGGAAATATAGTAAATTTGTCTTTACTTTGTACCGTAATGTTAAAATTGGAAAAATTTTGGTCATGTTTAAAATTGAAAAGTAATTGGAACTATATAATTGACTGAACTCATTAAATTTTTTGATAGAGTTAAGTAGAACCACTGATAAAAGAACATTATATAAATATATTTATTTTATATTAAATTATATTAAATAAGTAAATTATTAAGTTGATTATTGTAATTGATACTAATAAAACCTGCTAATATAGGAATGAAAAATTGTTTTCGTACAATTCCAATGTAAATCAGCCCAGTAGACGTCTGAGTCAATCCCTCCAAAGGTGTTTTTCACCTTAATTTTTTTAAATATAGATATGTTGTAATAAACCTATTACCATTGACTATGACGTGAGTAGACTTAAGTCCATTGACTATGACGTTAGACCAAAAGTCTAACGTGAGTAGACTTTTCATAGCATAGGCATGTGTGGAGCATATTGACGGTGGTGCGATCTCGTGCGCCGTACATGCAAGTACACGTAACATATGCTCGATAAATCAGCATTACCACACTTCTCAACTAAGGATGAAAAATTTTAAAACTGAAAGTTATGTTTATGTTTTGGTAAAGTGTTTTTGCAGCACTGTAAATTCAGCTGAGGAATAACAAGATCGATGGCAGCGACTTTGGTGCCACGTACACCGAACTTCTTAATTTTTGCCTCAAAGTAAATGCATTGGATGAGAGGTCTATTCATGTTAGTGTACATAGTCAATGCTATTATTATTATCCTAATTAGTACAAATTTATTAGTATAGTAAAATTAGTATAGTAAATTAATTAGTATAGTATTAATTGGATAATACAAATTTATTAAGTAGCGATCAAATTTGCAAGATAATAAGTAAGATAATTATCAGATCTAATAAGTAAGATCGAATAATACTGGCTGGGTAGCTGAATAGTTATAGTGCTCGCCTTTGAATCCAAAGGTTGCTGGTTTGATCCTGAGAAAAGTGAGTACCTTTTTTAAGGTTTGATTCCGGACCCAGTTGCCATTTGTCATTTGGCTATTAATTAATGATGCTTTCTAATAACTGGTCAATGTTAGATAGTATCAAGACTGGGGTTTGGACCGTTCCCCGTCAAAATGTAAAAAAATGCCACTGGCGTAAATACACCCAAAATTAAAAAAAAAAAATGCGAGTAATAAGAAATATATATTACTTGAACCAAATTTATATTCATTCCCAATAACTAACACATAGAACTAGAAATATATATTAAGTAATAAATTATCATTATTTATTTTTCATATTAATTTGTATCTTTAAAATCGGAAAAAAACTTATCTGAACGAAATTAAAATCCACATTGTATGTAACTTACCTATTAGAAAGGATAAGCAGCCTTTCTTTATAATTTCAAACAATCGATGCTGCCCAACACTCCGTCCAGAAGCAGGAAATGAGACAGTTCCGGCTTAAAACGAGCACATAGATTTTATATATACTTGAAAGAGGTAATACAAAAATATTTTTTTTACATATTTAAAATTTTATAAAAGATTTATTTTAAATTAGATTGTCTATTTAAATTTCAAAAATTTACCAACTCATTACACTTTGTCAAATAGGTTTCACACTTTCGATTTTCGTTTTCCTACCTTTACAAGTTGTAAATAAATTGAATCCCTTAAGTCATTGCATTAAGAAACAAAACATGTGGATTCTTCAAATCCATTTTAAATGCTGAAATTCTCTACATACCGGTACTTAAAATCAGTTGAACCGGTACTTAAAGTCAATTGAAGATTGTCTATAAATCTACTGCCTGTGATCAAAGTATAATGTTGTGGTAATGGTTTAAACATAAACTATAGATTCATCAATAACCAATTTACACATGAAGTGTAGGTTGTCATAAGCAAATGTGTCCAGTAGCCTATTGATGAATTTATAATATTAATAAATAAATATTGATCCAAAATTACTTGGATTACAGAAAACCACAACAAATTAAATTCTTTAAGCTGAAATTTTATGTTTTGAGGAATTTAACAATCCTTAAATGAAGCACGGATACAAAATCATAAAATTTCATTAACTGTGTTATAATTATATATATTCAAACTGTAAAAAAATCATATTTATTGCTATATTTTTATTCTCATTAAAAAAAAACTAATTTAGAAACTTCGCTTATTTATAAATCAGCTATTTATAAATAAATAACATTATAGTTATGTACCGGATCACCAAACCTTCAAAATTAATGAATTACGTATATTTATTCACAGTTTTAACTATTTTAACTAAAGTCTGAAAATAGTAGTTACAGGTTTACACATAACCTGATTACTTACACTTTTGACTACGCCATTTTTTATTGGTTTCAATTTTACTTTACAATATCAAGCCTTTTAATTCCATGTTGTTTGTATATATAACACACCAAAAATGTTTCCTAATTTCCAATTAAAACTGTATTGTAAAATTCTGCGAAACAGAGTTTTTTTTCTTAACGGCTTTCTACGGTTAAAATAACGGATATGTTTTTATGCATATCAAAGTGAATTAAATATTTAAAAATATTTACAGTATAAGTTGAATATTTATTTTTCCTAAAACAAATAATTGTGTATTTTCTTAAATTTTTATTTAGAAAATATGATAAATCTTTATTTTACCTAACGCACACTGTCACAAAAACAGTGTTATCTTGTAACTTGTTATCTATAACAGTTTAGTAAATCTCACCAGCCTCTCATCCGTTAGTTTCCGGCTCTGCACCATACCGTGACGTCATTATCACGTGCACAGAATACTTCATCTCGCCTCAAAGATAAAAGCTTTCTCCAGTCGCAGAGCTGGATTTGATTATACGTCTGCATCACGCACGAGTTCTGAGTGGAAAAATTTTACAGATCTTGCTCTTAAATAATATTTGCTCTATTTATAACTATGAGTATTTGTTATCACTACACCTATTTCAAACAACACGATCATGTACAAAAATTAGACGGCATAAACATTTTTAAAAGAAATAATGTAATTTGATAAAGTGAAATGTATCACTTCATACTTTATTTACGCTTTTTCGTACATGGAGTTTTGTATGTAATTCTAACAAATCTTGTAAATTTGAAAAGTGTATTAATAATTTAGATATTGAAACATATTTATTTTTATGGGAGTTTAATAATGTATGTCTTTTATATATTTAAAATTGTAAGTAGTTTATAGTATATTTATACGTTGCTACGATTGCTTAAAGATAATTCTTATAGGATATTAAAATCTTAACCTAAAAAAATAATCAACTTATTAACTTATCGACCAAATATAACTTGTAGACATTTTTTATTTAATCCATTAAAAATAAAGAATTAGGTTAACGGGTAAACTTTGAATAAAGCAAGCGCAATAATTAATTATTATAACTCCACCATGTGTTATCCTAATGAAATGTTATGTTGTTCGTTATGCCGTCACCTTCTTAGTCCTAATAGTAATCTAACTATTTTTAAAAAGACAGAAAGTTTCGTATAATCTTCATGAGAATATATTGTTGTATGCTATTTACTTTAAAATAGGATTATGAATCTTCATACTACTATGAAGATTTCTATAACCTAAATATACTAATTATAGGTTTCTAATTTAAATAAAATTCCCATGGAGTTTAATGGATATCGTGACCGAGAGAATGACACAATACAGTTAGAATAAAAATGATATTGACAGTACCAAAATAAATTAGACTACAGAGAGTTATTGGATATTAAATTAAAACTCCTAATTATTCTAACACAATATCGTATATCCAACATCAAGATGATGGTCGGGAGGAAAATTGCAGACTTTCAAAATTTGTATTACATTATAAAAACTTTAAAACGCAATTAATTTATACATATTATACATGTGGTTTTCAGGTATTTACTTCGTTACAAACACATTCAAGATTATTTGTAGCATAACATCGAATTAAAAAAAGTAATTTTCCAAGCTTTGTCTTGTGGACGTCCATGTAGAGGATGTTTCAAAGGTAGTATGATAAATAAATGACAAGCTATCTGAAGTTTTAAGTTAAGTGTAAAACTGAACTTTCGTCACAAACCGGGCCACAAAGGTCAAGTGTTTGCGTTTTGATAATTTTTTTTTTTTAATGCAATTAGACATTTTGTCATTTACGACTCGGGTCAGTTATTAGATGGGCTTATGACATTACATTTAAATGTCGATCGCCCTGTAAATACATTTATTTTGATATGTAGCCTATAAACCTATTGAACAACGGAAACCTATTTTTGACACCTTAGGGCCATCATCTCATTTTTAGGCATGTTCAACGCTGAGAATTTCAAGGGACTATTATAGGAGGTGGGGGAATGCCATAGAAAACTTTTCAGCATGAGTTGGCTTGCAAAGTTTTTTTTTTATTTCATGTAGCAGCCTGATTTTATTCTTAGTATCATTACACTGCCTAGCTAATAATATAGCTACAAAAAAACTCATAACTTAAATACAAATATTTTTTTAGCTTCTTTAGAATGTTTTTAATCCTAACCAATGTTCAATTGTAAACAAAGGTTTATTCATTATTAAACGAATACGACTTAATTGTGACTATAATGATTGTGATGAATTATATATAATGTAGGTTTGTTACCGACAACACCAGCAGATTACTAGTTTGAAAATAAATAATTTTAGCCCAATGAACAAGTAAAATTTTCCTTACCATTGAAAGTTTTACTTCGAAAATCTCCTTGGTAGAATCTGAAGTCCCGCGCTCAGAACCAACATGTCATCATTAGGTTTCTTTTTACTCTTTGTTGTTATCTTCGATTTCCAAACTGAGAAGAGTCATCAGAAAACTTTGTAGTTGCTACTTACACAATTTATTTTTTGTTATTTAAATTTACTAATTGAATAAAATCTTATACATATAAAGTGAAATAACTGAATTATATTTTATATATTGAAATCCCATTTAGTAAATGAACATAAATGTGGTATAATGGTGTGAATATGTTATTCTTTATTGTTAGAATTAAATAATAAATTGTTTTATTCAATTTTTAAGTACACATATTTTACCTAGACATATATTTTGACGAAAATTATTTTAACTCAAACCCGTCACATGCATTGCATACGACGTTGCACGAAAAAGTACTTTCAATCATTATTTTCATCTGTCCCTTGAATAAAAGATAATAATAATACGTTATTGAGAGTTTTTTTTTTATATCTTAAATAAGTAGGAGCAATAACAAGAGCCCAAGGCTGCATAACAGTATTGTCGAGCAGTATTGACGGGGCAAGCTGGCCGAGCCGCAACGCCAGTGGTGTCAACGTTTTCCAGTCCGATGATTTACTTTGTTTACGATCCAGCTCAGAGATTCCCTCGTCATTTATGTGATATTTACTTTTTGAGTTCTCACATTTACTTATCGCTTAGCTATTTGTTTTTATTAAATACGTGTACTTTAAAGTGCATGTATTAAAAGTATAATGTCACATATATTTTCAAATTGTGTGCAACAAATAAATTACTGATAAATTATATTTAGTCATAGATACAGACATAGCCATAGAGAATGAAAGAAACTATTCATATTCAATCAACACCTTAGGGTAACATAAGTTATTCAAATTGCCTTAGTATAAAAACACAAAAAAATAATAAAATGATCCTTGAAGTAAAACTATAAAAGTATATATCTTTAATGATTAGCAGTCTTATAAACTGGTTTCATAGTAACCATTGCACTAGAGAGGTTTTACATTGTGAATAGTGTCACACCTATAAAAAAGGTATATTAAGTTCTTGAAATTTTGACCGAAGAAACGGTGTTGTATTTTTACTTTATACTAATTATATTTTACCCAGCACAACCACAAGGCGTTGACTTATTCAATTCATTTTTATACTAGTGTAGAAAAAGTATTAAAACCTAAATTGTATCACGGGTTTTACCTGATTCACGCCATGACTCATTAAAAATAATAATGTTTGTAACACATTTTGAACTTTCAAAACAAATAGTTTCCTAATATTATAAATTTTTTTCTTCAATTCAATTTTATGCGACTGCAAATAAAGGTTTATTACTAATTACGTTTTTAATCATAATAATCACATATAGAAAAATTAAAACTAATTAGGTTTTAAGGAATGGGCCTGTCTTTTTTTTAAGGTTCCAATTAAGGGTTCACTTTGATTAAAGTTTCCTTTGCCTTATCCTTGCTCGAGATCACAGAGCCTCACATTTTCTGAGGGTCACGTCAGAGAGGAGGTGGTGACTTAATCAGGTTACAACCATGTATCATTAGTTCCTTCACACACGATACGAGGTCAATGCAATCATTAGGTAAGGTAAAAGTGCCCGCACTTGTCAAAACGATTGATATCTTAATATTTTTTTAATGTTGTGGATGAAACACAAATAGTATTGCTAAAATAGTAATGTTTAGCATCCCTCTAATAAACTAAATAGATAAATATTAGGTATATATGTAAAAACACGATACATATGTATTTTAAGTAGTATTTTTTTACATTTAAACTGTGAAGTTATATTTTAAGAAAGAAGTTTGTTCAAAATAGAAGATTATGGTATGGAAAAGTTTTGTATTTAGCTCCCCATTAGGAATTTAATTAAGTAATGTCAGTTTAAATTCATATTTGGACTTAAAATTATGTCATATTATGTCATTTTTGGACTAAGTTTGTATATTTATGTTAGTACAATTCAATAAAAACAGTAATATACAAAATCGTACAGTAATAATATTTTTGAACATTTATTTATGTGTGAAACGAAAAATACTGCAATATTATTTAATCACTTTAGTTTATTTATTTTCTTTTTCATTGTAGTTTGATTATGACGCATTATTGTCTCTTGATTATTGTCCTCCGTGTTGGTAATGTCATTTTCTCTTGGGTCTGATGATGATCGGTGTGTCCGGTCAAAAGTGATTGCTATTTTCCAGATTTTCATATATTCAACATCTGTGTTCTTTACATTAAATGTGTAAATATATTTTTAAGTGCTGTAGACGTTTGATTTTATTTCTGATTTAAAACAACACGTAACATGCCAATAAAACAAAATTAATATCATAATCAAAATATGAAAAAATACACATATTTAAATGTATACAAGTGAACAAATGTTAATGTTCTTCTAAAAATTATGTATAAAAATACTATCTCATGTAAATATTTGACCAACAACGAGAGTTGAAAATTATCATTGAGTTCTTATCATTAGAAGTGCTCTTCTTAT
This sequence comes from Neoaliturus tenellus, assembly GCA_030545055.2. Lineage (NCBI taxonomy): Eukaryota > Metazoa > Arthropoda > Insecta > Hemiptera > Cicadellidae > Neoaliturus > Neoaliturus tenellus. The sequence continues at coordinate 73,591,561 of CM061536.1, read as the reverse complement.
TCAAAGCTTGCATTATAGTCTATATTTTTAAACTCTCATATTACTCAAGTGTTTTTGGTTTCTTTCCCCTTTGGTTCTTTTTTATTATGAAAAACAATTTTTTTTTACATCAAAGCAATAGTAAAATATTAAACTAAAACATTTTAAAATAAAATCCATTTCCATTTATTATTAATTTTATTTGTATTTGATTCTTTAAATATAAAAAATAACAAAACATTAAATTACTGTAAAGATTAAATTGATAATTATAAATTATATTTTGTTGTTGTAAATATGCTTTTAAACTTATGTTCAGAATATGGAAAATATATTTTTATATATTACCATAAATGTTCAATAAGCAAATAAAAAATTAAGTAGTATTAAAAACCTGAGATCTAACTTTTGCAGTTTAATTACCAACGAATAGTACATCATTAATGTCAAGTGCATGAAGATAAGAACCACTAACGATCCCTACTCTAAGAGTGTTGAAGGCATTATTTTATATTTTAAATTGTTATTCGGTTTAAAATATTTTTTTTTTGTTTAGGCAAAAATTTTACACTTAATTTAAAGAGTGAGATAGTTTGGGTTAATACTGTTATGTTATATTTACAGCTTATAATTTAGTTTTAATACTTAGTTCGATTTTATTACTAAAGCGAAGTTAAAATACCAGATAATAATAAAATGCTATGAAAAACTACTAAAACACTTATCACACAAACATGTTGAAAATATTTAGAATTCAAATGAACAACGCTCATTAAACATATGTTTCCTCATTGTCCCCAAATGTTTTGAATACTGTACTCATACTTAGTATCACCTCATGTAAAAAATATTGTGACAGGTACAAACATAGTCAATCTATAAGACAACAACAACAAATAACAAATCAGTGCCGTAGTTGGTAGTTCAGCTGATAGAAACTGTTATATTTATGACGTAGGTGGGAAAATAGTGCTTTTCCCTTGGAATCAGCTGTAGTTGTCATTTACCGTTAGAGTATTCTAGTTACGGTGGCCTTAGCTGATGTGAAGTGGTTGCCTAGCAACCGGAAACACAAGCAGTACATCTCGCTAGGTTAGTTGAGGTTATGTTTAGTTTGCTATAAACAAAAAAGTAATTTTTCATTTGTTTAGAATTTATTGAATTATGTAGTGTGATGAAAAATATCGTTCGTAACTCAAGCCAAAAGCGTTTTGCCAACCCTCGATCGTTTCAAGTTCTCAACTTCGTCTCGAACTTGAAACACGATCTCGGGGCCGGCAAAACGCCACTTTCGGCCCTTGTGACGAAATATACTATTCGATTCTCTCAATAAGTTCTCCATTTGCCCATTACGACGGACGTTAGTGTTTCTTTCCAATTTTTTATTTTCTTATTTTAATCAGCGATTTGTAATATTTAGTGATCTAAATGTAAAAAAGTAGACATACGCTAGTTTTGCGTCGTGATTAAAAGTACCTTTCATAACTTGTACTCAAAGTAATTTTCTTGCACTTGCTCCAATAATTCTATAACTCGGCTTCGCTTCACACATAAAACTTGAGTTCGTACCAGAAAATTCCACTTTTAGTCCTTTTAATGAAATATACTATTTTTTAAGTAATATAAATACTATACATTTTTATAAATTCATAAAATGTAAAATAGTATATAACATTTTTTTTCTAGTATATAACATGGGATTCTCTCGCTCTAGGGATGGAAAACTAGCCAAGGATTTTCCCAAACCGAAAGTAATAATGTTGAAAAATTTACAGTTTCTTTACATTGCAGGGCAATGTTTCAAAAACCGCAACAAAAACCTCACATTTTTCTAACTTTGTCTTTCTATAAACGTTACTAGTGGTTAATACATTTTAATACTCACTTATAAATTACTTTGATTACTTAATGGAAGTGCAAAGCATAAAAATTTTAAGGTGCAAATTATAAAAAACAATTATTGTGATAAAATAGAAGTTCGATTTGATCAGGACTTGGAAGTAATATCGGCTTAGGTACGGTATAGTGTTTGAATATCAAGATTTTGAAATGCTGAGTCGCTCAAGACTTTGCCAAGGGCTCTGGCCCTGATGTGTGATAAGATAGCTCTCATGCCCAATGCATATAAATGCAGTAAATTTATAAACTTGTTCCTTTAGTTTTAAACAAAAGAGCTATGTTTTATCCCACACACATCGTTTGAATGGTTTTCAATTGGTCCAATATAATCTTTTTAGAAATTAATAACAATTTCAAATTATGAATGTGACGAAAATAATCACAAATCATGTACGGTATATATTCAAGCGTAGTAATTGATAGTATTATTTTATCAAGGTTTTTATTGGATTAACGCTGTGTTTAAGATTTACTTTGATATTTTTAAGTGAAGGTTATATTTTATGTAATTATAAGTATTATTGATTAATACACTAATGTTACTATTAGCATTAAAATTTTATGCCAAACACATACATATTCGTTTCTTTCAAAGTTTTTGAAAAAAATGTAATACAGTAGAATCTCAATAGTTCGACTTAGCTCAACACTCCTTGTAGTTCGACACTATCCGTGACAACTTGATATGTCAGTAACTACAGATAGTGTACAGATGTTGGAGACTGACATAGGTGAAAATGTAAACAAAGTGGCGAATTACTTGAAATTTGACTATGTTTAAGTTTAATAAAGTTATTGTTTTATTCAAGTTTAGTGTTTCTTAAATCAAACTCATGATTTTTATACTCCCTATTTTAAATTTCCCACATACTCCTTAAAGTTCGACATTTCGATACTTAGACACCCTCATACTTGAAATCGACACTCTAAATCCACAACGTGTCGAACTATCGAGTTTCTACTGTATTGCATTTTATCCTCTTAGATCAAGGTAACTTTTTCTTCATCATAATTTATAGCTGTAAAAAAATCGAGAAGAAACTATTTATTGTTCATCACTCAAGCGTAGTGGGATATTGTCTTACAGTTACAAAATTAACTCGTTGCTCCATTATTTGTTTGAGTTAATATGATACTTTCATCATTGTGTGGAACTTAAAACTCATTACCTGAACACTTTTTTGAAACCTTTTATCTCACAAGTAAACACAATCACCATTTGACATAAAAAATATGATTGTCATAAACGGTTATGGGAATTTTTAATGGCCATCTAATTTTTAATGACAAATTTAACAATCTGTTAAATTAAACAGTGATTGTAAATTCTGATTATACCCATATATTTGTTTGAAAACAAACAAACTTACACCATAATAAAATCTGAATCCACTATAACCAAACATATTTTCTTCATTTATGTGTTTTATTACATACCACAATAATTAATCTCCAAATTATTATATCAATCTTTTACTCAAAAGAAATATAACTTATTGAAAGTTTTCTAATTTTCTAAAAACTGATTTCATCAACAATTATATTTGACTTTTAATAGATAGGAAAACCCTAATAGCGATAAACTTAAAACTGTGTTAAATCACGAATCTAGATTCCTCTTTTATGAGCATAGCATAAGTAAGCAAGTATATACAAGTTTATTTAATATAGCTTCATAGGTGAAGAGGTTTACAATGGGTTATTTCAATACTATATCTCAATGTTTTATTTATTTATTTTTTATTTTGGTAAAACAAATATTAGACTATTAAATTTTTTATGTGAACATCATCGTTAAATGCATTATAAATGTATCGATTAAACAGTCGAGTCTCTTATAAACACGTACTACACGTTGTCTTTGAACTCTATACCGACCTCTTAAGGTTCTTAAAATAAAGACAAGCGAAAATCACTTCAAAATTTTTAAAACTCCTAAGTTACTATAAAGTGGCCATTTGGTATTTTTAATGATTAATTTTAAGTCTTAGAACGGTTTGTTGCAATAAGTTGAAACTTGGTTCTTAAACTATGAATGATAAAAAGTTGATTACAGTATTTTTTTCCAGTTGGATCTTTACTTACAAAAGCTGTGTACCGACTTTCAAATTATTACCTCAAGCCCTTCTTAAATTAATAATTTTTCATTAAAAATACAAAATGACAGCTGTACGGGTAACTATGGAGTTTTGGAAATTTTTAATATCATATTTTTGCTTGTCTTTGGTCCAGGAATAATACCTGAAAAGGTCGGTAAAGAGTTCAGAGACACCCTGTAGAATCGTTTAAAACACTAATGATCACAGGTTTGTCCTGTACCTCACCATTTGATTGATATCAATGCCCCACTTTTAAGGCTATGATCTAAAAGCAACGAAAATTCTCTTACGAAAAATGAGGCAAAATTGCCAAACGTGTAAGTTTTTCTTTCTGACAAATGTTCCAATTTACGACACCGGCCAAGCGTATAAATACCGTTTCCTATGGTCTTTAAATGTGTGGGGTTGACCTGATTAGTAAAATAAAATAATGAATTTTTTAAACAAATTATATTTATATTAGCACTATAAAATTATTCTTTTCCCATACTAAATAAGTTTATTTCTCATTTTTTCTCATATTTTAAAGTAAAAATGTTATGTAGCAAAATAAAATATAGAGTTATAACTTTAATAAGTTGCACAATAAAGAAGGGATCTCTCTTTCTTCTTTGTGGTTTCGCACACGGAACTCGTGCTTGGCACAGAAGTAGGCATAATGAAATCCAGCTCTATGACAGGAGAAAGCTTTTATATTTGAGTACGAGAATGAAGAATTCCATTCATGTGGTGAAAACCTCACGATATGACACTGAGAAAGAGGGATTGGTTACTCACATGCACTTACATTGTGATCGTCATAATGCCACAATTTCCTTAAACAAATGAATTTAATGCATAGTTAGGTTAAATTTTATAACATGTTCATATATGTCTAAATTTACTTGAATGTGAACTAACAAAACAAAAAACTATCTATTGGTATAATATTTTGGAAATCATATTCCATTTCATACAAACATGTAAAAATTATGATCAATAACATTTTTGTTTTATAAAAATAAATTTCTCTAATTAATTTATGAGTTTAATTACCTATAACCACTAGTATTGCAAATGCACCTAATTGCTACATTGAAATGAATTGATAATTAAAAAAAAAAAACTTACCGTGTTAAATTAGAACTTTTAGTATAATGAATTGGTTAGATTGCAAGAACAGATGCGTCAAAACCAAAGTGCACTATTGCATTCCATTCGAAATTGCTTATTAATGAAAAATACCTTTTTCATACTAAAACAAAATAAATGATTTATGTAACAGTTCAATTGCCTGGGAAGTCCTGTAATCCTGTTCGTTGTCCTGTAATCCAGCTACTTGGACTTCACGCATTGTGGATAGTTATATAATAAGCGATGGCTTGTGGATGCGCTATTCCATAATGGGGATTAACGTCCGCACTAGTGAATACTAGTTCATTTATAGAGACCATCCTCATAATTAGACCAATTCGTACATATTATGTCGAAATTGTGGTTCTGATCAGACGTTAAAGTGTATTTCTATACATACCATTGGCTGTTGGGTTAGTAATTAACAGTCCTGCCTTAGGAGAATGTCAATCTTAGTCAGTAGCAGTAGATATAATACAGGCATTCTGAAACACTCATAGTTTTTTTTTTTGACCGCTTTCAGCTTCAAATTGACCGGTTTTTGACCGGATTCTGGCCGGTTTTGGCCAAATATCAGCCCATTTCAGGGCATTTTTCAGGATTTCAGACAGTGATTTCAAGGAGCATTTGAATATAATCCAGGGAACTATGAGATGCCCTCTTAAGTTAACCATAACTTTTAAATGAAAAGCGGCCGACTCCCCTTAAATAAATTCTAATTGAAGCACAGTAATAGTAGATGATGTGTAAGCACGATTAGATTATAAATTAAGGCTTTTGAATGATTACTAATGCATGTTAATTCTTGCTTATTATTGATTCGTATCAGCTTTTTCGTTAAACAATTGTTAATTTACTGTCTAGAATTAGTGCATGACGCATATGGGATCATCTTGAAGCACAAAACCAAAATGTTGAACAAATGTACTATTTATAAGTATTCTTTTGCATGTACATATCTGTAAATTGGTGCACGCTGTTTATATGAATAAAAAAATAAACAAACTACTATTATTTTACGGTCAAGAGACATTGAAGTTAATTTTGGTTGAATGGTATTTTTCTAAAATTGATAATGTCCAAAGTTATAAAACCATAATTATTAGGATAAAAAAGGAAATTATATTTATCAAAACACGTTTTTGGAACTATACAACCAACTTGTCAAAACTTTCTTAAAAATGAACTAACTTAAAACATAATCATCTACTGTATTATTTTTATAATGTGGCGAATCTTATGACCTTATTTTGTTTCATACAAACGAATGGAGTCTTATCCAACAAAAGTTTCCTCGAAGCTGACAATGTTTGTATTTAAAATTAATAATTTTGGTCTGGCTAGAGTACTTCTGATACACCCTGTACATTGAATTACCGTCATTACTGGCATCACTAGTTGAAACTACAGGTACAAAAAGTCCACCCCCTCCCCTTCAGATGTCCATAAAAAACTGAAAGAATTATTTTACTGAAACCTCTTTGGTTAAATTTATTTTGGGATATAGGAACTAACTATAAAGGGAAATGGAGTATTTAAATTTTGCTCCAGAAACCTATGTATCATTCTCTTTAACTTGACCCATAAATAATTAGGATTGGTTCAATAATTGGATGAA